>KE372381.1:145774-159827 GCA_000418225.1 Zizania latifolia
GTCGGACTCCCGTGTACCTGAGTCGCGCCGATCAGCACCACACCGGATCCCCTCGCCGCTTCAACTTCGCGCACCCGGATTGGGCCAGTCGGACCCGGCCGCTCCTCTTCAGCTCCGCGGTCGGACTCCCGTGTACCTGAGTCGCGTGACAGTTCCGTCGCGGTCGAGTCATCTCCTCCTCTTCTCCTTCATCCTCATCGTCCAATCTTCATCACCCGGTTGACAAGCACTCATCACCTCATGGTTCATACCATGACTCCTCACAAGGATGGTGGTGGAGGCGTTGCGCGAGGCAGTTAGAAGCTGGAACGACCCCCGATCAATGGCACTATCATCGCCGTCCATCTCCGGCTGTTCAACGTTCCTGCTGGTAACTGTTCTGCGTCTTCACCTATATTTTGCAATGGATTACTCTTTTTTGCATGTGCGTGTGGGTGTAACAAAATTCTCGTACAGGTGTACTACCTTGACAATCTTTATCCCGACACCAGCATAGGGATCGACCCTCTACTCACACCCCGGTCCCAACACTTCACCGCCGACCTCATCGACAAGATATCGCAGCAGGACCGGGAACACGATGAGGATGGAAACGTGGGGTATGGGGTGCTGGAGGTATAACTATTTTTGCATTATTTTTGCTGTGAACTGTGTTGTAAATTTTTTTATGGTATTAAAAACTACTCATGTCTCGTTGTCTTATTCCTTCACAGTTTCGCCCCATTCGGAGCACGTGCTATTACACTGAGGACTACAGTCGCGAGTCCGAGCCCCGGGGTGAGAGGGATGGCGAACCGGACCCGATGGATCTCCTTCGCATTGTCCACGTAGGCTTCCTAAATTTTAGGGAGATCATCGGGTCTAGCCTGGACAACACCACGCCTAAAGTGCGCACGGCGCTGATGGATGCCTTCGATCGTTTTGATCGTGGCGCTGTACAGACGGCCAGGACTATATCTCGCGAGATACGCAACTTCCAAATGATGCAGGCATCTCTGTGTGGCAATATCGGGGGATCCTTGGTAGCAGTATCCCAGGCTCCCAGGCACGACCTGGTACTGCTTCCCCCCAGCCACGCACGATGCCCCCTCGCCAGCCAGCCCACGCTAGAAGATCACCGCGTTTTGTATTCACACGCCCCCCATGTTGGACACCCACCAGAGTTTTTTCCCACACATGTTTTCTTCTTTGATCAATGTGTTGATCGTCCACCATTTTATCCGATTTAAGCTGATGTCCAAGGAGGGACACAGGACAACCTCATACTGGTCGGCGAACCCGACGCCGACGATGCAACGGCAGACCAAGTGTAGGACCAAGGTATTACCCTATCCATAGCGTGTAAAGATTTTACCCAGTCACATAGACAAAATAGGTGATATCAGTACTGGGCTTAATCAAAGACAGCGCGGATTTACAAAGAGAGTAAAACATTTACATCGTTTGGTTCATCTCAATTTCTGTTGGTAGTAAATGTTTTACACAATAGTGTCATAATTTTTTGATGCTAAGTCTGTTAGAATACACGCTCGTGGATGATTATTCCGTTCTTAACGTATTTTACCTGCTATTAGCCTGCCATCGATCCCCGGTCCGGGGATCCCCGGATGTCGACCGTTCATCCGTGGGTGGGTCTGTCACCGCACCGGCCGGTACCGATGGGGCAACTGGCAGATCTGACACCGGAGAGCCTTGCCCAACCCCGAAACAAACCGAACAAACCGAAAATGTTATTTTTGGACTGACCCCAGTGGATGCTAGCGCCCAACACCCCCCTGCGGCTACTGTGGTGATAGAAGAGACAGCACGCAATGTCGAGCAACAACACGAGGAAGGAGGTACAACACAGGACAACAACTTATTACTGTTGACCATTTCTATATGCAATGCATTTTTTTGCTGGTGCCTGTGGGTGGACCGATACCCATGTTTCTGGGTGGTGCACGTCGGCAGGTGTTGCTACGGAGGACGACTGCCCCCCGGGGATGTTGTTCTCCCCCGACGACGTAGCCGCTGCGCTGGACACAATAGTTGACCAGATATGCCTTGCTGAAGGTGCAACCGATGAGGATCAAACGGTCAGTACTAGTTGACTCACTCAAGTGTAATTTGTTATTTGTTTTGAACTTGATTCTATCATCAACACCTACATGGACACATAATTTTTGTCTTTTCACAAACTACGACTGATTAAGGTCATTTTGGATCTTAAATTATAAAAATATTTAAGGTTCGTCACAAGTTTCTCACATACACGGAAGTAACGGTAAGGAAAACTGCTCAATTTTCATACTTTTATTGTTGTTCGCAGTTGCAAGATGTCAGCGCACACGGTGTCGCCCCTCCCTCAGCTCTCGACAAAGATGTTGCGAAAACTGTGAGTTCACGTTTTGTACATTCAACGTCCCTTCCACTATCGACTGAAAAATTTATGTCGATGTATCTTCGCTATTGTTGAATGTGGATTTTTTAGGCATGCATTAAAAATGTATTCAAAAAACGCTGTTTTACGCAAAACGTCGCTGCCGACGAAAAATCCACTACAGACGCTCCAACTGCTGGCTCGTCTCGCACGGGCAACAAACTTGAGGTGCGCCACTCACAATATTTACATGTTTTTGGGTTCAGTCAGTTGTGAATGCCTATCGTTACTTTGCATTACAAACACGTTAGCTCGCCCCTTCAAAAGTTAAAATTATAGTCTGTCTAATATGTTGGTTGATCATCATCGAATGATTCATTGGCCGTTTCCCAGATAAGTGCTACCCCCGTCATACAGTACAAGAGGATGCACAAGGCTCCTGCTCGGTACGCATCGCTATTCAAGCTTGGAGCTGCTCCGAACGTCCCAGCTGAAGGTGTATCCGTCGAGCTTCGAGACCTCATCCTCAACAACCTTGACAAATATGGAAGGTATTTTTTTGTTTGCAGATAGTGTTGTTTAAATTATTCATGCCCTTCCAGATAACTTATATTTTAGTCATTGCGTCATGTTGTCTGTAAGCTTGTCTTGTACATTTCTGTTCAATTTCGCCCAAAGGCTCGATAGTTGTTTCACATCGTTGGGGAAAACGCGACAGATGCAAGATCCTGGAGTATGATGGGATGTTCGCAGACGGTGACGACATAGCAACGTTTTTCTCGGACGGCAACACAACTCACAACTTCGTTGTCGACGCTTTCATTTCCACGCAGATCCGGGACGAGCAAACTACACGCGCGGACTCCTACGGCTTCAGGATTTTCCTTCCAACCTCGGTCGCAGTGAGCTATATCTTTTTTGCCACACACAGCAGTTGAATTCTCTTATATATGTTTGTTTTCTATCGGTTATGCAACTCCGTTTGCAGCAGACCATACTAGTGTTATTTTCTATGATTGCAACTTTGCAACGGCATCAGTAGTCATGGACATTGCGCATAACACTAATCACAGTGGTAAATTGTTAAACTAGGTCACTACATGCACACAAATATACTGAGGTATCGACATATCAATAGTTATATGGCCAATGTTTTTGTTCTTTAAGACTGCATCTTCCACATTTTTCTAACGCAGTTCATGCTCAACATTGAGAACCTACGGCATCCGACGTCAACCGAAGAGTTTAGTGCTGGAGAGTTCTTAATTCACCTACATCAACACATGCCGCTCATCGACTGGACTGCGTGCAAGATGGTATGCATTTGCTGCTCCTCTGTGCCACGCTTTTTCTTATTATTGGTGCATGTGTTTTTTGATCTATTGCATCATATTTATTTGCTTATGTGCTTGCATATTATAATGCCTGTGCTCCACTGGGGTCACTAGACTGCGTATTGTGTAAACCTTGTACACAAGCGCATCGGCGTCCTTGACTCAAACAACTACAAGGCGCTGAACACCGAGTGGACACAACATCACAAAGATATAGGCAAAAAAATTATAAAGCGACTCAGCGACGCACTCCAGTCTATTGGGAAGGGTGTGTTCCCGAGGCTCGGCAACTTTAGACATTTTCTAATTGATGCGCCGAGGATGACCAAACCAAATGATTGCGCCTTCTTTGTCATGAGGTTCATGGAACACTATGATGGCGAGCACAAGACCTTGCGCACTACAATCGACCCGGTATTTTAATGAATGCTCTTGTTTACACTCTGTTGTCCGCTTTCTTTTTTTATAGCTCATACGTACGTGGCACTGACGTTATATGCGATTTTCCTTTCTCTCAGAAAAAAGTCCGATGTTCTGCGCGCACAGGTCCTTCACCATCTTGTGTTCCACCGGTGCAACGCCGTTGAAAAACTACTAGTAGAGATTAAGAGCATGAGAAACCCAACAAACTGTTAGAACTCCGTGTTTACTAATGTTCTAAGACGCGAAAAATAAACGCTATGTAGTTTGTACATGTACCAGCCCATATCATGCGTACAACTGTGCATTTGCAATGCTTGATGTAGCAGAAATTGAACATTGTTTGTTGAACTGGAGCAGTTTTTGTACTTACCTCCCTTCAATGAACGTTTTATTAAACTTGGATGGATTTTCCTTGCAATTTTGGTCCAATGTCCCGATACCAACTTGTCACTAGAAGTTAATTCCACGGTGTCAATTTACTATGTGTCTAGGTACGTGTTTTTGTAGCATGTACTGTGAAAATATACATCTGCAATAGATGCTTCGAGTTTGATTGTAAAGGTCTTACATGTTAGAATGGGATGCAAGTGTTATTGTTTCCATATTCGGTGTAACAATTTAATCTGTGTCCACGTGTGTGTATTTTAGCAAGTTTAAATTTTATCCTTCTGTATTAACTTTTCTAAAGATGTTTCAAACATTCATAACTTAAGATTTTAAACAATGTAAATATGCAGTAAAACATTTACTCCCCAAATAAATGCAATAGACTATTCAATGCGCCCCTTATTGTATGCGCCGTAAATTTTTTACACTCTATGGACGAAAGCTGCGAGTTGGTGTTATGTTGTAAAACTTCTACCCCCTACTAAATGCAATAGAACTGCTCAATGCGCCCCTATTGTATGCGCTGTAAAGTTTTTATACTCTATGGACGAAGGCAGCGAATTGGTGTTATGTTGTAAAACTTTCACGTGTGTATATTTTCGCAATTTTAAATTTTATCCTTATGTATTAACCTTTCTAAAGATGTTTCAAACATTCATAACCCAAGATTTTAAACAATGTAAATATGCAGTAAAACATTTACTCCCCAAATAAATGCAATAGAACTATTCAATGCGCCCCTTATTATATGCGCTGTAAATTTTTTACACTCTATAGACGAAAGCTGTGAGTTGGTGTTATGTTGTAAAACTTCTACTCCCCCTACTAAATGCAATAGAACTGCTCAATGTGCCCCCTATTGTATGCGCTGTAAAGTTTTTACACTCTATGGACGAAGGCAGCGAATTGGAGTTATGTTGTAACACTTCTAATACACATCTAGATTTTGTTATTTTCTGTTCCGTGTGCCCTATTACCACGAAATTAACATCCCGTAATGTGTATACACCATATATCTAGAAGTAGTGTGTAATACATTAAAAATTTTAGTCCACATTTTACGTCTCATATAGCTGTTCCACAATACTCCTCCCTACGAATTTCACATGCGCAAAATGTTTACACTATAAAGAGGAGTGGTGCACTATGAACATACCACGGATGGCATCCAAACTTTTCTACAATGGTTCGAATAAAATATACATATAGTAAAGTTCTGTGGGGCATACTTCGTCAAGGCCGTGCTCTTGTCGTAAAAGTTTTACACCGATTGGCGGTTTTGAATTATTGTTCTTGTAAGCCTCGGTGGCATTTATTCACAAGCATCGTGGTGTGTCGTTTGTAATTCACCATACATCTGTAGAGATAAATGACTTTACAATAAACATCACGTGCGTTGTTACCGTAATATGCTAATAGCACGAAGTGTGCTATTTTTACAGACAAGGTATTTTTAAATCACTCTAACATCAGACCCACCCTTTTTCTGATCCAGATTCCATGTCTTCACCCGTGTCATTCCACTCGTCCATCAGGTTCCTGCGAGGCCTGGCAGTGGGCATGGTGTTGGCATTACTACTACCCCCTGGGCAACACCGCTTTCCCCGACCGCGGTTCATAGCCTTACCGACACGGTCAAAGTTTGATGGATTCTTTGGGCAAGTTGTACTGTAATGGCCATCCCTAAGGCCGCACCACCCGTAGACTCTTGTACATTTTTTCTTTCCCCTTGCACCTAGGATGACTCTCTCCTGAATGTCAGCACCCCTGCCCTTTGTCTTAGACCTTGGAGGTGGCTGTCGGCTCATACCACGCGTGTCTTCAAACATCCCACGTGAATCCACGTCTTTCGCAGGGACTGCAGCAGGTTCCCTGTCATTCGAAATCTCCTCGAGCTGTTTTCGTAGTCCTTGAAGTACATTTCTTGCCCTTTCAAAGCTCACAGCCGACGAAATTCTGGCATTTACTACCGCCATTGCTTCAGTCATTAGGACCCTTGAGCGGTACACATCTTCCACCCGCTCGAGAGCCGGTCACTCCTTTCAAATGGCACATCGCTCTTGGTATATTTCGTGTATCGTTGTAGGATATATGTTGCTGGAATTTTTTCCACTTGTATATGAACAAAGGCCCGTAGGATATGGCTGCAAAACATTCCTGTTTGAACACAAAAGCGTTTTCTCTCATTAATTCTGACAATCCGCCTTGTAAGACGTCAAACCCATAGGAAGTATTTCATCTCAAACTATTTTATATTTTCTAGAAAAACATTTTTGTGTTATCTAGAGTTACCTCTGTGTTCCCACTGCTTGCATTCGCACTCATAGATGCCATTTACAACATCGGCTACAATTTTAAACTTCTTTTGCCACCAATCGTGCTTCTGGGACATTTTGGTGTGGGAAACTATCCATCCATTCCGAACGTCATTATCCACGTCGACCCGGAAGGACGTGCTGTCAACCAGTGTCGCATCAAAGAGCTTGAACGCGGCTCTAGTGTACACCCTCATGAATTGGGGAACAAAAGGCCAGCAAGGTCCGGATGGTTTATTCGCCTACAAGATATGAAATGCAACAGTTATTAACGGACGGTCAAAACATCTATGCACATACCGTTATAGTTTTCACCGTGCAAGCTCTAGTTTCCCTCGCCTCCGCGTCCTTATGCGCCAAGATCACATCTAGCATTCTCTCTGCAAATCTATGAAGAGCTGTCTGGTGATCAACGAAAGCCCTCTTTACCACTCGGTTCATGCTTTCGCTCCGCTGCGTCGACGTCATCCTCCCACAATATGTGTGCTTGAAATAGGCAGGAATCCATCCGCGCCGAAGATCGTACAATCTCTGCATTGTAGCCGAGTCATTAAGTTTGAAGTCATCGATGAACTTAGCCCACGCGTCCTCAAACTCGACGGGAGTGTACGTTTGATTTATACAAAGCATCATCCTTGTATATATCATCTTGTCCCTTATGTATAACGTATTTAGCGCATCCATGTGCCTGTTAAGGATGTGCCACCTACAAAGACGGTGTATTGTATCTGGGAAAACACGGGCGATTGCCATAGCCATCGAAGGGTCTTGATCTATGGCAACAGTTAGGAGAGTTAGGTAATAAACCAAAACAAGTTGTGAAATAACTTATCCCAATCAATTCAATATCGCTGCATTTATGCTCTAACCTGTGAGTATACACCTAGGGACAGGGCTCCCATCCATGCACCTCTTAAATGTGTTGAATAGCCACTCGAACGACTCGACTTTCTCATCACGCAGGAGAGCACAACCAAATAGGATGCTTTGCATATGGTGGTTCGACCCAACAAACATTGTCAGCGGCATCTCGTATATATTGGTCTTGTACGTGGTATCAAATGTCATTGCGTCACCGAAGTCGATGAAATTTGCTTCGCTGCTTGCGTGGCTCCAGAAAATATTCTTAACCACACCATCTTTGTCGAGCTGGATGTCCCAGTAAAACTTTGGGTTGTCTATTTTGCACTTTCCAAAAAATTCAAGTAGCTTGTTGACGTCGTTGGCATTTTCTTCCCGTGCGTTCGCAGCCCTCCTGCAAAATTTCAAAATTTCTGGCATCTAACAACGGCACGATACAATTTCTGTGAACAACATAGATATCATCGAACACAACGATCAAACCTAGTACGATGATTATCACCTGTTATCGAGATCCCTTATAGTAAAAGGAATATTATCACGTCCGCCATGCATGTCCGAGAGGACCCCTACCACGCTGTTCTGGGGAACCCTATTTCGCTGTAGCACATCTATAAATTCCATAACCGACACATCCCTCTTTTTGTGCGAACGCATCTGTTTAATGGCAGAAGGCGTCGGCGTTAGTTGATGGTTGTGGCATAGGTTCACTTTAACTAGTACAACGGATTACACTTCTCCATCAACGACAATATCCTTCATCCGTATATATGCCTTGCAACCAGTTTTCTTGGTGAAGTGTTTACGTCGCCTGTCCACATCATTTCCTTTATATGTATGTGCTCCAACCTTGGTGCAAGAAACCTCCCTCCCATGCGGATATGTGCGGTGCCTTTTCACATCAAATCCGGCGTGAAAAGCATACCGCTTGTAAAAATCATACGCATCATCCTTTGTCTTGAACATCATTCCTACCGCTGGAACCATCTCCGCCGGTACTAAATTGCTCTGCATACAGTGATTATGGTATTGAACATCAGTTTAAATCCGCAACGAACAATTATTTTTGGATCATGTTGTCACCGGAAATTAAATTATCTAAGGGGATGTCTGAGAATAATCCAAGACATGCACTGAGCTATTGTCGATGTCGTAATGACGGAAAATAATTACTACACTTAGTGTAGGTTTCGTGATGTTTGATCCCGCACACCAGTCCACAGGCTGCCTAACAATAATTTCAGTACTAGCGAGCTAATCTCCTTTACGTAAATCAATTACTCTCGTACAATGGCTATTTCTGAATTGCAATTGCCATTGCACGTAAAACATTTACGCACTGACAGAATGACAGGTTTCCTAAGAACAATGATAGGTTCAGAGTCCTAACTTGACGATATTATTTTTGCGAAAACAAAATGTGAGACGCAAAGTTGACCACTGACGATAAATGACGATCAGTACATCGTTAGGATCATCTAAAATTCATTCGCCATGCATCCGACTGAGGGATCACACATTAGGATCAGATGAAAGAAAGTGCAAAACAAATAACGAATAAAGCACACTGTTCTATAGTATATCGTGTTGGCGACTCAAGTCACTCACGTGTGAGTAGTCCATCCTTGTTACCGGTGTAGATACATCTTCTTCTTGCACGCATGGTGGTGGAGTTCGCCACCGGAAAAAGGTGCACTCAACTGCACTGGGTGGAGTTCTTGCATCGGCTGCGGTGGCGCGTACCGGCATCGATGCTTCTCCGATGTCAGGATCGCACACGGGTGTTGGCACGGGTGTTGGCACAGGGGCGGAGGAATCAAACTCGAAGTCCTCCTCCATTGCTGTGTTCACCTTGATGTCATGCCTGATCGACTGTGATCGGAACTGCTGTCACCGGAAGGAAAGATACTATACAGTAAGTACCCAGAGTCGCCAGAACGGAGTGGGTGAAGCCGTTACTTCATGCAATTTTAAATTCGTGCCGTTCAATCCATCTCAGTAATTACGGATCGACGTGGATTTACGGTATGTCCCCGTGATCTCCGCCGAAAGGACCGCTACGGTTGTACATACCACTAACTCGGCATCTCACACATTCAACTTAAAACGCTAATTCGCAAAGGCATTAATTTTTTACATTTCTTTTTGGTTGACAATACGTAGTAAATTTTTTACAATTCATTGGGTTGACAGGTCAAGAACGACTAATGAAATTTAACGTGCCAATAATTGTTTACAGTGCGACGTGCTGTTTAATGTAGTTGTCAAGGTATGAAAAATACAACGACTACTGCCCGATTGCTCCAGGAATTATCAAGGTATACATAAAGAATAATGCGCACATGTTTTACATGTAGCATATACGTAAAGAAAATTCTAACCAGTATTAGACAGTGAAGATTTGCAGCACATCACGTCTCATTATATTGATCGTAAATCATTCCCGATGAGTTTGGAGAAAAAAATACGGTGAATAAATTTTTTACACCCATAAAATGCATTGCAATGCAAAAAGATTACACCGTAAATAGCACAAATTCCTCGCACGTTAGAAAGTACATAAACGACACGTCGGTCGAAGTGATTTGCGTTATATTTACATCGTGCGTAAATATTTTACAACTTGAATAAATTCTACACTGGCTAGATCGCACGTGGGGTTAAATCTTTAAACGGTGCGTAAATATTTTACGCCTAACTATACCAATGTGCTGGATGCATCGCCCACTGGGGTAAATATTTATTTCGCTGAGTAAATTTTTTACACCATCATGAATGTCGTACAATGGGACGTAAACAAATTGCATTCACGAGCTCATGCATGCAATGACATTGTAAGGGGTTGTAATCATTTTACGGTTCGAGTACTCAAGTAAGGAGGTTCGATACACGACTCTAGATTAAATCGGTCGTCGTGGCCTGTGGTTGAAAAAATCGGGTGCGCGCCTATATTGGTCCGGCCCGGGGCTCTCCAGGAAGCGGCCACGTACTCCATCGCGCTACTTACTATTCAGCGCGCCTAGCGCTGTATAGCGCTACCGTATATATATATAATATTATAAATGTTTATATATATATATTTAAATTTAGTCAAAACTAAAGAAGCTTCACTTAAAAAACTAACATAGCTTATAACTAGTATTGTACCCGTGCTACGCACCGGTGAAAATAAAAAACAATTATATTATTAGTTAGGAGTTGGATTTTTTAGAACTTTAATTTAGTAGTTAGAAAGATTGTAGCAGCATCAAAAAATAATTATAGGCGCAAATCAAACTGTCATATCCTCAAACAATCAAATAAAAGCACAAGAAAAATATTTGCTTGCAGTCTAAGCCATCAGGCTGCATGATTTGGCGTCTGCAGTCTGCACGGGCGGCGACCTTACGCTGGACAGGGAGCAGCGCGAGGGAGAGAGAGGGGACGACGGCGGTGATACGATATGAGGGATCGAGAGAAGATCAATCTGTTAGAAAATCATAAACTTTAGCTTATTTCTGAGCCTATTCATGATTAGCCTTTATGCGGAATAAGACATTAAACTAACCAGAATAAAGAAACCATGAGAAAAGTATAGTTGTTCTTCTCTGTTTGTTTGGTGTAGATCTCCTAGCAATTGGTAGATGTCATCGACCCTCCGGATGTCTTCTATACTGCCCTTGGACAGCCCTTCGAAATTCCTCCAGCGAAACTAATGATCGGGATAGTTTTGGGAGTAGGACTGCCGAGCAGGAAGAAGGGATGTGTTCTGCTTGGGTCGGGTCTCTCCTTTTATAGTGTACGTTGTGGAAATCGAGAACTCATCCATACAGAAAGAAAGCACCTTCCAATCATGACGTTTACATTAGATGGAAAGAGATTAAACTGAAAAGAAAAGATTTCAATATGAGGAAAGTCATTAGAGGGAAATATATCAGCTCACTAAGGAAAATTCTTTACATGAAAGATCTTTAATCGGAATGATATCCATCTAGTAAGGAAAGTCTTTTAAATGGAAGGTTATTATACGAAAAGATATCAGTCCACTGAGAAAGTACTTTAAATATAAAGTTATTATACGGAAAGATATACATCTTATAAAAGGAATAATCTAGATAATCTGAAAAATCTTGACTGGTCATTATGGAAATATGTGGGAGGAAGGATAATCTCCTATAATTTTGTTGAGACGCTGAAAGGAATGGCTGAGATTTAATATTTATTTTTATTTTTAATAGAGTAAAGATAAAGGGCTGAGATTTTTCAGATGGTAGATGATTAAAGATGAAGTGCTGAGATTTATCAGAGGGGTGATGTGTCTACTCTCTCAACTCGCCAATTATATAGTAGGGTAAATAGATAGGAAACAAATAGAGTAATTACAAGTAACCATGCATCCAAGCAGTTTGGATTATCTTTCCCCACGAACTAATCCAGTCACGTGCAACTGTCCAACAAAAATATACAGAGAAACTCTCGGCTGCCGTTGACAATGGAGTCAACGGATAACCAAGCGAATATCCCAACCGTCCATCCATCCAGCAAGCCAGCCAGCCGGGCCCACCCCCACGCGTGGTCAGTCACTCAGTCCATCCCCTATTCCCCTCCCCGCTCGCGCTCGTCGGTCTCCTTTAAAACCATCCCCAATTTAAACTCAACCCAACCCAGCATCTCAGATTATGGCAGCCGGCAGCGACGGCGGCGGCGGGAAGGTGGCGTGCGCGGCGTGGATCCGTCGCCGGGAGGAGAGGGCAACGCGCGTCTTCGCGGTGTACGGGCGGGCTGGTCCGGGGGCGGCTCCCGCCGTGGAGGTCCTCGGCTTCGACCCCAAGGACTGCTCCCTCTCCTCCGAGCCCCTGGTAAGGGAGCCAGCTAATTGGCCCGCTCAGCTCGCGGCTCGCTGCTGGGTGATTCGGGATTGGGCTTCGCTGGTTGACTCTGTGGAGGTGGTTGGGGTTTTGTGCTGCAGGCGAGGGCTGTGCTCGGCGAGGAGCCGGGCGACGCGCCGCGCGTCATCGCGGTGCACCTCAGCGGCGATGAGATCGTCTGCGCTACGGCCAAGGGGTGTAGGTGCGTTGCGTGCCTCCTCTTCTTCTCTGTGGCCATTTGTCGTTACGGAAATTTTCAGGTAGAGAGCGAAGGTTAGCTCGGCGGTCTATCTGGAAGATTTCCGGCTGGATGTCTGCGTGCCGTCAGAAATTTCGGATGTTTGTTCGATTCAGCTGATTTGAGGACGGTAGTTGTGATGCAGGAGGAGGTTTGGTTGGTGCTGACAGGGTTAGGTGATTTAGTTGATCTGTTCAGAGCTCAAAGATCTGCGTTGTGGATGTGTGGCTGATTATGTTTATTATTGTGCGTTCTTCATATGTGGAACTCCGGGAACTTAGCTGATTTTCTGGGTTTAGTTGCTCACTTGCTGTCCCAATAACGTCCGATTAGGCCTCACTGCAGCCTTTCTATAGAAGGGTTGGCTTGGATTTTGGAACCTAAAATGCTAAAACTGAAAGGGCCACTGAACTGTTATCTCTTGCAGGTTTAACTACACCAGTGAAATGATCATTAGAGTAGCACCCATGTTCTTCCCCAATTTCCTTGTTAATCAAATTAATGCAAACACATGTTTAAACTGTAGGCTATTCAAGCTGATTTTTGAAGAGTTCACTGTTCGACTTATTCCAAGAGATGCTCCAGCTCTTGAATCTGTTGGACCGCAGAAATGTCTTGCTTTTAGCACAGATGGTGCTAAATTTGCCATTGGTGGTGAGGTATCAGATTGTACTATGTTAATATTTGATTTCTAGTGATAATCTTTTTTTCTATTTTCTCGTTTGCTTTCTATTTCCTGGTTATGTGTTTCCATTGTGCATTTATACACTCTTAAGAAGTATATGGATATTATTAGTAGCGATGTGATTTGAAGCACAATATCCACTGTCATATCCTTCTGTCAGGCTATTTCTTCTAGATGGTTCACTTGTTTATGGCATAATGTTATTGCCCAGTGCATATTTGTTTGGCATTGATGTTCTTCTAGACTTCTAGTTGAACTTTCTTGTACAAAGTCACTGCCTGCAATTCTCACAGTTAATTATTTTTTTTGCCACTATAGGACGGGCATCTCAGAATATTTCATTGGCCAAGCATGAATGTGCTCTTAGATGAACCCAAAGCTCATAGGTCCTTCCGAGACATGGATATCAGGTTAGAGCAAGTGCAAGCATAATTATTGTCCTTTATTATTTGCAGAATCATACAATAATATTTCATCATTGGCTGAACTAATTGTGTATGTAAATGGGCACAAGTCCTAAAAGTCCTAACCCTACAAATGAAGCATTATGGTCTTTGGCTTTTGGCCCAGTGCTTTATTCAGCGCTGACTTTTGCAATACT
>KE372381.1:171867-190924 GCA_000418225.1 Zizania latifolia
TATTATATTTAATTTGATTAGTTGATTGTAGAACTGCATCTTGCGCATGCTGGGCCGCGGAAGCCAAACTCTTTTTCCTTTTAACCATTAATTTGTAATACAGTGTATAATTAATATTTTGAATAAAATGTTACTTATTGTGCTTTTAGATAAGATTTGTTTTATTCTTTAATTAATTTGTACTTTGCATGGGTTCAGTCCCGGCATTTATTCGGGCCGGCCAAAAAAGAAACCAACTTTTAGGGCACATTAGAATTATTATTATACAATACCGATTATATATGTCTAAACATGTTAATAATCACAAAGTATATTAGTAGTTATTGCTCAAAATACGATTGAGTCTCTCGTAGATATCGTGTATATATATAGTGTGTCCGACGTCGTTTCAATTCAAAGCATGCACACGAAAACGTGATATTGGTCTGTCCGCCGTCAAAACCTTGTGCTCGGAAAAATGAAGCACGCGTTGTTTGTACGCGCGTGTGCAATGGATTACTCTATTGGCGAGCGATAGTCAACGTAGATAAAAGACGAGCTGTGATGATAAATTTGAGCAGTCATGTGGAACGCTTCAAAAAACCTTATTCGTCTTCTTCTGGTGCAAAATCATAAATACGAAGGGTTTTAGAGATCTACACTTCCGTTTGCTGGTGTACGCCGACGCTAGGGATGGAGTAGATCGACCGGTGGCGGCGCAATGGCGAGAAGATCGAGGCAAAACTCTAGCTTGAATCGATCTATTTCTGGCAGAGGCCAATGAGTCAGATATATAGGGAGCCACAATAGTCTCGCATCGCGATCGCAATCTAAACCGATTTAGTTTTCATATCCTATAGACTTATAAGCCAAGTAATAAAAAATTAAAACTAAAAAAAGCCACGCCCCGAAAGGGAACCAAATTTTGGTGAACCATTCACCTAATAGGTGTCACGTGCCCGTATCCTTCGCCCTTGGCCTGGGCCCGATGAGGCTAGCGAGCGCATATGTATAGAGTTTTTCTTCTCTTCCTATACATAGTTTGATAGAGTAGAGACAACTTCACTATTTAAGGTAGTCATCACTAACAAGGTGTGACTAAAGATTTACACCACCCTCTTACACTACATGGATCTTTGAGATTTATTCAGAATTTCTGAATATTAGATGCGCTTAGTCCATATTCCAACAACATCCATATAACCTCAGCATGGCTGTCCTCGGTGTCCCTCCCCCAACAAATGCACATGTCGCCTAGAGTTTATTCAGCTCTCACTACTGAAAAACAGGGGTTCATCGACAAAGCCCAAAATACAAAATACACTCGCCGTAGTGTCTTCTCCACTTCACCGGTCACCCCAAACCCTAGCCGTCCCTTCGTTCTGGCTCACCATCAGATCTCATCTTTCTCTACTCTACTTGGGCCATCGTTATCTTCATTCGCTCATCACCTGATGACCAAACCCTAGCAAGTGCACGCCACCGCTTAGTCCTCTCTAGGTGATCGTCGGATCTCCTTTTAATAATGCGTCATTGACTCTCACTCTCTTTTGCTGGCACACTGCCATCTTCTTCCCTGTCACCTGATGACTCGATCCCTAGCGTGTCATCCCTCTGGACCAAACTAAACTTATGTAAATCCAAGTGTATTCTAGACAATTTAATTACCCTCCACTCCAACTATCAAAATCTAAACTTCTGACCTCCAGGCAAACACTTTATTCAATTGATTTTGATTCTTGTCTGATTTAGGAAAAAATAGAACAAGGAGCATCACAAAAAAGAATCTGTAACTCTACCAAAAGACATGTCCTTAAAGTTGGCAATGATTAACTCATATTTAAATAATAAAACAAATTAAAAGTTATATTATTTTTATTTAAGTTTGGATGTAAGAAGAAAAATTAGACGGCCGATTAAATAGCCAAGCTGGTATTAATACATATATGTATATATTTGTGTGTGTTTGTATGTATATATGTATGTGTGTGATGTCCTCCACTCAATAATTGCACAATGTGGAAAATAAGAAGGAAACTATATAAAATCGTCAATCACGTTTGCCGACAAACATGCAAGTACGATCCTGACGAGTTGTTTTCTCCCAACCACGAACAAATCAAACCTAGTATCCAAGACGTACTGCGATGGTTTGATACTCCCATTGGCGTTGCTTTGTTAATTATATTAGGTACGATCGACCGGTCACGTGTGTGTGTGAGAAACCAACAAAACTTTCGCGTTTCAATCAATCTCAAATGATCCATGGCATCTACGTACGTACGTACGTACGTATATCTATTGTAATGACAAGGTAGTTGTTGGTGAAACAAAGCCCGGCCACTCTGGCCATTATTGCCTTCACTCACACCCACTTAACAAAAAAAACATTTTAATAAGAAAAGCCTACTAATTCAGCTCCAAAAATTTCGTCTCAGTACCGGTGAAATACTTGTATTTTTGAACATTATGCGTCATATTATTATATTTGTAGCTGCAAAAGGGGTTTTATTCACGTCATCTCTTTCCTCACGTGCAGCGGGCTCACTACGGAAACAGTAGGTTTGTCGAGTGCCTAGGAGTTTGCCGAGTGTATTCTCTCGAGCACTCACGCGGTGAAGAAGGTTGTTTGCCAAGTGTCAGTCAAAAAAACTCAGTAAACATTTTCCACTCGGCGAAAGAGATCTTTGACAAGTGCCCCAGATAAATATACTCGGCAATATTTTCCACACTTGACAAAAACAAAAAAACGATACAGACAGAGTTCGTCATGGTGTGTCGCCAGCTCGCGGTGAAAAATAGACTTTTGACGAGTGCCACTAACGGACACTCGGCAAACCGAGTGCCAAAAATGACACTCGGCAAACATCCAGTTCTATTTGCTCAAAATGCAGTGCCACGTGTCCGAGAGGCGCATTTGCCGAGTGCGTTGGTGTGGCACTCGACAAATGTTAGGCTTTGCCGAGTGTTTCTTAAAAAAACACTTGGCAAAGTCAGGTACCCATCATTTTATGTGAAAATCTGTTTTGAGCCCATATGATATTTTAAACTTAGTTTGAATTTGAAAATTTTTATACACTCAAATTACAATATATATTATCCCATGTAAAAAGTTTGCATTTTTCTGGGTCAGTTTGCTATTTTTAATTCATTAAGTGTGTTTCTATGATTTAAATTGAAATATGTCAAATTTGAACAGCAAGTGCATGAAATAATAAACCAAAATTTGTAGAAAAATCATATTCATATTTTTGAGTCCATTTTTAGTCCTTACTCACTAAATGTGAAGAAATTTTGAAAAATCTATGTTGCGACACTCGATCAGCAACGTGAAGCTTAATGATTTTTTAATTCTAGAAAAAATAATTGAAATCTGAAAAACATGATACTTGTCATGATGTTATGATATGATACGTATATGCTATGATAAAAATTTAAAAATGTTTTTATTAAGTTATCATGTATGATGTTTAGAAACCGGAGATTCTACGAGGAGGAATTAGAGTTTAGAGAAGGAATAGGTTAAGTTTGAAAGCAAATCGATAGTTAAATCTTTGTTTGGATTTTTTGTACAATCAAAACTCAGCGTTTCTTATACAATGCAAAATTTTGGCATTTTTCTAGGTCAGTTTGCTATTTTTAGCTAATTAAATGTGTATCTAGGATTTAAATAGAAATAGGTGAATTTTGAACTGCAAGTGCATGAAATAATGAACCAAATTGTCCGAAAAAGTCATATTTATCTATTTTTAGGCCTTACCCACTAAATTGAAAGAAATTTTAAGACATCTAGGTGACGACACTCGATTGACTACATGCACCTTATTGGTTTTTTAATTTTTAAAAAAATCATGCGAAGTTTAAAAACACGAGACATGTCGTGGTGTCATGATATGATACTTAGAGGCTATGGTTAAATTTTCAAATATTTCTAAGAACTTTGTATAGAAAAACTAAAAAACACAATTGAAGTTTTTTAAAAAAAAATTCAAAATTGTTTGCCGAGTGCCACCCGATCTGGCACTCGGCAAATATTTGTTGGATTTTTAAAAAAAATTGAAAAAAAAAATCTTTGTCGAGTGCCCGATCGGCGGCACTCGCCAAACTCGAGGAGTTTGCCGAGTGCAGCCCGATCTAGCACTCGGCAAAGATCCCTTTTAGGCTATTTCGAATAGAGATCTAGCACTTATTGCGCGTTGTCTTGTCTTGAGCAAATTCCGCAGTGCCCCCGCCACCCTAACGCACCGTTGCCGTTGCCCACCCTCACCGGTGGCCCCAGCGTGTCACCACACCGCCTCCCCTATGCACCACCGATGACGATGCCTCCCCTGCGCGCCACCGCCACCACCACCCCTACGCGCCACCACCACCGTTGCCTCCCTGCTCCCTCGCTGGACCCCACCGGCGCTAGACCCCTACGCCCTATCTCTAGTCTCCTCCCACACACCATCGTCACCCCGCCACCTCTCCCTGTCACCCTATTTCTCCCCTGGCCAGCCCGTCCTCCGACCGGCGCCCCTAGTGCCAACGTCCCCCTGGCTAGCCCATCGACCCATGACCGGTGCCTCTCTAGCTAGCCCCTTCCCCATGGCCGGTCCCTCCCCCATGGTGCCCCCGGCTAGCCCCTTCTCGCCGGCATCCTCTCCACGGCCGGCTCCCTCTGGCCGAAATCCTTCCCAAGGCCGACCCCTCTCTCACCGGCTAACTCTACTCCATCACCGCTTTCTTCACTGGTCAATAGGTTCAATTTCTTTGCTTGATAAATTTTTTACAATGTATAAATTTTTTGCTTGAACAAGGATGAGTAATATGCTTAGTTGTATATTTTTTGCAATGTATATTTTTTCTAATGCAATGCCATGTCTAGTGTTTATTAATTTTATTATATACATGCTTTATATTTTTTGAACTAGAATTAACATGCTTAGTTCTAATATTTGTTCTTATTGTCTAATGCAATGCCATGTATAGTGTTTATTATTTTTATGTTATTGTCTAAGGCACTCGACAATTTGATTTATATGTTTATTCGGTAGATTAATATGTGTACTCATTTTTTGTTTGCATGGCCTAATTAGTGTTCAAGTAAATATGTACATGCATGCTTTAGATGCTATTTTAATGCTTCCGTTAATTAATATGTTGTGTATGTGAATGCCGGTCATCAAGCCATGATGTGTATGTGGATGCCGGCTATCGCGCCGTGCTACTTGTGGCCTTAGGCCCCAATTTCTTATAGGTTATCTTAGTGTTGGTACTACTTATAGAGAAGATGCTGCCGAAAATTTTAAATTTTGTTCTTTTAATATAATTTTAGACTAGTGCGTGCAAGTGTCGCGTAACCTAGGGATCTCCTATTCGAAAGAGTTAGAGCATATCCAATAGCCTCTTCATTTTTGACACTCCATTTATTCATTTAGCCAACTCTCTAAAAAATTCCTGTCTAAATCTACTATACACTCCAATAGACTCTCTATTTTTAACTCTCCAAAACATTACCCGCCTTTTAAAATCCCAAAAGATTTCAAAAGATTTGATTTTTGTTTGAAATCCTATTTTCTATCCTTAAAAATCCCCAAATTATAAAATTATAAAATTTTAGAAATTAAAAAAATTCTCAGTGCTGTTTGCCTGTTGACGGCAATTTACTCGGATTAATGCTACTATTTGCAATGCTTAAAATACGATTATGTTTTATACCTAGGGAAAAAGAGACTTTTTGTGTTGTTTGGTCAAGGAAAACGACGAGGTATTAACGAAGAGAAATGATCACGTGTATAGTTAGCTAGCTGGAAGCGGCCGAGTGCGATGCAAAGAGGCATCCACGACTTCCTTTCTGTTGCTATCTCGAACTTTCTTTTTAAAAATTCCGAAAACTCTGAACTTCTTTCTCAAGACACACGATTTCCTACAACCGCTAGAGACTGTTTACCGAGCAGCCTTCGCTGCCTCCGCCTTCGCCTCCGCTACCGGCATCATCACAGACTCACGCCGCTGTGGCCAGCGAGAAGCTGTTGCTACACCAGCATGCGCTGCCCATGGAGGGCATCAGTGGCACGTTCACCATTAGCCACGCCGTCGCCGTCAAGCAGGAGCCGCCCTTTGCACTGTGGTGCTAGCCCGCTACCATAGTAGACCCTCCTCAGTGCTGTTTGTCTGTTTGCCTGTTTGCCGAAGGACACTGATAGATGGACCCACAACATTTGGCCATCCAAACTTGACTGGCCAAGTTTGGCCAGTGAAGAGTCAGATTTAGCCAGCCGGATGGCTTGGCCATCCAGTGGCCAATCTGTTGGATAGCGTTTTTTTGACTTGAATGGCCAAATTTTGGCTTAGAGGGGTATTTAGCCATTCTTTTGAAGTTGCTCTTATGGTTTAGAATATGCAAGTCTTTGTATATCTTTGACCGTAACTGTTTTGAATTGTCCATGTTTCTTAGACAGCCAGAAGATGCGTAGATTGGGTTTGTTTTCATGCTCCACTCCAACCCGACACAAGGTTTCGGCAGCACATCCCTGTTGTTCTCCAAATGCACATTCTCTTGGCATGTTGCCAACGATGATGATAGAGAGATCGGATACATGCTAGATGACTTTCAAGATACACATTTTGATAAAGCACGTGAAGGGGAAGTGCTAGAGCCAACCGCAAAAGCGTTTTACGATATGTTGTCTGCGTCACAGCAACCCCTTCACTGGAACACCAGAGTTTCTCTATTTGATGCCATCGCACGCCTAATGGCTGTCAAGTCCCAGTTTAGATTAAGCCGAGAATGCTTCGATGTTATGCTGACGGTTGTTGTTAGCCTCCTCCCAGAAGGTCACATTCTACTAAAGAGCATGTACGAGTCGAAGAAACTCCTCCGTGCACTTAAGATGTCATATGAGCAGATACATGCCTGTCCGAACGGATGCATCTTATTCAGGAAAGAGCACGCCGGTGCAAAGTACTACGTTAAGTGCAAATCCTTCAGGTATCTTGAGGTAGACTCTGCTGATGGTGGGAAGAGGTAACTCTTAATACTGTGAAGATCCTTCGGTATCTTCCTTTCATATCAAGATTCCAACGGCTTTACATGACCGAGGAGTCTGCCAAACAGATGACATGACATAAAAACGGGATTCGTTACAACCCTAACAAGCTAGTACATCCATCGGATGGTAAATCATAGAAGATGTTTGATCAGCTCCATCCTAAGAAAGCTTTAGAGCCTCGGAATGTATGAACTGCTCTAGCAACAGATGGGTTCAATCCATATGGTATGACGGCTATCTCATACAGTTGTTGGCCAATGTTTGTTATTCCCCTCAATCTCCCATCGGCATCATCTTTCAATGATAGAACATATTCTTGTCACTGATAATTCTGGGGCCTGAATACCCGAGGAAAAAATATGAGTGTGTACATGGAGCCGCTGATGGATGATTTGGTCCGTGCCTGGGAAGACGGTGTGTAGACATATGACCGAGCTACAAAGATAAACTTTAGAATACATGTTTGGTACCTCTACTCCCTGCATGACATGGCGGTGTATGCGATATTCTACGGCTGGTACGTGCATGGAAAGTTCGCATGCCCGATATGCTGGGTAGCTCGGAAGTTTATTTGGTTGGTCAAGGGTGGCAAGTATTCCTCCTTCGACAAGCACCGACAGTTTCTTCCCTAAAACCATTCATCCAGATAAGACAGGAAGAACTTTACAAAGGATATGGTTGTCAAAGGCTTAGCACCACCTAAGATGACCGACAACGAGGTTTGTGCTCAATTAGACTCTCTCAAGATCAATGCACAAGGAGATGGTTTTCTCGGATACGGTGAGCAACATGTATGGACTCACAGGCCATGTTTGTGGAATCTTCCCTACTTCAATGATCTCCTCCTTCCACACAACATTGATGTAATGCACACTGAAAAGAATGTTGCGAAGTTATTTTTGGCATAATCATGGATATTCCTGATAAAACGAAGGACAATGTCAAGACCCAAGTGGATCATATGGTATTATGCAATAGACCAAAGCTAGATATGGTACCTCCCAGAGGTGGGAAATCCTGGACGAAGCTAAAGGCCTATTTTGTTCTTACAAGGGCCTAAAGGAGAGAAGTACTTGAGTGGTTCTAAACTTTGATGTTTCATGATGGCTATGCAGCTAATTTGAAGAGGAGAGTGAATTTAGCTACTCTACGAATCAATGGGCTCAAGAGTCATAACTATCACATATGGCTTGAGCGGCTACTCCTGGTGATGATTCGAAGCTATGTCCCTGAGGATGTTTGGCAAGTGTTGGCTGAGTTGAGCAATTTCTTCTGCTAGTTTTGTGCTAAAGAGTTATCTCATACCATGGTAGCAGACATGGAAAGACTGGTGCTTGTGTTGCTCTGCAAGTTAGAGAAGATCTTTCCACCCGACTTCTTCAATCCGATGCAACATATGATCTTGCACCTTCCGTATGAGGCACAGATGGGAGGTCCGGTGCAGGGCCGTTGGTGCTATTCAATTAAGAGATTCTAGAAGATTCTTTAAAACAAATGCAAAAACAAGTGCAAAATTAAAGCATCCATAGCCGAGGCATATATCAAAGAGGAGATGTCAAACTTCACAACCAAATACTATGCGGACAATCTTCCTAGCGTGCATAATCCACCTTCCTGTTACAATCTTCCCGAAGATTAATTAAACCTCAGCATCTTCAGAGGCTAACTAGAAAGTGTAAGTAGTGCAGCTAACAAGACCTTGCAACATGAAGAGTGGCATCTGATTATGTTGTATGTCCTAACAAACCTAACCGAAGTGGAGCCATGTACATGGAGTAAATGCTCAATAAATCGACACCCTCAACTTGATCTTACATGTTTCGACCCTAACTTTGTTCTCTTTTATTGCTTTAGGGAATTTCGTCGGTAATTCTGGCATGAATCAAGGGACCCTATCCTTAAGGAATCTACAGCCCTTCTTAAGGATGGTGCGAGAAATGGCCAGCCTGATTTTATTTCTTGGTTCAAATAGAAGATACCTTCTAACTTGGCTCCTATTTAGTTTTACATTTCAACTTTATCTTATATGCGACTAATACATGTGCCGGTCTCATTTAAAATTATAGGAAAGAACCGACGCATATATAAGTGCCGACTTAAGACAAGTTGCTGATGGTTGTGTCTATAGGGTCAAGTCATTTAAGGCTTACGACATAAATGGTTATCTCTTTCACACAGCAAGCCACGAATAAAGCCGACCCAATCAAAGAACAACAAATTCCATAGTTTTTACTCCAGGCATAGATGGGGTTGACTACTACGGACGAATCAAAGAAATATATGAATTGAATTTTGACAGGAGACATTCTAGAGTGTTGCACTCAGTGAACCCTTCGTCGAGTGCTTTACCTGAGGCACTCGGCGAACCCCTGTTTTCCCGTAGTGGCTGCAGGCCATCCATTCCCAGACTAGTGAAAACTAAGAAAATAAAATTTCACAAAAAGTCAAATTAATAGTATCATAGGGAAAACAACCTTCTCTACCTGTTAGGGCTAGAGAATTAGTATTTGGTCTAACCCCTTTGGTATCTAAGGATCGGTACTCAAAGTCTCATACAACGGTTAAAAAGACACAGAAAATCGTTGATAATTATGACCAGTACTAAGACTTCTCTTTAGTACCGGATGAGAACACCACCCGATAATAATGTGTGTAGTACCGGATGGTGTCTCCATATAGTACTAAAGAGAATACTTTTAGTACAGACTGGTGACCTTGACCGGTACCAATGTATCTAGTACTGGTAGTATGTCTATCTGGTACTAATACTCGTACACCCATACTAAGGGTTTTTAGGTTAATTCGCTCGACTTTCTATGTGTCTCCTTTAGTACCGGTTAATATTTTCAATCGGTACTAAATGATAATATATAAAAGGAGCCACCATCTAAACAAAATGAGCCGGTCATTCCCTACTCTCCACATGTAGTTCACAAAATCAGCTAGGGTAAGATTCAAGACGACGAGGAGTTCAAGCCTATACTATAATCATCCTGATAGATTATGGATATTGTTGGATATATTCATTCACATCCATGAACATTTCTCACAGTTGGTAGACTTATAGCTTTATGCAAGTATATCTTATAATCTACAGAATCGACTAGGGTAAGGTTTGAGAAAATTTGGAGTTCAAGCCTACTATGATCATCCTGGTAGATTGTGCAGCTTGTGGAATATAATCATATACATCTATAAACGTCTCCCACATTTGGCAGACTTATGACTATACGTGGTTATATTCCACAAGCTAGTTTCATAATAAGCTAGGATGAGGAGTTCAAGCCTACTATAGTTATATATCATGTTAGATTATGTAGCATATGGGATATAACCATGCACATCTAAAAACATTTCTCATAGTTGGTAGACTTATAGATATGTGCGGTTATATCCCATAGGCTGCATAATTAGAAAGCGTTATAAGGATCGATATCATGACAAGGAGTTCAAGCCTACTATAATCATCCGGGTAGATTATGTAGACTGTAGGATATATCCATGCACATCCAAGAACGTCTCCCATAGTTGGCAAACTTATGGTTGTGTGCTGGTATATCTCAGTCTTGCACAATCAGTTAGGGTAAGATGCTTATGATTTTCAGTTATTTCTTAGCCCCTTTACTATCCGTTGATCTTTTCAACCGATACTAAAGATTTTCAGTGCGTCAATTTGGCTACCACACCCGTCTGTTCATCTGTCCCTTTAGTACCGGTTGAAGAGATTAACTGGTATTAAAGGTTTCCGGTGCGTCATTTTGGCTATCGTGCTAGACTGTTCATCTGCTTCTTTAGTATTGATTGATAACTTTAACTGGTACTAAAGGGGATAGTATTAAAAGGGGTCATCTGACATCGTCTGTTTACCATCTTTCTTCTCTACATATAAACAATATTCGTCTCCATGCTTCACCTCGGTTCCTCGGTATTCTCCCGCCAGTAACTAGTATTGTTTTCATTTTAATTCTTTAAGCAATATGTCTATAAAATTTTGTCTATACTTTATAGAATCAATGGACCATCACGACATAAGACATACTTTACGTGGGAGGCCTCCTTACGGTAGAGATGTTCCTCGTGCCATGCGGGGGCTTATCCACCATCTAACGCTCACTCTCATATATAAATATATAAATGACTCATCTTTTTCAATACGGTAACAAAGTCATTTAGTATTTTTTTTAATTCATATGCACAGGTAAAAAACAATCAATGTTACCATCAAAGAATCATAGAGACTACATGTTACCATCAATGTTCTTTGGTTTTAATTAGTTATCCATACCTATACACCACGGGAAAACAGATCTTTGCCGAGTGCAGTCGGGTTTGTCTAGTGAATTCCCTCGAGCACTCAGCAAAGATGTCTGTTCACCGAGTACCAAACAAAAACACTCGGCGAGCATGATCTTTGATGAGTGCCTAAAGATTATGCACTCGATAAACAAGTGAGCACTCAGCAAAGCATAAAAAATTGATGAGAAATGGTCGCCAACTCCGGGTGCTGACGGCGTGCGACGACGACAGAGAAAAATTGAAGTTTGCCGAGTGCCACTAACGGACACTCGGCAAACCATAGGGTTTGCCCAGTCTTTTTTTAAAAACACTCGGCAAACCAAGGAATCTCCATATTTCATGTGAAACGTTCTTTTTCTCCTAATTGAAGTTTAAATCATGGTTTTAACTTAAAAAAACTTTACACTCAAAATGCAACATATATTATTTCATGTAAAAAGTTTGCATTTTTCTGGATCAGTTTGCTGTTTTTAATTCATTAAGTGTGTTTCTAGGATTTAAATCGAGCTAGGTCAAATTTGAACTACAAGAGCATGAAATAATGAACCAAAATTTGTAGAAAAATCATATTCATGTTCATGAGTCCATTTTTAGTCCTTTACCAGTAAATGTAAAGAAATTTTAAAAAAATCTAAGTTGCGACACTCGATCAACAACGAGGAGCTTAATGATTTTTTAATTCTAAAAAAACAATTGAAGTCTAAAAAACACGATACTTGTCATAGTGTTATGATATGATACGTATATACTGTGATAAAAATTTAAAAATGCTTTGAGAAAGTTGTCATGTAGGGTGTTTAGAAATCGAAGATTCTCCGAGTAGGAATTAGGGTTTAGAGTAGAAATGGATAAGGTTTGAAAGCAAATCGATGGTTAAATCTTTATTTGAACTTAAAAAAATTTATACAATCAAGACTCAACGTATCTTATACGACGCAAAAAATGGTAATTTTCTAGGTCGGTTTGCTATTTTTAGTTAATTAAATGGGTTTCTAGAATTTAAATTGAAACATGTCAAATTTGAACTACAATTACATGAAATAATGAACCAAATTGTCCAAAAAAATCATATTCATGTTTTAGAGTCTATTTTTAGGCTTTACCCACTAATTTGAAGGAAACTTTGAGACATCTAGGTTATTGGTTTTTTAATTTTAAAAAAATCATACGAAGTCTAAAAGACATGAGACATGTCGTGGGGTCATAATATGATACCTAGAGGAGGTGGGGTCATGATATGATACCTAGAGGAGGTGGGGTCATGATATGCCTCATCGCCGCGCCGTGCCATGTCGCGCCTCGCCGCACCACGCCTATTTTTTATTTTTAGTTTTGTTGTTTGCCGAGTGTCTGGTGTGGCACTCGGCGAAGGCGTAGTCAGGATGCCTGAACCGTTTGCGCTTTTTTTGTGCCGAGTGCTCGGCGTGGTAGTCGGCGAAGCTGATGTGGTATTTGTCGAATGGTCATCGAGTGTCCATTAAAAAACACTCGGCGAACCCTTCACCGAGCGGGATTCAGGCTTCGCCGAGTGCCTGTGGCAATCGGCAAAGCGCCTGTTTCCCGTAGTGATATTTAAAATTACTTATCATTTAGATCCATGTATTACCAATAAATATAATATATATGGGAAGCCTAGTGATCCTGTACTTCCACATACGCATATGCAATCCAACTATAGTATTTTAATTACAAATACTATAAAAAATGGTATTAGTTCAGTTCTCAATATGAAGAACATGGTATCACTGCATGTTCTCATGGTTTTAATTAGAACATAAAACAATGGAAAATTACGTATTAACTAATTAACCACTGAATTATATATAAACCTAGCTAGCTGGTGTTTTACCCAAGAAAGTACGAAAACTTGATCACAACTCCGTAGGGTGCTTTTAGAGGTGTGGTTTCATCACCATTAACTGGTGTCCTCGATCGCCACGGTGAATCTACTTGTCAAATGAACCTACTTTTGAAAAAGTTTAAAAAATATATTAACATCTATAATATATATTTCATAGTTAATTTAATAAAACTAATTAGATGTTGTAGTTGTAATTATTTTTTTCTATAAATTGAATTGGTCAAAGTTAAATAGGTTTGACTTATAAAAAGTCAAACGACTTATAATATTAAACAGTGCATTTACGGTGCCCTATGTATCTCCTATAGAGGTAAGAGATCAAGTCAATTTCAACCCTTGTTCTTCGTCTCCGCACCCTGTTCTTCGTCCCTCGCCACTGCAGCGCCCCGCCGCCTGTCCGCTGCCACCGTCGCCGCCCCACGCCCCTGCTCTGGTCTATGCCGCCCCTGTTACCCTGCGTCCCGGCCTTCGCTGCCCCACACCCTGACCGGTGCAACCCTGCACCCAGTGTCACCCCCGCCCCGACTGACGCCACCCCACGCCCTTGCTCTAGTCCGTGCCGCTGCGCCCCACCTCCCCCGCTACCCGCGCTACCCTATGCCTTAGCCTTCGCTGCCCCGCGCCCGACGCCGCCCCCGCCCTAGCCGGCGCTACCCCGCGCCTAGCGCCGCTGCACGCCCCTGCTCTGGCCGAGCATGCAGAAGGAGCAAGGAAAGAAAGGCAAGGAATAGAATAAAAAAAGTAAAATAAAAAAATAAGATGACCTATTACCTCCTAGGAGGTATGAGGTAATAGGCTACCCTATTTAAATCTCAACCATTGGATGATATAGAATGAACGATCCACATACATTTAGGGGCACCATAAAAATTTTCAATTAAATAGGGGGTGTAATTATAATATGAAACAGACGAAGGGAGTAGCAAAATAAAATATGGATTATTAATTGATGAATTTGAAAGTGGGGTAATTAAGATGCGAGTAGATACATTAACAATTTAGGCATCAAACAAAACAAGCCTATGCTTCATACTTCATAGATTCTTTTACTTTATTTAGAACATTAGCAATGTATGAAAAACATATGTTTCATTATTATTTTTAATATATAAGTATTAAGTCTCTGTTTGAAAGCTTAAAAGCTTAAGATTTTAAAAAGTAGCTAACGGGCTATAGATAAGCTAGGGTTTTTTAATTTATAGATGATAGTTCATTTACAGATATTACAGTTATTGAGTTTCACGATCTGAATCAAGAAATTGAACTATTTGCATAAGTAGCTATGGATTTTAGGAGTAGCTATAGTTGCTAGAATCTTCCCTAAATAGAGCTTAAAAGAATATCCAAATGGAAGTATTTTTTTATTTTAACTTTAGTAATATCATTTTCACATGTGATCAAATCTTAATATTTAATTAATGTTTTATGTTTCATTATTGCATTATTGCATGTAGTCTAAACATGGAAGGGGTAGTACTGATTTAACATCGTAGACAGTGGCATTGATTTTCTTACATGATTAGATAGGTGCCTTATGACTTACTCGACAGGTATCATCTATTTGTCATACCCGGGTGCATGGTTAGGCAAGAAATGGGCCAACACAATCATTCGTAGTCGACACCCATATGTAAAAATCCTCTTAATAGACTATTTGTATAAATAAATTTTTATATGTGTTTTATTAAGATATACAATAATTTTGCGTAGCTTCAGTCACACAGACGTCTAGACAAATCATTTGTATAAAACTTAATTTCAACGTTTATACAAATAATTTTAGTTATCTCCAAGACGAGTCTACCTAGACACAACTATGATTAGAGATGTCAATAGAGAATTCTCCACCAGAACATACCTCCTCATGATCCC
Organism: Zizania latifolia; assembly: GCA_000418225.1. Lineage (NCBI taxonomy): Eukaryota > Viridiplantae > Streptophyta > Magnoliopsida > Poales > Poaceae > Zizania > Zizania latifolia. The sequence continues at coordinate 186,910 of KE372381.1, forward strand.
CATCCTCGTAGAGATTAAGGTCATGTTTATTGAAGCTTCTAGTAGTTGCAACTATTGCTAAAATATGAAATTATCTAAATGGTCTAGCTCCTAGATAAAGATTGTAAAACTCAATAACTGTAGAATCTAGAAATAAACTAAAATCTAAAAGTCGAGAAACACTAACTTGTCTAGATTCTTATCAGCTAGATACTCATCAGCTGCTTCTTAGAATCTGAAGCTAACCCAACCAGGACCTAAATTTGTCCGTACTTGCCCCCACCAACCTTAACGGGGATATATTTTCCCCATCCATGTCGTCATGTGGGAAATTAATCCTCGTGGAGCCCCCGTGGTGAATTAATCCCCATGGAATTCTTGATATGGTCGTCAAAGTTGGTGATGACGGCTAGCAGATGACTACGATGGATGTCTAGATAGACCACTGGACGGCTGGCGGACGCTACTTGACGGGATCTAAGAAGAGAACGAGGATCAGAGAATGGGTACCATGTGGTGGTAGAGTGTCAAGCGGGACTACTTATGATGTAAAGAGGCATAGTCGATGTCGAAACAGGAGGAAAAAGAGGGGGTCAAGGGCTAGGGCTATAGCACGCAGCTAAGGAAGTCTAGATCTGTCGACCGAGAGGGGGCCTGGGTGCAAGAAGTTTTGATCCAACAACATACCCACGGGTGTTAAATTGGGAACATATACTTGTTGGTGAAGTTTTTGGTCACACGCGTGGCCTGAGAGATCTGCTTAACTCTAGTGTAGGTCCTAAATTTACGGTTTGTGGCGTGCCAATCAGTTTGATCCTGCAACTGATAAGATAGACAAGAAAAACATAAGTAGTAACGCCTATCGGCTATCGAGCCGATGGTTTCAACGCGTATCGGACGACTGTAAATAAAATGCAATAAGAATATGGTGAAGACCAATCAACGCGGTATATTAGATGTACGATGTACAAGAAATGTATTTATTATGAAACCTATCGGAATATCGGCATCGGCCTGAACTAACTAATCTGTGAAAGCAATTGAACGTAATACTAGAGCCGATATCGGGATGTAAAAACAAGATATATAATAATGCTAGGCCGATGTGTATCGCCCGATTCCGATACCCGATACAACGATGAGATTAAAACATAGAAAGATAACCTATCGGCTTATACTCCAATAGAATCTGGCCTCAACATGCCCGATCTGTATTCGCATTATCACTCGCTATGACCGCAAGATTAGACCGAACAAAGATAGTCGCTAAATCACAGCAAACCATAATGCTAAACATATTGGAGCACACTTCATCCAGATGAACGATACATGACATGAATCAAATACATAAACTAAGATGTCGAACTTAACCGATGAAGCCTTAGATTAATATATTTAATCTAAACCACGCACCTGATACAGCATGAATGATGCATAGACTAAGATGTCGGACCTAACCGATGAAGCCTTAGATCTACTAATTAATACATGTTTGGCGGAACCTACCTCTCGCCGGAGATCGAAGCGATGCAGCCCCGCGAGAGAGCAAGAACTCGCCGGTGGCAAGTTTGGCGATGCGCCGAGAGTTGTTTATTGATCTGTTTTGATGATCCTAACCTAAGCCTAAACGTTACATATTTATAGTCCGAAGACTTGTTGTCCTACATGGACACGACTGCAACTAAAAAATCTATCTTCCCTTTTTATTGGTCTCTTCGTATCTTTATCCGATCACATGCGCGTATTACGGTTGGGCTTCATTGATCGTGCTTTGACCGGATTCCTTGACTTCCATGGACTGTGCCGAAACTGTGTTGGTCTTGGCCTTACCAAATTTTGCCGTTAACACATGCCCCCCAATTTCGGAGTATGGGTGTAATCCGATGCTTCGAAATTACAACTTTGACAATACTAATTTCTGCCAAACATCAAATCATGGGCAATTCTGCAGAAAACCCTTCGTATTCCAATACCTTTTAACCTGTTTTTCGAAGCACTGCATTCTCATAAATATATGTCGCGACCCTTTCCATTCCTTCTCCATGCTCTCGCCTCTTCTCTTTTCTGACCATGGAGGATTGTGATGAATGTTGCCTGGCTCGACGCATCTACCCTTCACGTGGAGACGTCGGACCAGGCTTCATTCCATACAAACCTTAGGATGGTATGCCCCGACGCTTTGAAGTTTCAACAACAATCTCTGTCTAACGTTGGGTCGTGGGCCCCACTAAATCTGTAGAAATTTCCTTAACCTAGTTTCCGAGACACCACATTTACCCTATAAATATCAACCGGCGGCCCTTCATCTTCTTCTCCGCTCTTCGCTTCCTTCTTGCACACAGAACCTCTCACACCCAATTTTTCTCGCCGTCGCTACGCATCTGCCGCCGGTGTCCTCGCCTCCGATGATCCAGTTCACATTCATCTGCATCAACAACCCCCGCTGTAACTCCGATGGCGATCACCTCCATAATTTCAGAGGTACATTGCACTATTTGGTTCCTTTCTTTTCCATTTCACTGTTCTTTCAGGTTCTTAGTTTCTGGTTGCATTTTTTAGTTCTCTGATTTGCTCTTTTTTCCTTTTCTTTTCTATAGAACCTTAAGAACCAAATCCTAATCCCTATCGTAGATCCTCCTTTTTGTTTTTCCTTGGTCCGATGGGTACCCCAGACCCCTCCGATATTATCAACGTCGAAACCCAACGGATTCCATTCAAAAATTCCAGGATGCTTCTCTCCGATTGGAACCTAAGTTTCAGAGCTTTTCCTTCTCCCTTGCCCGGCTGGAGGGACCGGTACCTCAGGGTATCGGCCGCCAATCGCACCTTCTAGGACGAAATTGACATCAGGCACTGCATCGGCCTTTCTCTTGCCGAACCTTATAAAAATGAACCAATGCTAGCCGCCGCTTGTTACTTTTGGTCTGATGCCCTCAATGCTTTCTTATTTGGTCATAGGCCGATGAGCCCCTCTTTGCTCGACATCTTTGCCTTAACCTCTCTAGACATCACTTCTCCGATGGATCCCCTATTTTTCCGATTCAAAGCAACCCACCGTCTCGATACCAAATCATGCGGCGGTTGGGTAAAATATATCGCCAAACACAATAAAAAGACTGGTCCTGTAGACACTCGGGAGCACGTCGCTTTCCTCAACCTTTGGCTGGAAAGATTTGTACTTTGTGGATCCACCCTGGGGCCGACGACCCATCTTCAATTTATGGCCGAACAACTTGTTGCGAACAAGAAAATCCCCCTTGGCCGATACCTTCTTGGAGCCACCTATCATCTTCTTCACCAGGTATCGCCTGGTGAGCCTATAGGTCACTTCGGGGGTCCTTGGTGGTTTTTGTAAATCTGGCTCAACATCTATACCACCAAAGCCACCGATAGTACTCCCTTTGCTTTGCTCGAATTTCCATCTAATCATCATGAAAATGCCGCCCCCACCTACCGCCGATGTTTATCTTTGGGTGAAGCAGCTACCTATCGCGAGAGCGTCCGGATATCACCCGATCCTTTGAGCCTCTGGTTCAAGGGTTTCTATTGTGGCTTCACCCGAGAATCGATCATCTGGTATGCCTATGAGCACCTAGCAGAGTACGAATACCACCATCGGCTGCTGCTATCCGATGTGTGTAGAGACGAGAAGTCCATTAATATCTTCAAAACTATCATCACTCCTTGCATCCTGCCGATCAACTTCACCGTCGTCCATCCTCGAAAAGCTTCATATGAATTTTACCATCCAACTGTCTGCTCGCGACAACTTGGGTTCGGCCAACTCCCGATTGACTTGTTCTCCATCGGCCAACTCCAAGTTCGTGGAGAAGTAAAGGACGCCGTGGAGTACAATTGCCTCCTCTCTATGGCTGATCAAATTCCTTATGGCGATCTCACCTCTTGGTTGGCCTGCCGAGCGACCTCCGTCAGCTTCAACCGATGGTGGGGCGAATGGAAACAACACCTCTTCAATCGGCCCTCCAAGATATACTGCCTGTCGCTGTATCCCGACTTCGATGACGTGGACTCTGAG
>KE372381.1:202604-215267 GCA_000418225.1 Zizania latifolia
CCAAGAGCTCGACGCTGTCGTACACGCAGTACTTCGCGGAGGCGCTGATACGGGAGGCGGAGGCGGACGACAAGGTGGTCGGCATCCACGCCGCCATGGGAGGCGGCACGGGGCTCAACTACTTCCAGAAGCGGTTCCCGGAGCGGTGCTTCGACGTCGGCATCGCGGAGCAGCACGCCGTGACGTTCGCGGCGGGGCTCGCCACCGAGGGGCTCAAGCCGTTCTGCGCCATCTACTCGTCATTCCTGCAGCGCGGCTACGACCAGGTGGTGCACGACGTCGACCTGCAGCGGCTGCCGGTGCGCTTCGCCATGGACCGCGCGGGCCTCGTCGGCGCCGACGGCCCCACGCACTGCGGCGCCTTCGACGTCACCTACATGGCGTGCCTCCCAAACATGGTCGTCATGGCTCCCTCCGACGAAGCAGAGCTCATGCACATGGTCGCCACCGCCGCCGCCATCGACGACCGGCCCAGCTGCTTCCGCTTCCCCCGCGGCAACGGCATTGGCGCCATCCTTCCTCCCAACCACAAGGGCACACCTCTCGAGGTAACACTCCTCCTCCTAGCTATCAAAATGCTTCAAGTAACAAGCAACGCCTCTAATGGCGGCGGTGCTCGCTCGTTCGTGCAGATCGGCAAGGGCAGAGTGCTCGTCGGAGGCAACCGGGTGGCGCTCCTGGGATACGGCACGATGGTGCAGGCCTGCATGAAGGCGGCCGAGGCGCTGAAAGAGCACGGCATCTTCGTCACCGTCGCCGACGCGCGCTTCTGCAAGCCGCTTGACACGCATCTCATCCGGGAGCTCGCCGCCGAGCACGAGATCGTCGTCACCGTGGAGGAGGGCTCCATCGGAGGGTTCGGCTCCCATGTCGCCCACTACCTCAGCCTCACCGGCCTCCTCGACGGCCCACTCAAAGTAAGCCCCAGAATTACCTCTTCTACTGTATACTACTGTATATCACGAGATACCATAATTTCTAGTGTTAGTTTACATGAGTATTTACTTTTATCTCACGTATAAATTAGTGATATTTGTTTCTTGTCTCAAGTGTGTATGGTATGTGGTCTCAGAACCTGATTATAATACATCAGGTATATGATAAAAGAACAAACGACACTAAGCTATAGAGCAAAGAGTATTTTTTTTTCTAATTTAGGGTAACCAGAAGTATGCACACTTTATTGCGTTGATTTACTATAATCAGAAGATATATAGTGTCTCATTGAAATTATTTACAAATACTTCAGAAAAATGTATAGATCATATAATGATCAGAGTTTTGTGGTTAATCTAATTAAGCATGTGTTTTTGTGTTTTTGTGTTGATGCAGCTGAGGTCCATGTTCCTACCAGACAGGTACATAGACCATGGTGCACCTGTGGACCAGCTTGAGGAGGCAGGATTGACCCCAAGGCACATTGCTGCCACAGTGCTGTCCTTGCTGGGTAGGCCACTGGAGGCACTGCAGCTCAGCTGAATAATTCAGCATGCATGTTGTACATCAGCAGACAAATAAACAGGAAGAAAAAAGAAGGCTAAGGAGTTGGTTGTGGAGATGCTTCTTCAGTTCTGCTCCATCCCTAACCTAACCACAGCCATGGATCTGGAGGGGAGGTTTCACTAAGCTATATGATTACTCAGTAGGAGGAGGCAACAAACAAACCCGTGCCTGATGCCTGTGTGTGTTTCTTGGCCTGATCCAACATGTGCAGAAGAAGGATGTGCCACTCAGCTGAACTTTACTTTCTGAGTGGCATATGCATGCATGGCTTCCATTATGTTCTTTTGTTTCTTTGTATAGATGACAAGTATAAGAATCATGTACTGCTACAACTCAGTTCCCTATGCAGATAAAAAAAATGGAGAATAAGTTGAAAGGTTTCTTGTTATTCTCCTGAGTAAGGGACATGCCTTGTGAAATGTGATCTGCTCCAACTTTGTCCTTTGTCAGTCTTGTCTTCATGGAATCATGAAAGCAGATGAGCTAGCATCTGGGATTGTTATTACGAGGCATGGGCATTAGTAATGTATATATACTACATAATCCATAAAGTGGGTCTATAGCAGTTAGTAATAACTATAGCAAAATATAGCAATGGTGAGTTATGTATGTACTAAATAAACTATGAAACTTATCGACGCTAACAAAAATCAGCCCATTCCAACCATGTAGGCACTAAATCAAAAGGCAGTATATTTTATTATCATATAGGTAGTCCATAGCTATATGGTCTACTTTTACATTTAATACCATAAGAACTTCTTTCACAATGTATATGGGTTGGCTATATACATTGACTGCATAAGGATTTGTTATATTGTAACATCTTATATGCCTTTATATTATAAGGTGCCTACTTTTAAAAATAGTTCTTGGCTTCACTGCTGTGTACAAAGTACAGATATGCCCTACTAATGAAAGACAACCGCAATCTAGAAAACAGTGCATTTCTGAAAAATAAAGACTTAAAGCCTTCAGTAGACCTGGCAAGCTAATTATACTTACTTCCATCTGGCTAATGAAAGGCACTAGAATATGCAGGCATCTTTTTTCTTTTCCACTGAAATACCAAGGCATCCTCTGTTCTGATGTTCCTGTTGTATCAATTGTTAACAGGTTGGTGAATTGATAAGTGTCATAATAAGAAGCACAATTCAGTATACAGGTTGGTGAGTTTCAGCAGAGAGTAACTCATTCCAGTGATTCCCTTTTTTGTTTTTTTAGTGGTAGTGATTCAGTACTGAAATGCTAGTCTGAAATTTCAGACACAAGGAAGACATCACAGTCCACAAATGAAAACGATAGCAATAGTACTGATGTTCAGTACAAGCTTCCATTCCGAGAGCTGAACAAATCATATCGAAGAACATACTTCAGAAGGAGAGGAGGAGGTGGCAAAGTTGGTAGACCCACTGTACACAAATGGATGTACTTGATCTGTTGCCAATCTTCCTGAGCATATATTTACGAACATGCTAATAGCTTGGAAATGGTTTAACCTAGGGCCGTTCATGAGCCATGGCGAGAGGGACGACCGCCTAGAGTCTAGAAAACTTAGGGCCTCTAAATTATATATGCATATGTATTAGATCTATTAGGACTTAAGATTTAATGTTGTGATCTAGGATTTAAGCAAATATTTTATTAAAAAATATATTTGAAGAGTCATAGGTGTTCAAATGTATATTTTGTTTTTTCTTAGCTCAAAAGACAAAGTCATTGGATGATATTGAATTAAGAAAATGTTATGTTAAATTTATAAAAACATTTTTTAAATAGATCATCTGATGTTGATGTTGAGCTTGATGATATTTGTTCTAAAATAAGAGTCTTGCTAATGACCTTACCAAATGGTTATATGTCTTCTATTGAGATTTTTGAGTTTGTTAGAGATGTAGATTGATATCTAAATATTTTAATTGCTTATTGAATATTATTTACTACTATGGCATCAACTGAAAGAAGTTTTTCAAAGACTATCTTAAATCAGATTGATATAGATACTATTAACAATGATTTTATATCTAAAAATATAAGAAGAAATCACTTTCGGTAGCTAATATAACCATGAGCTCGTGGTTGGTTTGTTTTTTGGCTTTTGCGGGTGATTCAATATAGGTTATGACTCTACTTTATAGTGCTTTGACTGATACAAAATCTATTAGTGCCGTGGATTAATATTATGTATTATGGATGCACTGAATAATTTTATAATTAATATAAAAATATTATTCTATATTACATTCATAAAAGGTCAAAGAGTCTCTGCCTATGGCCTTTAAAATGCTAGGAACGGCCACTTTAACCTCCCCAGCCATGCTGATGCTGTGACTGAATATTGAGCTTCATTAAGACTTATTTAGCATGGAGGATTTGTCATGTTGAAATATAAGTAAATTGCTCTTCCTTCCTTGCAAGTTTAAGCTTTTGGGTGAAGTGATCGGTACATGCAACTCAATAGATCATATGCTATATGATAGATCATATGCTATGTAACGGGGTAAAATCGCTCCAAAGAGTGGGGAATGATTGATTTTATCATTAATAGATAACTAACTCTGATAGGATACTTCCTCGGTTAGAAATACATAAAGTTTTGACCAAAATCCGATTAAACCTTTAAAACTTTGATTATTAATAACTGATGAAATGCTTAGTTGAAAAGAATAACAATGGTACGAGTAGATTTGTCTTCAACAGTACTTTCACGATCTCATTTAAAAAAAAAACTTTTATAAATTTATTCTAATATAAAATCGTGGTCAAAGTTGCACATCAAATACCTCTTAAAGAATCAAACGCCATTTTTTTACCGCACTGCAGGGAGTATTATTCTCGATAAATTAGTGTTCTACGTGGAAAATGGAAAGAAGATAAAAGATGGAGAGACGGCAAGTCAGCAGTCCACAACATGGGATTCCGGTGATCAGACTTCCAAACATGCCTTCAGAGTTCGTTCAGACGGTCAGAGAATTGCACGGACCAAGACTACTTTTCTTCTCCTTGTATTTCTCTCCGTCGCAAGTGGAGAACTCACATGTTTTGAATTCATCAAGAGTTTCTGAAAAATGAACTCAACATGAACTCGCCGGCGCCGGCATTCATCTGAATCTGTTTACTCCGTCCTCCTCGGCTCGTCGAAGCGACGTACACGGAAGCTTCAGAAAAGCTTCAGATGAGCATTGCTGTCAGGCAAGCTACCGGAGATACGGATTGACTCGAGAAATTATAGCACTTCACGCCAAGATTGTCACCATCCATCCATGCAGGTCAAATGAACGTACAACTGAATTTTTAGGTGATGAAATGAACAACTGAATGTGCGAGGCTATTTGATCATCTGCCGGCTTCCTCAACACCACGTGGGATGATGTTTTCAAAGCATTCTGAAGATGGAAGTGCTCTCTCCCTGCGGCAGGTGTGGATGTGGTCAACTCGGCTGTGTCAAAAGATGAACCAGTGATTTAGTTATAAGCCAGTAATTTAGGTATTCAGCAGTAGTTAAGTACTATTGCAGCTGAATCTGAAGTTTCTCCACCTGTTGCGATGTCAGGAAATGTCTAGTTGTGCGATACAGCTGAAGACTAAACATTTGTCATCATCTTCTCTTGGAAAGAAGCCGAGCACGATAGAGCAGGAAATTTCTTTGCTAAGTTTGATGTCTGTCATAATATATAAAGTGAATTGTCCGTCTTTTTTTATCAATTTAAGCTTTTAAATTAAACTGGTTAGTGCATATAATTTAATATGGTATCAAAGTCAGATGTCTCGAGTTCGAATCCTGGCTAGCACGCAATTAAATAAAAATGACAGCACACTTCTATTTCACGCTTAATACTTGATGGGATTTCGCGTAAGGAGGAGTGTTAGAATATAAAGTGAATTGCTCGTCTTTTCTCATCAGCTTAAGCTTTTAGGTTAAACTGATCGGTGCATGCAACTTAATAATATCATCTGGCTTGCCTGAACGAAGGTGCAATACTTCATGCAGAAGTAAATTATTCAGTCCTTTTGTTGTACATCTGGATGAAGTAAATCACTACTGCTACCTACCATGTACTGGCATCCTGGCAGGACTCATACATCAAGTTGATGGACGGTAGGATGTTTATATCAGAAGCAATATATCATTCAGATGGGTACCCTCAAGCTACATGAAAATTTGCAAATTTGTCACTTAAGATATGTTTGGCTGTTGAATTTTTGCAAGGTGAACTTGCAGTCAGATCTATTCTAGATTTATGTGATTACTTTTGAGTATGGAAAATGACAACCAATAAAGCATATCGACATCACATGAACTGAGGCACTGTTTGGGAGAACTTATAGCGGCTTTCGCCTGTCGCTCTCCGATCTTCAGCTCTCTAAACAATTCATATTTTTCTCCAAAATATAAAACACAATTGATATAAAATTTAGAAATAAATTAATATACAGAAATTAAGAAACACTAGCTTCTTCTATTTTTACTCTTAGAATTTTAATCTCCTCAAACAGGCTGCTGAGACCCATGCAGAGCATAGTGGATTTGGGTTTGCGAATGGGCTAATGCCCTGTGGATATGGGCTTGTGAATGAGCCGGGATCCCAAAATCCAAGTGGACGTATTATAATTTGCAGGCTTGACATTTTAAACGGTCCATAAACTTAGCAAAATGGGCTTTATTTGGGCCTTGACGTTCTTTTTATGTGGGCCTTGACAAAAGATTAGATAAATTAGCTATTTTACGTTGAAACAAGTTCTCAACTAAAATCAATTAATCTATTCTATAGGAAAAAAATTAGTGTTGAAATGCATTAATAAATAAGATTTTTTTTATTGAAAACAGGTTATGTACTATATCTCTCGTATATAAGATAATATATAATACAATGAGTTGTCTTCAATAAAGGAAAAAAACAATACTAGAGATGGTGAAAGACCAGTGCTGATGTAACCGTAAAAAAGTGTGAAAAGAATAAGAGAAGACATATATAACATCTATGTGAACAGAAAAATACACATGTAAAAAATAAAAATTTCAAGCAAAGCTGAAAGATTAAAAGATGACGTAGAAATATAAGAAAGGGATTCACACAATCGCAGTGAAATGACATCTTTACCATATTGAACATTGATATATACTACCCCTCCGTACCATAATATTATAACTTAGAATCTAATTTGATATTTTATAGTACAACAAATCTAGACAGTAACATTATCTAGATTCGTTGTACTATAGAATATTAAATTCAGTCCGTCATTATTTAGATTCGTTGTACTATAAAATATCAAATCTGATTTTAGATTGTAATATTATAGGGACGGAGGAAGTATGTATTTGCGTATTTGATGTTACCATACTTTAAAGTATGACTATATAGAAATAAAATATAAACATTTAGCAAAGTTGCATTGAGAGGGACCATAATTAGGAGAAACTAAATAATTAGGTGTCCCATTGATGGTTAATAAAGAACATTGACCAGAGCAGAATAGGAACAGGAATAAGAGTAAGAGTAGGGGTAAAAATCTGTAAGGTAAATTTAAATAGAAAAAGAATTTAGAGTTTGAACAAGAAAGCACCAGAATCAAATAGAACACGCATACGCTAGTTGCGCAAATGTGCTAGTTCTAGTTTTATAACAATAACATTTTGGCATCGGTAAACTTAGTAGGGTAGATACGAATAAAATAAAATAGATGGTTTTAAAAAATTCCTATCCAATGGATATTGGAGGCTACTTTGTACATTTTCCAATGGAAAATATATTTCTGTAAATTAATTAACATATAAATGAAAAAAACAGCACAACATTGTGTTGCGCGAAAGGTGGATGACCGGTTTTTTTATAAATAATATTTTTTAGGAAATTTCAATTCTGATGTGCGATCTCAAAAAATAATAAAAATAAACCTCTATCGATACTTGAAATATCGACAGCGACTCTATCAACAGAGGTATATGTCAACATTTTAGCCTCCATCGACGGTTGAACTGTTGACATAGAGCAAGCGCGTGACACGGCTGGCGAGGTGGTGGGTTGCGGAGCACGAGCGGGCGGGTGCTAGACAGGGCTTGCGAGGTAGGGGGCACAGACGCGTGGCGCCGGCCGAGCAGGCGAACGCGCGCACGCGCGTGAGGCGACAGGCGGGTGTGAGAGGCGAGGCGCCGCGTGCGGGGGGCAGAGGGCGGGCATGGCGCGTGGGCTAGCATGGTGCAGTGCACAGGCGAGTTAGGCCTCTTTATCGACAGTTCAACTGTTGACAGAGGGCAAAATGTCGACAAACGTCTATATCGATATTTTGAGTGTCGATAGATGTCTATTTTTGCTATTTTTTGAGATCGCATGTTATAATTGAAAATTTGTAAAAAAATATTATTTATAAAAAAAATCGTGGAAGAGCTCCCAGGGAATTGGATTGTTGTCTCGCATGAAAGCCCATTTAGGCCCACACGAATCCTTGGATCGGGTCGCTAGCAATGGCGGCGGGAATTTGTCAAGAAAGGCCTAATGGGCCAACTGCACGATACTATCCTCGTGTAGATGAAACATTGAAATTTTGTTCTAAAACATTAAGGGATTTTAGAATAGTAATTATCCCATCAACTATGTATTGTTCAATTTTATTCTTATCTTACATTATTACCGTAATCACCTTTATGCTTCTCACATACTTCCTCTCATTTTTTATATGCGATGTTTTAGATTTTTGTACAAGAATTAATAAGTTGGCTCAAATGATTTTGTTGCAACTCATTTATTCTGTTTTAAAAATGATGAATTGTTTATTTATAAGATGGATAACATTTATTAAAAAGGAAAAATATGGAAGAAAATATAAATTATACCATAAGTTATAAATTACTTATATTTTTAAAAGAGTTGGCAATGTAACAACGACTCATATAAGGACTTATTAAATGAGGACACGTATAGTTAATCTTATTTGGGTCTTACCTTTAAAGATTTTGGAAGTTACACATATTTGTTTTCTTCCTGATTCATTCAAAATATTCTATAGATTAGATGGAGTCTCTTGTTACATGTTTTGGAGTCTCTTGTTACATGTTTTTAGATCTAGTTTGACAGGTCAGGATCCTATCTCATCCACTTAGAATGGGTTATAATATTGGTTTACCAAATAGTCTTTGTTTGTCACGTGGATGAATCTAAGCTTGATAATGGGGAAAATTGAAGGATATTATCGTCACCAAAACACGCTAACATCATTATTTCTCAAAAAAAACAGGAAAACATTTTAGACTGGTTTGATATAGCTCCACTGTAAGAGTTATGAAATTCTAACACAAAAAATCGTAAAGTTAGAGCTATAAATAATTTAAGTTTAAGTTAGCAATTTTGATCATCTATAAACCGCACGCACTAAGACTCTAATCTCCGTTTTTGACGGTAAATTTTTCTATTAGAAGAGGGAGGATATAGTCAACCATTCCTCCAGATTGCCAAGCGCCCGCGCGCGACGCCCGGAGCGCGGCCTCCCAAACAAGAGGCACGCCGCGGCGCGCGCGCGCGGAGGCGACGGAGGGGATCGCTGCCGGCTCGCCGCGCCGTGGATGGAGCTGTTCGAGCGCGCCAGGACGGTGCGGCTGCGGAGCCACCACGACAAGTACCTGTACGCCGAGGACGACGAGTCCCACGTGTCGCAGGACCGCAACGCGTCGTCACCGAACGCTCGGTGGCTCGTCGAGCCGGTGCCCAACTCCCCCGGCGTCATCCGCCTCCGCAGCCGCTACGGCCGCTACCTCTCCGCCTCCAACGAGCCCTTCCTCCTCGGCGTCACCGGCCGCAAGGTGCTCCAGACACTGCCCTACCGCCTCGACTCCTCCGTCGAGTGGATCCCCGTCCGCGACGGCTCCCACGCCTGCCTCCGCACCCGCTACGGCAACTACCTCCGCGCCAATGCCGGCCTCCCGCCCTGGCGCAATTCCGTCACCCACGACGTCCCCCACCGCCACGCCGGCTGGATCCTCTGGGACGTCGAGGTCGTCCAGGTCCTCCCGTCCCAGGCGGAATCCTCCGACCCCGCTCCAGCTCCCGCCGACCCCCCGCCGCCTTACAAGCCACCCTCCCGCTCGCCGTCTCCCTCGCCCTCTCCAGTGCCGACGGCGGCGCTGAGGCCGCCTCACCAGCGTTCGGAGAGCCCTCCTCCGTTCAGAGCACACCCCCCACCGCCGCCGCCGGGCTACATCGCGCCCCCTGAGCCCGGCCTGATCAGGCTCGAGGTCCGTACTCCCACACCTACCACCTGCTCGACGAACTGAACAACCCAACATGGATGGCTCAATGAAAAGGCCAAGTACTAATTGTTTGGGTCGCATTGCCATTGCAGTCGACGGAATCCTTCACGGTGCCTCTGCACAAGGTCGATGGACGGGCGATCCACTACCATATTGGGGATGACAATGGCGACATCACCGACGACAAGGAGGGGCACTCGTTCACGTTCAATGGCACGAGCCTGGAGGAGCTTTTGGAGAGGCTGCAGGAGGAGACGGGGCTCAAGGACGTTATCATCTGCTCGCGTAGCCCGATCAATGGGAAGCTCATGCCACTCCGCCTGCAGCTGCCGCCCAACAACGCAGCCATGCATATTGTGCTGGTGCAGGAGTCATCAAAATGTAAGCTATTCTTTTCATCAGTTGCTGCTCATACCATTGCATTCACATTTCACACCCGGAGAATAAGATATTTTGATGCTGGGAATAATGGAATTAATGATGCTGAATTACATATTTCTTTACTATGTTGTTACTGTTAGAATCAAAAAAAAGTTTTTTGCCACATCCAAAATTTATCAGTTGTTAGTTGTTACTGATGCTGCATCAGGACTTCGGGAGGCCTCCTGTGATCTAGGCATAAAGGCGTAGTAGATTATACTTTCTTCAGTATTAGCTTAAACACAAGTAAAATGATCAGCTTCTAAAATAAAAGTAGGTGAATTTGGAGTGCTAAGATTTTAAGCCGAGTTTCTGATTGTGATAATGTTTACCATTTTTGGTCAATGCACTGAACCAATTCCCCTAAACAACTGAAATGACCTGTATATAGTAGATGTTATTCCCTTTGTTCTAGAATGTAGCAAATTTTAGAGTTCAAAATTTGTTCTAAATGTACCAACTAGTACTTGTAAAATATATATTCTATCTCTAAAGTATCTATACTAACATTAGACTTGATTACTCGTTACTCCACTCAACCACTTTCAGGTCCATACTTACCCACTCTGAGGAAGGTAGTATGATTTTCTTACTCATTTTTTTAATACATATACATAAACCTAAAATTTGCTATATTTTGGGACGGAGACAGTACTTTGCATTTCTTAATTCAAATAACGGCAACGCAGCATGCAATTCCCCTATTTTACTAGATTTCTGTCAGAACGAATCAATGGTTTTGTGTTTCAAGTGTTTCAATTGATGTGGTATGAACTCAGGGTCTCAGGGATGCTTGTTTGAGTTATTCATATCTTTCACTTAAGAGCAGGTAGAAGAACAAATATGCTAAGTATCAAAATTGTAAAATAAGCGCCCGCTTCAAACCGGTGAGCTCTTGGTTTGTAGTAAAATGCTCCATCACTGAGCTATGGATCCCGTGCATTTTCAAGTAGCTGTCATATTTTATCCAAATCATCCACACATATTTGTTCATTTGCCATCTAAAATGAGCGCATTCCATGGCTTCGATCAATTGCATGCTGCAATGCTTGAAGCTTTTCAAGTTAGGCCACATCGATGACTATCACCCTGGTATTGGTTTAATTTCTTACTCTGATAAGAGTTCTTGTCCATTTCGACTTTCAGTGGCAAAATCCTTCCCATGATGACCTTGTGGCAAAATTTGAAGAGGGTGGTGGCAGCGACTCGTGTTAAGCTCAGGACTGTGCATCGGCTGTATATATTGTACTCTGTTTATTACCAGTTCCACTGGCTACATAATAAAGTATTATCTATTTATCTTCCACTTTCATGATCTCCTTTTTAAGACCAACTTCCAAGGGGCTCTCATTCTTGTAAGTATTTACTTTTGTGCAGTGCCGGAGACAAAAATATATCTTGCCTAGAGTTAATCTAACTATTCTTAACTATTCGTTTAAAATTTTCAAATATTTCCGTACAATTTTCATCACAATAAGGAGCCTGGGTGACCTTAGCCACCCTACCCCTATCTCTGCCACTTGTTGTGGATTTTATTGATCATTTAGTTCCCAAGAGGCAGAGATATCTGTAGCTGAAACGTAAAGGCACTTCAAAATGCCTATCACATTATTTTCTCAATTTTCAAAACTAAATTGTTCTTGAAACCTGGTTTTCATATACACACACACACACACACACACACACACACACACACACACGGTAGCGCTAAACAGCGCTAGATGCGCTGTATAATAAGTAGCGCGAGGCCCTACGTGGCAGCGGCCGGGAGCACCGCAAGATGAGCCAAAACCACCGCGGACCCAGTTTTTTTTCACAGAAAGACGCGATGCCCGATTTAATTCGGGTTCGTGCACCGAACCTCTTGCCTTGTGAAAATCAGACCGTAAATTGATTACAAACATGTATATCTTACGTGAGATCAAAGTAGTAATACAAATACACTGAGATTAACTTTGAGGAATATTTGTGTAATGACTGCCATCCGTATAAAAGCTCATGGGTACAATTTGTTTACGAGCATTACCCCAAGGTCATGATTTACAGATATTTTTGTTGTTTGACTGTGTAATTTTTTTATACTATATGTATATTAGGTGTAAATGTATTACAAACCTTTTCAACGTAATAATATAACAAGCACGAATGTAGTAAAATTGTTACACCATATCTCCATTGGATAAACTGTTCAATACGCCTCCCGATAGAATCATACCGTAAAACTTTTACATCGCTACTATAAATGGACAACCTTGGTGGTTGTGCATTAGAAGTAGTTTAGAAAATTTATACCTTAAAAAATAAACAAAAAATAATATAACCAGATGAAAATAAACTAAAAAGAAAAAATAACTAAGATCGTTTAATATATCGTTTTAAAATAATAATAATTTTACACCATTATCCAAAAAGCGACATGCAACCCCCATGCTTTACGGTGTAATAAATTTACACAGATAATATGCGACACTGGAAAACCCCGTAAATGAAAATAC
>KE372381.1:231231-263477 GCA_000418225.1 Zizania latifolia
ATCCTGATAGGTTACACAGTAGATCTGTTCTTTATGATATGTCATGTCATATAATTTCTACTATGTCATTATTGTACTTCATTTAATGTCTTGATATACGTTAAGACCATCGGCTCGATAGCCGATAGGCGTTACTGCTTATATTTCTTGTCTATCTTATTAGTTACAGGATCAAACTAATTGGCACGCCACGAACCACAAATTTAGGACCTGCACTAGAGCTAAGCAGATCTCTCAGGCCACGCGTGTGACCAAAAACTTCACCAACAATATCGACTAAAATACTCATTGCCCTTTAGTATAAAATTATCATTTGTCATCTCATACTCAAATCTCAGCTCTTCCATGTCCGAACACTTTATTTTGAAGGCATCGTAATATTTTATCATTCAAATATAATAGCAATAATACATATTGATAAACAACTTATAACTTGTTTTCTTCTAAATTATTATAAGCCAATTAATTATAATCTTCAATATATATAGAGCCTAACCTGACCACCAATGGCAAATTGATTTCCTAATCACGTCGCCTTCACACACGTCGTACTTCTTCACTTTCCTTTCCCCTCATCTCGCATCGATTTTTCACCTGCTCTATCTGCTCTGCTCTGCTCTGCTCTGCTCTGCTCCTCACCAGTTCATTATCCACATCGACAACTGACGGCTGCTAGTGCTAGCTAAAGCAAGCTGACAAAGAGCGTACGTGCAGTGCAGGGATCCATGAGCGATCCCAGGTACGCCTACCCTTACCCTGCACAAGGTACGTAAGTGCTGATCCATCCGTCCGTCCATGATTCATGTAAGAGATTATCTTTAATTAATTGCTGTATTACTGTTTCTGCTGTTGCAAATTATTGAAGGTTACTACCAGGGGCCGTACCACGGGCCTCCGGTCATGGCGCCGCCGCAGTACCAGTACGCGCCACCGCCGCCGAGACGGCAGCCAGGCTTCCTCGAGGGCTGGTATGTGTAAATGTGTGTCTGTCCTTGTAGCCATAAACTATTTCCTAATTGATTACCATAGTGGTCGAATACTTATTTATTGTTCTATTATCTTTGTTATCGATTCGATTTAATAGTTATTAGATATGTTTCTACGCTATTAGGTGGTGAGATATTTAAAATCATGTTAACTACGGTCACTTCGATGTTAGGATTGCTCCAGCGCGTGTGTTAATTTCTTTATCGATTGCCTGATTTCAGCCTAGCTGCACTTTGCTGCTGCTGCCTCATCGACGAGTGCTGCTGCGACCCCTCCATCATATTTGTCACCTGATTGATGACGAGTTGACGAAGACGAGGAAGAAGTAAGGAGACGACTAGCCAATTTATTGATAGCTTGTTCATCCGTGTTAAGAACAATTGGTTCGCATGGTTTCGTCTTGGTCGATTGATTATGTATCATGTGGTTGTTTGATCCGTTGCTTACGAGTTACGACGTATCTTTGATTTCTTCAGCTCTTCTCTTCCTTTGTACTTTAAATCAATCTGTTTGTGAATTGTGATCGATCGCTTGATTGAGTGCTGCCATTGTATATCTCGTCTGCGTCACTTGTATCGGATCGAGATCTCCTCATATATGCGTTTCGACGGGGCAAAATATCATGGATTATGTCGGGCTACCAATAGGTTCCTTCATGCTGTCAATTGTGTGGAATACTTGAATGTATTAGTTCAATCAAAAGGTTAACGTGATATATATACACACACACATATACCACATGCACATACGTGTATAAATATATAAGGAAATTTAGAGTTGTAACTCCATTTTTTCTTGATACCTAAAAATACGACTAGTATTCTCTACACTTATGTAGATACCACATATCCATTACACCATTTTGATTTCCATAACATTTGTCGGTCTTCTCACATCTTTTGTTAACAATATCAAAATAGACCAAATTGCCTAATGGACATCTCCTTTCAGCATCATTGCCTCCATCTCCTTCTCCCTTTTCCTTTCTCACGAGCAGCACCTCCTTCTCCCTCTGCTGCTCCTAGAGCTCAAGCAACCAGGAGCCAAGGCATCAAAATCGTCAACGAGCAACTCCTCCCTCGATCGCTCTACGTGAGATGATTACGAGGTTCTGCAGGCGCGTTTTCCGGCGGCATCAGCTTGAGGACAAGCTGATTCTCGAGAAGACGGCAGTGTCACACAAGTGAGTGTGCCACGCGGGGAGACAGGAGCTCGAGCGCAGGAACCAAAAGATGTGCAGGAAATGTAATTAGCTGCGAAAGCGTATTGCCATTTTGTGTGTACAAGAGAAAAATATCAGTTCCGCCAACTTTTATTTCCCCTTTCTCATCTTCTCAAATCTTCTTCCTCCGATCGTTACCTCTACTCCGGCGAAGCACCGATCGCCGGCCGAAGAGCGTAACACGCTCCCGTCCTCCACTTCCTTCCTCCCCCTCCTCTCCCCACGCAGCCCTAGGAGCCACCTCGCTCTCCGCCTCTCCTCCTCCTCCTCCTCCGCCGCCGCAATGCCACCCCGCCGCGACCGCGTAAGCCTCCTTCCCTTTTCCCTGGTCCGGGTACCCTCGAGTCCTAGCCGTGGGCCGCTCAGTCGTGCCTGTGCGTTTCTCTCTCGCAGGGCAAGCAGCCGCAGCGGAAATGGAAGCCCAAGGCCGCCGACGCCGCAGCGGCGGCATCCTCCTCAGCCCCATCGTCGGCCGAATTGGCAGGGAGCATCGAGAGGATGTCCCTCGTCCCGCAGGCTGAGGCGCCGCAGATGTGCGCCGATGATTTCGCCGTGGACAACAACACGTTCACCCAGTCGCAAATCAGGGCCACCTTCTACCCCAAGTTCGAGAACGAGAAGTCCGATCAGGAGGTGCGTGCTCGTTTCCCCATGTATTTTGATCGCTGGTTGTTTCAATCGTGTTGTGGAAATCGTTTTGGAATTTGGTGCTTCTCAACTTCTAGCCATTACCACATTTTGAGTCATAATTGTAGGTTAGACGGTGAGTTAGAGAAGTTTTCGGTAGCTTTAGTTTGACACAGCTTGAATGGATTAGTTAATTTCTCTCTGCTTCCATCCAGTGTGGCTGTAATGAGTAAAATGTGTGGAGTTTATTACTGCACACTTGCAGTACTTATAGCTTTTCGAGGATTTAGGGTGTGTTTAGATTCTGAAAAAACTGTTGTGAGCGGTAAACGGTGGAAAAGCTGAGAAGTGAGAGCAACTTTTTAAACTTTCAATGGCATGGTGAATAATTTTATGAAGTTTAGACTGAGAATATGTGAAAGTTGGGGTGGAAGCAACTTTCACAGTTTCTTTAATTTGTATAGAAAAAAGTTACAGCTTTTGGAGAAGCTGATTTTCCTTGTATTTGTTTAGGTCAGCTTTCAGCTTTTCAAGTTCCAACAAGAAGCTAGTTGAAAAAGCTGAGTCAAACACCATAGCATGTTGTCTGCATTATAACCGCAGGAGTCATTTCAGATTTTTTCTCATGACGTTTATCTGAGTTTTGTGACCTGATGGGTGCTTTGCGGCTCACCTTTTTGCAGACATTGAATTCATGCATTCACTTATTTGTTTTTTCCGTAGCGGTCAAGCTGTGAGCTCTAAATGTGTTTCATAATACCTCATTTAGTTGTTCTGATGAATATATGTTTAATGAACTGACTATACAGTAAATTCTTGTAGTAATGGAGTGTTCTGGTATATCTAAATTTCCATTCAATAAATAAATTAATTTAATTGTAGAATCTAATCGATGTGTTAATCTCACTGTTCTAGTCA
The DNA here is from genome assembly GCA_000418225.1 of Zizania latifolia. NCBI lineage: Eukaryota > Viridiplantae > Streptophyta > Magnoliopsida > Poales > Poaceae > Zizania > Zizania latifolia. The sequence goes on from KE372381.1 coordinate 234,986, forward strand.
ATTTTGATTTCCTCAATAAATTGATTTAATTCTAGAATTTAATCGACGTGTTAACCACACTTTCATGATGGCAGACTAGAACCCGGATGATTGAGATGGTGTCACATGGCTTAGCGACCTTGGAGGTATATCTGTTATGTGTTCTTTTGTCTTTTAGTTACAGGGAACAGAAGTAATTATTTGATGGTTTAGTGTGTTTCTTCTGATAAGATACTTTGGTTTTCTTCAGGTTACACTCATGCATTCAGGATCTCTTTTCATGTATGCTGGCCACCGTGGTGGTGCATATGCCAAGAACAGCTTTGGAAATATGTATGCTGCTGTAAATTGTGATGAATAATTGAATATTTCTCGATCTATTTATGCTATGACTGAAGGCTAAGTTTCTGCATGTAGTTATACGGCTGTGGGCGTTTTTGTTCTGGGACGCTTGTTTCGTGAAGCTTGGGGGAAGGAAGCTCCTAGAATGCAAGAGGAATTCAGTGATTTTCTTGAGGTATATGCCATGCCCACCACAACTTTTCTCGGTACTCCTTACATTGAGCTTTGAATTATGCATGCTTCTGTGCTTGCTGTATAGAAGTATTCCTTTAGGATAAAGTTGTGGTGGAGAGCCCTGAACTAGGTGAATATATTTTGTCCTAATTGTGGTGTATTTTTACTACTACTATTCATCATAGCTCCATAATCTGCCATGTTTCTTAAAGTAGTTAGGAACTCAGAGAACACTTCTGAGGGCATTAGTACTATGTCCACCAGTTAAATTACAACCACAATACCACATTAAAGGTAACCTTTGGAACTATGCTTAATTGCTATTCGAGGCATAGTTTGCTGAACAAATCACACATCAAGCATGATCAATGCATTATTTATGGCTTTCACTAAGAGGGTTCTGGATCTGCATTTTCTTAAGATTCCTGATTTCGTCCTGTTTTGCGCTTGTAGAAAAATCGTATAAGCATTTCAATGGAACTTGTGACTGCTGTATTGGGAGACCATGGTCAAAGGCCAAAGGATGATTATGGTATGTTATTTACTTTTTTATTGAGGCAAATATTCTTCTTATACTTTGCTCTTCATGATTGCTGATGGGGTGTTATAGCTATGACTCTGATGTACCACCACTTTAATGTTGATATTGGTTAGATACTCTTTATAAGAGCAAGAAAATGGCCAGCTTGTGATTGGGTTGAGTGGGCCTGCATTTACGCTGAAAAAACTCCCTCATTAGGCCTGTGTCTGGGTTTTTCTGATTTATATAAACCTGTGTCTTTGGGTCTGTTTCATTTGCTGCACCCTTATGTTCGCCATTTGGCTCAGTGCCATAAAAGAAGCATGTTAGAGGGTTTCCTTATGAACACTGACAGAACTCTTCTGGCAAGTGTGGCTTGCATTTTTGTACACCAAACATTCCTTATGCAGTGTTTGTTATGCAGCCTATCAATCTCATATTCTGGATCCTGAAAATTAGATTTATTTTTGTGTCGGTGCTTTAATTGGGGGATTCTAAATTTCTAATTATTAAATCCACACAAGCCTTGTTTTTGCCAATGTACTTTGAGCTGCATTTGTTCCAGTTCTAACTTCCACCATCATTAATTTTCTATATGAAATGCATGTCTTTTATTCTTTTATCACCTTATTTCGGCCTCTGTGCAGCTGTGATTACTGCTGTGACAGAGTTGGGTCATGGCAAGCCAAAATTCTATTCTACTCCAGAGGTAATCGGGTTTTGTTGGAAATGGCGTCTACCTACAAACCATGTCTGGCTATTTTCTACGAGGTGCCCATCTGATAACTTAATATTTGAAATCTTGCATTCCATCATAATTGTCTGCCATATATATATATATATCCATGCAAATTGTTCATATGAGAATGTCAAAGATTATGACATCATCAGTTTAATAGAATACCTCTGTAGAGCTTTGCATATGACTAGGATTTCTAGTAGTAAAATTGCCAATCACAACACCTATTTTAGTGAGTTCTTTCCTTGTCAGAAATATGTGTGTTATTTTTGATCTCAATGGATCACTGACTTGATTTGATGAGCTATATGTCATGGGTTTTGGGCCAGGTCCCAGCAGCCATGGGAACAGTACCCACGCGTTTTCTGTAGCGTGAGCAGTACCTGCAGGGTACTGCAACAAAATTAGGGGTAAAGGGTTATCTTTTGAAGTCTTAATATGTATTCCCTTAAGATAAGCTAGTCAGTTATGTGATGTAATATATATAGGCCGCAAGGCAGCAAGAAATAAATCATCCAAGATTAGATTAAAATAGGCTAGGTTGGAACTCTACCTTGCTGGCGCGGAGGCCACTGCGCCGACGAGGCTAGGGGCCAAATCCAGCCATGTCTTCCAGGAAATATCTCTGCACGTGACACTATGCCTATGTATGCTTGTCTGATTATTGAATTATTTTTTCTCTTCATACTAAGAACGACTCTTTCCATCGATTTTCATCTCTATGAAGTATAGATATTGTAGGTTTGAGGTTAATTTGTGTTTATTTTGCTATAACTTGTTCAACTCCTAGCCGTTGGACATACTTTCTTGCATTCACCCATTAGATAGCCTGCATACATAGTTTCACATGTAACTGTTGGAGTGCCCTCAGAGCATGCGTATGTATTTAGAGAAAATTCCGTATGTTCCACTGAAAGTTTACCGGTTTTCATATATGCCACTGAAAATTTGTTGTTTTCATATATACCACTGTTTTAATTTTTTGTGTCCATATATGTCACTGCTGTCAGTTTTAACGTTAGTCAACGTTAGTTTCTTTGTGTCACAAAGCTAGCTAGCTTGCTTTGCTCCTGGTCGGTCTCTGTTGCGCTGGATTGATTGAGTGATTTGTGCGTGCGTGCCGACCGGAGCGAGTGTTAGTTGATTATGGAGCTTAAATCATCCTTTATTTTTAGTGAGCTGAGGGCAATTTTGACATTTAGAAAAGGAAAAAGTACATTTTACTATCCTGAACTATCACGAAAGTTTAAATAACCCCTCGAACAAAAATACCGTTTAAATAGCCCCGAAAATTTTGAAAACCAGTTCACTCTGCAACTATCCGTTCAGTTTCGCTGACGTGGCCAGGCGGAACAGTGGTTTTGTTCAGGGGTTATTTAAACTTTCGCGATAGTTTAGAGTAGTAAAATGTACTTTTTCCTTTAGAACAGTGTTCTTACGGTGGTAAAGCGAGGCGAGGCGACCTACCCCCTTCCAAACGCCTAGGCGAGTTAGGCGTGCGGCGAGGCGACGCCATACACAATAACACATCCAATAATAAACATACTAAATACCAGAAAACCTATTCAAGCAAACTATCAAATAGGGATAGATATCCAAGTCCAAGTCCAAGGATCCACTCAATTAAGCAAACTAGTGAACTACCAGTCCCAGATGCATATGAACAGGTTGGGGAGGGGAGAGGAAGAGGTACCTGTGTGGCTGTGTGACTGCAGACATGAGGCATGGCTGGAGTGTTTACCAGTCCCAGATGCATATGAACAGGTTAGGGAGGGGAGAGGAAGAGATACCTGTGTGGTTGTGTGACTGCAGACATCAGGGCTGAGGCGTGGCTAGAGTGTTGGACCGAAGCAGCGCGCCGTCGGGATTCTAGCCTTCTAGGTGCCATTGGCCGCCTCTCTTTCCCTCTCTCGTTCTGGTTTTCTAAATCGGTTCTGGGTTGCCCTTTCTCTTTCCCGCACGGCTCACGCGCGCAGTGATGCTTTTTCCCGCGCTCGCCGCGCGTGTAGCTGTCGCCCGCCTTTTCCCACGTGGCGTGTTTCGCTTTTTCCTGCGCTTTTTCCCGCGCGGCGCACGCGCAGCTGCCCTCCCGCGCCATGCGGCGTCCGAACGACGCTATACTCGACTAGGCGATGCCTTAGGACGCCATACGCACGAGGCTTGTGGCGACCCCGATGCCCAGGTTGGGATTCCGCTGGGACGCCAAGGCGACGCCTAGGTGACGACGTAAAAATCTTGTTTTAGAAAAAAAATAACGTTGACTAACATCGAAACTAACGGCAATGACATATATGGACATAAAAATTAAAACAGTAGCATATATGAGAATAACAAATTTTTAGTGACATATATGGTAACCGGTGAACTTTCAGTGACATATATGGAATTTTCTTATGTATTTATCATAACCTTTACCTTACTATGCTTTCTGTTTACATTGTTTACTAGGAAATCTGCCTCATCATTTTTTGCTGCCTATGATGCACTTTGTGAAGAGGGGACTGCAACACCTGTTTGCAAAGCCCTTGATGAGATAGCTGATGTAGCTGTACCAGGTAGTACTTAGCTTGAATCGGTCTTACTGCTTTTTAAATTAAACTGGTATCCGTTCACCTCTTCCCCTCATGGAAGCTGTGAAGTACTAACTATTATATGAATTTCAGGGTCAAAGGATCATGTAAAGGTTCAGGGTGAGATACTTGAAGGTCTGGTTGCCCGTATTGTTAGCCGTGAAAGTTCAGTGCAATTGGAAGAAGTATTAAGAAACTATCCCCTGCCTCCAGTAGACGGAGGTAAATCACTAAAATAAATTTTATTCTCTTTGAGCAGAGTAAATGAGTTCTATAAGAAGATTTCAGTTTATCAAATTTACATATCAATATTAAGTAGGTCTGGAGTGGGCCAAATTATGGGTACCCATTGACCCATTCCAGTTCAACTAAATGAACTTAAATACCCAATGTGAACTTTCCAATTACATTTTAATTTACTTAGTTGAACTAAATTGGGTCAATGGGTACCCATGGATTGACCTGCACACATCCCTGATTTTAAGTATTCTTTTTCAAAAATGCATACAAAGATTACTCAATTTGGACAAATCAGGCCACTTCTTTTCATATTTTTTCTATGGAATCACTATTCCTGTTGGTCTGTTCTTGGTAAGTGAAATGACTGAACCATAGCATGTTAAGAAAATCAGATCAAATTATCCATATGCCAAGTATCATCGTTAAATGGAGAAGTGGCAGCAAGAACTAAGAAAAAAGAATAGAAACGAAGTGAAAAATACTGCAACTCTATTCTTTGATCACTTGCATGGTAGTTATGGTCTTATGGATGTCAATATGTGATTAGGATTTTTCTCAACTAGAATGCCATTGACCCACAAGTAATTTTTTTTGCTTCAATCCTGGACACCCACATAGAAAACTTAAAGAAAAGGAGAACCTTCATTTTTGGAATTGTATATAGATCTGTGAAACATGACGTAGGTATAATATGCTTTTATTCTAACAAATAATTTTGGATGCATTTATGTTTGAGGCAATAACTTTTTATATGTTTGAATTGCAAAGTTGAAAATACTTCATCTTTTATCATTTATTCAGAAGTTATTTTTCCTACACAGTTGACTCTGATTTAGGACCAAGTTTGCGAGAAATATGTGCTGCTAATAGGTCAGATGAAAAGCAGGTATTATATAGTGTTGTCAAGTTTTATTTATTATTCATTCATGATTTGCCTTAACTTTGCATTATATCCTGTTAAAACTTCTGATTACTTTGACATGACCAGCAAATTAAAGCACTTCTTGAAAATGTTGGATCTTCAATGTGTCCAGACCATTCTGATTGGTTTGGATGTAGTGGCCTTGATGGTCAGTCTTGCAATGCTGATAGATTAGTCGTTAATAAGTTTTTGCAAGCACATCCTACAGATTATGCAACTAAGAAACTACAGGTTAGCAGCTTCCATTGGTTCTTTGTCAGCAATAAGAAGTTTTTTTGGCTGTAATATTACTGTAGATGCTCTAGTCAGACGGTAATTTAGTCCCTCTGTACTGTTAAAGGAGATGGTTTGTTTGATGAAGCAGAGGCGTTTCCCTGTTGCTTTCAAATATTACTGGAACTACCACAAAATTGATTCTCTATCGAATGACAACTTATATTACAAAATGGTCATCCATGTGCATAGTGATTCTGTTTTTAGACCTTATCAGCAAGAGATGAGGTGAGCTTGTAAAGTCAACCTTGTGTCTTTCTTTTATATTTCTCAAATCTCAACTTATTAGCTCTAAAAGAATGCGGAATTATTTTCAGGAAAAATCAAGGATTGTGGCCACTGTATAGGGGTTAGATGAACCTTTTGTTACTATTCATACATTTATTATGACACGATAGACTGACCTATGTTTCATTGTTAGGTTTCTTTGCTGATGTAAACCTGTTGAAAGTTAATAATATAAAATCTTCTGTACTTTCCAAAGACATTGACTTTTCACTGAAAAATACCAATGGTGCCTTGGATTCAAATTCGTCAGCCAAGGATGGTTTGGCTGATGAGGATTCAAATTTGATGGTGAAACTAAAATTCCTGACATATAAGGTACTTCACTATCATTATTTCCTGACTTTCGGCTTCTTTTAGGTGTTCGTTGGTAACTATTTGTGTTTCCAATGGTAATACTATTCATTCTGTATTGTTTACTTTTGTTTCGGTGTACTAGTTTTGCAATGTTCTTGTTCCGTCCAAATTATTTGCCTCTGGTATTCTTGCAATCTTGCATATGGGAAATGACTACATCCATGCAATTTAACTGTGATAAATGTATATTCTAACAATTCTCTTATATTGCTACCTGACAGTTACGCACATTTTTAATTCGAAATGGTCTGTCTACACTTTTCAAAGATGGTCCTTCTGCTTATAAAATTTACTACCTGAGGTATGTAATATATGCCAATCTTATGTTTCCAAACTTCAGTTTTTCATGCTATTTTTTTTCATTAATTAATTGGCAATCAATGATAATTCAGACTAGAATTTACTTTGCAGCTTAACATTATTATTGGCTTAATTGCTTAGTGAAGTATTATCCATAATTTATGTGCCATTCGGAAAAACAATGAACATCCTCTAGAAACCTTGATCAAGATTATAATATATTAGGTCTTAAAAAAAGGTTATGATGTATTAACAGACAATTTCAATATGTTTAAAGTGGGTGCATACAGATGTAGGATAACCTCTTCTGACATGAATTTTCTTTCATCAAATGATGACTTAAGTTTAACATGGTTTGTATTGGCACTCGTATGGTGCTATTCTTCTTTGGTTGGTGCTGCTGTATTAATCTCGTTGAATGCATTATTATTAGGCAGATGAAGAACTGGGGAACATCAGCAAGTATACAGAAAGAGCTTAGCAAATTGTTGGATGAATGGTATAACTTTGTCTTCATAGGTGTTAGCCTTTAGTTTCTTCTTTATAGAACTGTGTATGTTCCTTCTTTAAATTTAATTGGGTTTTTTGCATTCTAGGGCTGTCTATATTAGAAGGAATTATGGGATTAAGCAGCTTTCATCCTCAACATATCTTAGCGAAGCAGAGCCTTTCCTTGAACAGTATGCTAAGCGCAGCCCTGCAAACCGGGCTTTGATAGGGGTGGCTGGTGACTTGGTTCAGACAGAAAATTTCTTGGCCATACTTCAGTCAGAACGTGGGACGATGCCACCTAGTCCTCCGAAAACTGGGGGCCTGATCGTCTTCTTTCCTGGTATTTTTTCTGTTTACATGTTGGAGTTGTTTTTTATTATTAGAATAACGGGGACACTGATGGTATTTATCTCTGCTCAAGATTACAATATATGATAAAATTTGTTGTTTTCCGTTTCCTTGGAAATGTTAAAAGTTACAAGTAGCCAGAGATATAAAGAGGTATTTAATCAGATCGAGAAATATTCATTTACTTAACTGTTATAAATATACCCAGATTGCTTACTGTGATTCACGAGCTCAGCATTTAAATGGAATTGGGACTTTTAAGGCCCAGTTTGCAGTTGCTATGCTGTGCCATGTTATCGCTTTTAAGCTGCTGTAGAAACACAATTATGTAATCATTGTAGTTCGTTTACAAATCAAATTAATATTAGACAAAAATTTACCATCCAATTGTTGTGTCTCAGTCTCACAATTGTTACATCTTTTTGGAACACAACAATAGTAGTACTTGCAACTTGGATCACAAAAACATCTAAAAGCAGCAGAGCAAAATGAGATACTCTGGGTAATCAGTGGACCGATATCAATATGTATTCCTTACTATGATGAGCAGACTCATGGGTAGAGGTAGGAAAGGTAATAGGACACAAGAGAAGGGTGTCAGTGCATCATAGATTATTACATTCTCATTGCAAAGGCATATCACCTCTTTTTTACCTGTCACTTCAGCAGTGCCGGCTGGTCTTCAATTGGTCTCTCATGGAATTTAGCACTCCCGTTTCATGACATGTTCTCCCTCAAGACACGATTTTGGCAGACGATTTTTCATGGAAGTTTGCATAGTCGGAGCCTAGACAATTTGGAAGCACAGAAACTGTATCATTTTTGAAAATGACAGTGCTTCACCGACGAACTGGAAAGAGAACTTTAAGAATGATCTTGCTACTCAATCTACTAGATTTCCTGAGGATCTTAAACCCCCTTTGTTTTTTTTTTTGAGGAAAATCAGTAGGAGAGGCTCCTACTAAGATTTGCATTAAATAAAGGGTGGTAAATTACAAGGAGGGTAGCAGAGAGAAGGGAAGAAAGAAGAGATTACAGAGCGAAAAGAACGAGGGTAGTGATAGCAGGACAAATAGAGATTACAAAGAATTCAGCCAGAGTGATAGTTTTGACTTAAGGGGGGCCGAGAACCGTTGCGCTTGGTTGGAGAGATGAACTAGGAAGGAAGCCTTCCAGGAACTCAGACACACCGGTTGATTATCGAAGATAGCGCAATTTCTGTGGAGCCAAATGGTCCAAGTGCCTACTAGGGCAACTTCCATGAAGAGGGTCCTGCCAAACCTTCGCCTTGCAAGCTGAACCATATCATGCAGGGGTAGCGAAAGATCCCATGATAGACCAAGCAGAGCCTAGCAAGCACGGCTGAAGGAGCAAGCAAAGAAGAGATGCAGCGAGGTCTCTTCAACGCTGGCCTGACAGAGCACGCAGTCGAAGTTGGTTGTGTTGATGAGGATATGTTTTCTTCTGAGAATGTTCCTAGTATTGAGTCGGTCAAGGAGGAGCAGCCAAAAGAAGACTCTGAGCTTATTGGAGCACTTGGCACACCAGATCCATTTGAACACTTGATTGATCTGAACGTGTTTGAACTGATAGCTGTAATATCGTTGCGAGGAATATATTGCGGAGTCCCAAATGAAGGACCAGACATCTGCATCTGCATTGGGGAGTGCCAATTGGTCGACGATGTCTCTGATCTGGCCATATTCTTGGAAGGTTTCTTGCGAGAGAGGGAGATGAAAGAGTTGGGCCATGTCTGTGCAGGTGGTGAAGCGTTGGACAGATAGTTTCTTCTGTCTGGCAAATGAGAACAGTCTGGTAGTTTCTTCTGTCTGGCAAATGAGAACAGTCTGGGAAAAGCCAGTTTAAGAGGGATATGATGCCAATTATCATACCAAAAGGACGCAGTTGTGCCAGAGCCAAGGATAGGTTTTGCAATGGCTCGGAAGTTGGTGGAAAGTTGCATGATGTCCTTCCACCAACGAGAACCTTTCAAGGGGGCGAGGTGAGGTGCAGCATTAGTATTGTCATAAAGGGTCTAGATGAGTTTGACCCAAGGAGTGTCCTGCCTAGAGAAAAACTTATGCAGATGCTTGAGCAAAAGAGCATTGTTTTGGCTCCAAAGATTGATCACGCCCAGGCCCCCTTTGAGTTTAGGCTTGTAGACTATTTTCCAAGCAACTTTGGGAGGAATTTGGGAATCAGCATCCGGGCCTCTCTAGAGACAGTGGCGACGAGCACGATCAATGTGATTGATGACTTTGGCTGGCAGCTTGAAAGTGCACATGGAATAGGTCGGCAAAGAGGAGAACCGAATTGACAATCTGAAGCTTTCCTACAGTGGACAACCAGAAGGAGGTGGCAGCAAGGCGCCGATCAATTCTCTCCATTACTGAATTGAAGTCCCTCAACTTGGGCCTAGAGACACCCAGCGGCAATCCAAGATAAGGAAAAGGGAGCCCTTTTTGCAGCCAAAGGTGTTGGACAAGAGGTCAGTATCCTCATCAGTCAGGTTGATCGGGATGAGACTTGATTTGTTGAAATTGACTTTGAGACCAGTAGGTTGGGAGAATGCATTAATGAAACCTTTCAGGAGGAATAGGTTCTTCTGGTCAGCCTGGAGGAAGATGGTATCATTAGCATACTGAATGATGGGAAGTCTTCACCTTCGTTGTGGCAATACGGAGCATGAATTGTTCCTCTGGAGGCAGCCTCATTGACAATATGTTGAAGCAGGTCCGCAGCGATGACAAACAAGAGGGGTGAAAGAGGGTCACCCTGCCTAACACCCCGCTTACATTGGAAAAATTTCCCGGGAATTCCATTTGCCAGAATTGAAGAGAAACTCGAGCAGAGGATGGCCTTTATCCAAGATATCCATTTGATAGGGAACCCTAGGTGAGTCAACATGTGGATGATAGTGGGGTGTTCAATAGTGTCGAAAGCCTTCTCAAAGTCCAGCTTTAGGATAACGGCCGGCTTTTTGTATTGCTTACATCGATGTGTGAACTCCAGGGTCCAAGCTAGGCAATCTTGAATTGTATGGCCTTTGATGAAACCATATTGATTTGTATGAATGACAGAGGTGATTATTGATTGTAGACGATCAGCAAGAATTTTTGTAATCAGCTTGATACTGTTGTTCAATAGGGATATTGGCCGGTGGTCATTCACTGTGGTAGGGTTGTTACCTTTGGGGATTAGATGATATAGGAGCCATTAAGCGCTTTGAAGCAGGGAGAGGTGGCCGAGAAGAAGAGCTCCATGTCATGAAAGTCCGAGCGGATAATGGGCCAGCAGGATTTGAAGAAACGACCATTAAAACCATCTGGCCTCGAAGCTTTGTCTGCAGACATTGATTTGACCACAGCATCAATTTCATCGGTGGTGAAATCCTCAACAAGGAAGTCAAGGTTAGGACATCGAGGGATGAGGCTAGCGAGATCAAAGAGCATTAAAGGGTTGCTGGAGTAACCCATTTTAGAGAGGAAGGCGTCGAGGAAGACCTCTGCCTTATCTTCTATAGAGACATCAGTCTGGCCATTAGGAAGATCAATTGAGTGAATTGTGTTGCGTCGGCATCTATCAGTTGTCACTGCATGAAAAAATTTGGTGTTCTCATCGCCAAGCTTGGTCTAGCGAACGGTGTAACGTTGCTTCCAATAGAGCTGCTTGAGCCGGAGGATGGTGGCAATGTGAGTTCTAAGGATGCGTCTGAAGATGCGCTCTGGAGGGGAAAGGGGCCTTTGTTCTTCAGTTTGATCCAGACAATTAAGAACAATGGAGGAGTGTTTTACCCATTTGTCGAAAGCATCTGTATGCCGGCTCCATGATAATAGAACTTTTTGAAGGCAACGTAACTTGGTTGCGATTCTTTGGACTGGGTTGGAAGCGTGCCGAGGGGAATTCCAGCTCGAGTTGACGACGTCAAAGAATCCTGGAAGCCTGGTCCAAAAATTCTCAAACCTGAAGATCTTAGCTTTCGGGATGGATGTGCCAATACGAATTAGGCAGGGGATATGATCAGATGCCGAGTTGGGCAGGGCCGAGAAGCTGGTGTTAGGATAGCTTGAGGTCCAATGGGCTGAAGTAAGGCATCAGTCCAATTGGACAAGAAGAGGATTCGCCTGCATATTACTCCAAGTAAATTTGCGGCCTCGAAGGGGGATCTCTAGCTAGGGATGAAAACGAAGCGGAAAGTTTCCGTCCGTTCTGAGAAAAAACAGAAACGGAGAGGTTTATACGGATGTAGATACGGAATTTTTCGGAACGGAAACGGATACGGAATTTTTTGTGCCGAAACAGAACCGAAAACGGAACGATGATTTTCGCCGGAAACGGATATGCCGATAGAAATTCCGCATAAGAAAAACGGATAGTTTCTGCATTCATAGGTCCATTCACTTCAGTATATTCAGCCCGCACCGACTGGTCCGGCCCAGCCGCACAGCTTTCCCGTATCCTGCAACCCTAGCGCAGGTGCGCAGCATCCCGCATCGGCATCACACATTCCCGTGAACCCACATCTCGCATCCTGCATCCCGCATCCCACATCCCGCATCCCGCATCCACCCTAGCACAGCCGTCGCCACCCGCCAGCATTCCCCATTCCACGGCACCATGCTGCATCCACGGCGCCATGCCGCCAACTCGCCACGGCGCCGCCTGCTTCGTTTTCCCTTGCACCGCTGCACGTCGCCACCAGCGCTCTAGCCTCTAGGCTCCGGCAGGCAGCAGGCGTCCCGTACTTGCAGTAGCCAGCCAGCAGGGCGCAGTTCGAAGGCCAGCAGATCAGCTCTCGACAGAGAAAAAGTTTGATTCGTATTCGTTTTCATCCGCAGGCCATCGCCAGATCTGCTCTCTGTCTTGCTCTCGCTGCAGCAGGCCATCAGGCCAGATTCATTGTGCACAGCACTGCAGCAGCCATCGCCAGGCTACAGCTGGTCGCCGCTCGCCGCCTCGCCAGTCACCTTGGTCCTATCCAGTGAGGCGGCCGGTCACCTTGGTCCTATCCAGTGTAAGAGGCATATCAAACCTTATACATTCTTTGTACATTTGTACATTTCCACGGCTGGAAGGAATTTGTTTACAGGGTTGGAATCTAGGCATTCTTTGTATAATTCAGGTTGTAGATTAGAAAGTTGCCGTTGTTGAGAGATAATGTTGCTGTCTTGTGTTTGACTAGAAACTTGCAGAACTGCATGATGTATTTCCTGCTCAACTTTATTTATTCTACAGTGGCTGGTGTATAAAATATAGGGCACTTTTCAAATATGAAAATATATCGAATTGATACTTGATATATATTCGATCCGTATCCGTGTCCATTCCTTATTCGATCCGTATTTGTTTTCGGTATTATTCGCTTTCGTTTTCGTTTCCGGAATATCCGCTTCCGTTTCCGTTTTCATTATAAAATAAGAAAACGGATATGGTAGCACCTATCTCCGTCCGTTTCTGCTCCGTTTTCATCCCTAGGCCTAGAGAGCTGATGATATCATTGAGGCAATGCAAATCATTGAGATTGGCTCCACTCTTGTTTCTGTTAGAAGAATAGCGATAAAAATTGAAGTCGCCTAAGAAGATCCAGTTGCAATTGTTGGGGATATCAAGACCAAGAAGCCAATTGACGAGATGAGGGCACGGGGTCGCGGCAAGGGCCGTAGACCGAGGTGAGCATCCAAGAATGACCATTGACCAAAGAAGTGAACTGGATGGTGATCTGGAAAGAGGAGGATGAGATGATCTCACCAGACAGTCGAGATCCAATCCAACCTATAAAAATTCCACCCGATGCACCCCTAGAGGGGACAAAAGCAAACTGGTCGAAGTGCTTTGGGGCGAAGCGTCTTATTGTGGAGTGATAAAAAAACTCCATTTTTGTCTCTTGAAGGCAAAAGATTGAATATGCCATTTCTGAAAGATTGGCCTTGACAGCTAAGCATTTCCCAGGGGCATTGAGGCCATGGATATTCCAGTTAAAGATCAACCAGTCATTATAAACTCCCATGATAAGGTCAAATAAGAAAGTGAGAGAAGCCCAATAACATAGTTAAGGCTACCAAAATAATAAGGCCACAGCAGATGCCATAATCCAGTTGTGACAGTTGTGCAAAGCGAGATAGTAGCAAATAGACATAAACCAGTCGTAAAAGTATCGACAGATATAAAGGAGTGCGAGCTATCAGAAGCTATAATAGACAGGCAGTAGCAACAAAAGCCGTTAGTGAGCATTGCTTCAGAGGCTATGGCAGGCAAATCTGGTTCAATCATTGACAGCACGTGAGATCATTAGGGGGTCCCCTCCGAAAACTGGCTGGTTGGCGCGATCATCAGGGGGTCCCCTCCGAAAACCGGCTGGTTGGCGCGATCATCAGAGTCCTCGCTATTGAGGAGGATGTTATCAGACACCAGAGAGTTATGAATACCACACAGCTGAGATGCCGTGTATTGAATTTGTCGGATAGATAACAAAGGGCAAGTTGTGCCAGACCTGGAGATATTAATGTAGTCTTGGATACTTGGGCGGGAAGGTAGGGTTGCTTGTCCCGCATCTTGAAGTGTTGCAGCTTTGAAACTTCGCAGCCGATTGCGGATGCAGATGCTCCTGCGTAGGCCTTGAACTGATTGGGGGTGATAGTTGGGCTTGGCTTGACTGGCTGCTTTGGTGGGGAGCGAAGACGCCTTTGCTTGTAGACGATGGAGATCTGTCTGTTAGCACTTGCAGGTAGTTCCCGGGGTTGAATTTGGGCCAACAACTGATGTGGCATAGCAGTAGGGGAGCCGGCACCCTGCATCTAAACATCAAGGGAGGGGCCAGTAGCTGGGGCAGGTGGTGGGGGTGGCACTGAAGCGGCTACAGCAGGGGGGTCATGGACGACCACAACCAACGCTGCCACAGCCTAACCAGCACTGGAGTCCCTTGAAACACCCGAGTGCGCATCGCTGATCTAGGGATTGACATTGACATCCAAGTCAACCTTCGTAGCTAGGTTAGGATGGTGATCTTCCGCGTCATTGTTATGATCTGGGTGCACATGAGCTTGGTGCCAGAAGTGGGTAGGGTGGCCGTAAAGTTGCTGATCAGCCCAATGTTGGATCCAAGCCGGTTCACCAGGGAGCACCGGAACTTCAAAAGGGTGAGGGTTGCCGTTGTTTGGAGGCAACGAGTCTTCATTGCCAGGTAGCTGATCCGCCATATCTAACTGAAGCAGATACACCGGGAAGGTCCAGGAACTACCTGCTCTGACCATGCTACACCCGTGCTTCAGTGTGATGCTATGCGGAATGTCCAGAGAGTCGTCATACAGGACTTTTAGAAGAATCCGCGAGTAGCTCAGGTCTGACTGGTGCCAGTAGATAAGCTTTCTAAACGAAGCACACACTTGCTGGAGATAGTGGAGGTTCTTGAAGTCTAATGGGTACCCCAGGAACATAATTCAACTAGAACGACTGAAGGGTGACTGCCTGCAATTGATTCCTTCGTCGTGTTGGGCAAAACGGATGTCCTGGTCATCAATGAAGAAGGGCCCAACATTTACAAGGTAGCCTCTTTCAAACATGTTGCCAAGCTTGAACATACCAACGCCTAGGGGGTAAAGGCTGTACCGAAGAACACGTTGGTGGAGATGATTGATGGAATTGTTGATGGAGTTGTTGATGGAGTGCATCAACTCGACCTTGGCAACATCATCAAGCTCTCCGTCGCATTCGGCGATGGCGAGGTCTTCATGGAGACGCTGGAGGTCGCCAGAGACCATGATGAAGTTCCGCTGTCGCCGTTGATGACCGCCACCGTTGTCAATGATCCCTCCATGGGGGAGGAAAGGTAGCGGATTGACGACGAAGTTGGCCATGGGGACAGTGGGGGGTGCGAGGGGAGGCGAAGCGGGTTGGGGCGGCGATGGTGAACTGTCAAGTAGCACAATGGAGGAAGACTATGAAGTGGGGCTGGGCGCCGTAATCGAGACCATCGGGGGCGCCGGTACAACTTCCAACACCAGTGAGGGGACGCGCGGAGAGGCGTCCGGTGAGCCAAAAAGCTTTGGGACCCAAAAGAACCTAGAATTTAGGGAGTTCCCCGGGCATTGAAAGCGAAAGTGATCTGGGAGAGAACAAGAGAAACATTGGGGGGTAGGGCGCAACATAGCCGTAGGAGTGGCCTATCGCGCGCAATTAATGCTTGCCGGCAAGAGAGCCCTTCCCGCGCAAGGGAGACCACCTTTTAGCCCCCTATCAACCAGCCTATTGGACATGCTGCAATGAAGATCTCTCTGAAGCCTGGAGAGGATTTGCTTGAGAGGTACAGTGTGCGAATGCTCAGGATCGGCGCAGTCCAGGATATCATTGCTGTTTTGGTGATTGCTGGGGCTGGCTGAATTTGAAATTGGGGGACAACACCCCCAGAATGGAGGGTCGCTTGCTGTTCATGGAGAACAGAGCTTGAGCCGCAGCTCTCTTGCTGCTTCTGTTGCTGCTGCTGCTTCTGCTGGTCTTGTGACCGTTTGAGATTAAGGGGCTCGTCTGAGGAGCTTGGTCAATAAGCTTCGAATAATTAGAGTCCAATCTTGGCTGATTGGACAAATCATCGAGCCAACTTTGAGAGAGATAATAGAGCTCTTAGGGTCAGAGAACTTGGGTGGGCAGCAGCATTGAGAGAATTCTGACTGGGGGAGGGCTGCAGCGGGATGACAGTGATTTTGTTGCTGAAAGAGACCTTGCGAGGACGAGAAGCAGGGAAACGCTTCGAACGCCTCTAAATGATGGTCCAACTATTACGGTCCTCTTGTTCTCATTTTGAATTTTCGAGGACCCAGTTAGCACCACTGTCCCTCTAGAGATGAAAATAAACATCAAAATGATCTGAGATAATCCTTTTGAGCTAATAAACCATGAAACCAACAGATTTGGAGGCCACTGAAAACCTGAAATGCCTCTCCCTTTGGAATGTAACGTGAAAACCAGCAAGTGATCCCCCCAAGCAGGCATGGAGAGCAAGACCAATAGAAGCTTCAGTCAATCTGAAGGTGAATCTCCGAAACACTGCTAGGAGGAAGAAAGAGCCATTTGGAGAAGAAGACGGATGGTGCACTGCCGAGCCCAGAGAGTTAAGGACCGACTGCTAGAACTCTTGACCACGAGAGAAATCCCAAGAAGAAACCAAATCACGAAGAGCCAAATCCTGTTCCAATTCCAGAAGAGCAAGAGGGAGGCCAGCCATGGCGGATGGAGAAGAGAGGAGGGAGGGAAGGGCGGGAGCAGAGGGGTGGAGAGGTCAAACCCGAACGGTGAGGTCGACATGAGCGACGGAAGCTTGCACGGATGTCGAGATGGGGGGGGGGGCAAGGGTGTCGGCCGCGGGAGCAAGACCCGTTGCGGAGCCATCTTTTTTTAACTGTAGAGATGTAGAGTTGGTCTAAACCCCCTTTGTTCTCTTGGCTCATCCAGATCTAACTCCCCCTTTCCCCTCTTGTATTCTTGGGCTCTTGCCCATTCCTTTGCTCTCTCTGCCGATTGTATTCTACTGTTTGTTTGACTTGCCCCCCTTTTTTAATATTTATATATCCCTCAACAGGAGCCTCTCCTACTGGATATTCTAAAAAAAAACAGGGGCATGCAATTACACTTCAAATTCCAATCCCATTCTCATCTCTTGACACTGTAGATTCACTATGTAATAAAATTGCTCGAAATATTCATAATTTTTTTAAAAACTTAGATTCTTGGTCCTCACCATGTGCTTATGCTCTTCGGCATGCTTATTCTTTTTTCAGGTATACCCGGTTGTGCAAAGTCAGCTCTATGCAAGGAGATATTAAACACTCCTGGTGGCCTAGGTGATAATCGTCCTCTTCATAGTTTGATGGGAGACCTTATTAAAGGTAGGAACATTATACATCTCTAATAACTTTTGATGGCTGTGTTCATCCGACTAAACATCTACTCCCTCCGTTTCTGAATATAAGTTATTCTGGTATTTCTTAGATTCATCTATAGACTAATGAATCTAGACATATATAACATTTTCTAGATTCATGTATAGATTAATGAATCTAGACACATGTGCATCTAGATTTATTGGTCTATAGATGAATCTAGGAAATATCATAATGACTTACATTCAGAAACGGAGAGAGTATTCAATAAGAAGGCCCTTTTCATAGATGATCTTCTGCTTACAGAATGAAGAATTTTACATGTATGAAAGTACACCTGCAGCCTGTAGTCATTAATTTGATCTATGTATCTTTCTGTTCACAAACACAATGATTGATGTGTGCCTTGCTCCCTCTAAGATATTGTATTTGAACATGACCATATGCTGTTACAATATAGCATCTTTTGACGATATATTGTACTTTGAAGAACAATGCCAGTACATTGTGCTAATGCCCTTTTGATTTCCATTTCTAAAACTGTTTCCACATTTGGTCTTTAGATGAAAAGATCCCATTTTGGTCCTCAACTTTGGTTGAGTACTTCAGTTTCTTGTTTTTTCAAGTGGCCATAGAAGATGCTCTTCTGTTCTTTTTTAGTCTTGAAGGAGGATTAAAAATAGTATACAGTCAAAAACAATTCTACTGATACCTGCAGCTTGGACCTACTTGTCAGTGTAGGACTTTTGGGCCTTGGACCAAGGTCGACATTTTTCTTATTGTAATAAAATGAAATCCAGTTCCCAAACTTGGAGGGCCAAAACGGGACCATTCTCCCGAGGCTATAGAAGCCACCCTAATACCCTATGGAAACAAAGTAAAATATAGTGGATTTGCTGCTATAGAAGCTGTTTCTAAAATATATGATTAATGTGAAATTTAAGAAGTTTAGATCATATGCAGGCGTTATTATGTGTGTTACACCTGGTCATTTCAATAATTTCTGAAAAACTTAAGATGTACATGTTAGAACATGTGCCTCCATAAAAATCTGTGCAAAAATATGATCATATGTTCATTGTACACAACAGTTGTATTGTAATATATTATATATATGTATACAACTTGTCTTTTAAATACGGTGCACAAATGATCATGTCTTTGCACAAGATGTTGCAGCTATACGTACATGTTCTAACAGGTTTTGCATCCATGATAGTTTTGAAGTGCACAATTATTATACAAACCATAGCTTCAGCTGAATGCCAAAGTTATACATGAGCACGAGAGAAGAAGGCAAATATGCAAAATGCCCCTTATACAATGGGGAAAATACGTAACAGAGGAATAAACACTAACATATATCTCTAACATTCTCGAACTCATTTATGTGATTCCCTTTATTTTATCGCTAACAGCATATATCAGTATCAGTTGCTTTTGTTGCTATATCATTGCATAACTTATACTTATACATCCATTCTTTGAAATTCTATCCTTATTTCTAGGTTGTGTTTTGGTCAAAGTAACTCATAATAATGAGTTATACTTCTCGAGTGAGTATGGTCTGTCCATTTTGTTAACTCTCTGTCCTTGCAGGAAGATACTGGCAAAGAGTTGCTGATGAGCAAAAGAAGAAACCATTTAGAATAACCCTTGCTGACAAAAATGCGCCAAATGAAGAAGTGTGGAGGCAGGTAAGATTACTATTTACTATATGATATGGATTGACAAAACCACTGTTTGCATGGTCTCTGTTTTCCTTGATTAGTGTTAACTTATAAGTCTTTAGAAATAACTGACAGATCATCCATTCCAGATTGAGGATATGTGTATGACCACAAAGGCTGCTGCTGTTCCTGTTATTCCTGATTCTGAAGGTAACCTATGCTTCATTGTTTGTTTCTCTTGTCTCTAGTTGTTCTTTTTCCTGACTACAGAAAAAACTCGAGACAAGAAGAACATCAAAGCACTATTCTTTGGGGGAAATCACTCTTTTGTATTTATGATAGAAACGCTGAAATACAACGTAACACATAGATAATAATCTAAAGCTCTCAATTTAGAATGTATGTAGACTTGAAGCTGGTAGATTGTGTCATAGCTATTCAGATGGACCAGTAGCCAATATATATAGATTGTGTCATAGCTATTGTCAAGGGCGTCGGCACATAAGGTTGGGGGCCCTCGACTGCGTAGATCGTAGAGGTAGGATATGTTGGCGCAGGGTTGATCCCCTTACCGAGCTATGTTGGGGAACGGGGGAGACTTTAGAGAACGGGGGAAACTTTAGAGAATCGAGGTAGGGTTTGTAGATTGATCTTTATTTCTTTCTTGCCTAATTACACGCTATGGACCCCTTTATATAGAGCAGTGATCCCCTTTATTTCTAACCGACTCTAACTGCAATTAGAGAAGTAAACTAACAAGACTCTAACCCTAACCTAACTCTATGCGCCATGGGCTGGGTGGCTGCGGCTGGCTTGGCTAGGCTAGGGCCTGTTGGCCCAAACCAACCGTGACAGCACATGACATCTCCCCCCTCCTTTGAAGACTAGCTCGTCCTCAAGCTGGCAGAGCGGGCGAGGTACTGTCGACGTCGTCATATGCGGCGGACTGGAGAGGCCGCGCCAGGAAATCCTGTGACCCTTGCGCCAAAAGGACATGGAGAGTGTACTAAAATCCCAGGTGATCGGCCCAAGTGACGCTAGCCACTGCGTTCCCAGGACTATGTCGTAGTCGACCAGGGGCAGTGCGTAGAAATCTGCTTGGAAAGCTTCATCATCGATCTTGAAAAATGTGTCATGGTACACTCCCGGGCATGGCACGCGCTCACCGGTGGCCAACTTGACCTGCATCTAGCCGTGAGGGAGTCGATGTAGGGTGGTATTGTCAGCCGCCTTCTCGGATATGATGTTGTGGATGGCACCCGAGTCGAGGAGGGCAAGTAGCGAGGCGCTGTCCATCTGCACATGCACTTGCATTGTCTCGCATGGATGGACACCGGTGATGACGTGGAGAGTGATCTGTGGCTTGGTGTCCGTGTGGCTGGGCGGTGCTGAGTCGTCGTCGATGGCCAAGTCGAGGAGGAAGATACGCAGGCAAACCCTGTAGTGGCCAGGAACGAATTTCTCGTTGCAGTTGAAGCAGAGCCCGAGACAACAGCGTTCCTCCACCTCTGC
Organism: Zizania latifolia; assembly: GCA_000418225.1. NCBI lineage: Eukaryota > Viridiplantae > Streptophyta > Magnoliopsida > Poales > Poaceae > Zizania > Zizania latifolia. The sequence continues at coordinate 255,581 of KE372381.1, forward strand.
CTGGGACAGTCGTTTTACTAGTCGGTCCGCCACCGTGACCGGTGTTGTCGTAGAGGTCGGTGGCGGGGACGACGCTGGTAGCGCCAAGTGGGCCGGCGGTGTGGGCAAGAGGCCACGAGCCTGATGGTGTGATGGCGTCGGGGTCGGGACCAAGGCGGCGGCGCACTGATCGCGAAGCTCCAACTTGTGGGCCAAGCTCATGGCGATGACGAGGGACTGCGGGTTATGCAGTTCGATGTCGAGGCTGGGCGGGAGCTGCAGACCTGCGGTGAACAGCTGCACACGCTGCTGCTCGGTGAGGACGCTTGCGCATGGGAGTAGGGCTTCGAATCGATCCTGGTACTCGACGACGGAACCGGTGCGCCTGCAGGCCGTCAATTCGCCGAGGGGGTTGGAGCGAAGGGGCGGGCCGAACCGAATGTGCAGGAGTTCGGTAAAGCGACGCCATGGCGGTGTTCCCTCGTCTTGCTGGACCTGGATGTACCACATTTGTGCACCATCTTCCAAGTTATACGAGGCCATCCATACCTTTTCTTCCTCCGTCATGCGCTACTGAAGGAAGTAGGATTCGCAGCTATTGATGAAGGCGATAGGATCTGATTTGCCGTCGAACTTGGGGAAGTCCATCTTTTGGAATCGCGGAGGTCGGTCGTTGTGGCGTTCGCCTGTGGTCGGCGCCCGAGTGCCCGAGTGCCCGAGGTAGTCGAGTCGGCCTCCAGCGCGTGGATGGCGGCGGCGTTGTCGGCGGTGGTGGTGGACAGGACCTGGACGGCTGCGGTGAGGTCCTTGAGTTGGGCCATCATGGCAGCAAGGGCTGCCTGAACGTTGTCGGTGCCCGACATGGTGTCGGCGGCGGTGGACGAGGATTGCCGGGATGTTGATGAAGACGGCGCGGTGAAAGAAGCCGAGGATCTTCTGGAATCTGATACCAAATTGTCAAGGGCGTCAGCACCTAGGGTTGGGGGCCCTCGACTGCGTAGATCGTAGCGGTAGGATAGGTTGGCGCAGGGTTGATCCCCTTGCTGAGCTATGTTGAAGAACGGGAGAGACTTTAGAGAATCGAGGTAGGGTTTGTAGATTGATCTTTATTTCTTGCTTGCCTAATTACACGCTATGGACCCCTTTATATAGAGCAGGGATCCTCTTTATTTCTAATCGACTCTAACTGCAATTGGAGAAGTAAACTAACAAGACTCTAACCCTAACCTAACTCTATGCGCCATGGGCTGGGTGGCTGCAGTGGCTTGGCTGGGCTAGTGCCTGTTGGCCCAAGCCAGCCGTGGCAGCACATGACAGCTATTCAGATGGACAAGTAGCCAATATATACAAGAGGCTTGAGGACAAACTGCATAAAACACCCTATATACATGACAGTCATACAAAAATCCCAAGTATGTGCTACTATAGTATTAATGTAGTATAACTGTACAGTACATTTTTTTACTGAATGCATTGTGGGGCTAGGTTTATATGTATATTGCACAGGTTATAGACTGATATTTCCTCTTGTACTGTCTACATGTTTATCTATGACTGGCGGTGGGCTTTTTTCTTGTATCCTCAAGTTAAATGTATTTTTCTTTCTCTTTCTCGAATATGCAGGCACCAATTCAAATCCTTTTTCTCTTGATGCTCTAGCTGTTTTCATGTTTCGTGTAATTCAACGGGTCAATCATCCGGTATGTTGGTGATGTTTACTCTTAGACATGTATTATGGTCATTGTTGAATTGGATAGGCCACTATTATATATTGTAAACTGAACATTCTATAAACTCATCTAAAGGGTAATTTGGACAAGGCATCACCAAATGCTGGTTATGTTTTGATAATGTTTTACAACCTCTACGATGGCAAGGTATGTACATTTCATGAGAATCTTTCCACTCATGTTTGAAATATACCACTTATTCAAGAAGCCCGCAATTTCAGAACCGAAGAGAATTTGAAAGCAGACTATATGAGCGCTTTGGCTCCTTGGTTAAGATGCCTCTATTAAAGGCAGATAGGTATGAATTTTAACATGTACTTGTACTGGTCCATTTTATTAAACATCCTGTTGGCTGAACTATACAGTTTTTCGAAATGCTCGCTGGAGTAAATATCAAGGAGAATACCATGTTTAATGTAAATTTACAGCCTTTCATATTATGTGCAAAAAACAATGCTGTGATGGGGCTGGCCTTCAATTCTTTTTGTCTGCTTCTTGCAGTTTGTCTTACATAATTATATGCTGTACTTTTTTTCTATATCCACTAAAAGAGGTACTTGGTTTTTGATCACAGAGCTCCGCTGCCTGATGAAGTGAAAGTTATCTTAGATGAAGGGCTTAGTTTGTTCAGATTGCATCAAAGTAGACATGGAAGGTATGGAATTGCTAACCAGTTTTCATTTTTACCTCCCTTTTCTAAGTACACTGTAGGCAATGAATCTCAGGATCAGTTGTGGAGGAAACAGTATGAAAAGAACCCTTGTACTTCTCAAATGCTTACCGGGTGTGGCATGTCCGCAGATCATACATAAGAAATTAAGCCAGCAACGCATTTGATTCATTTATGATGTTGCTTCAGTTGATAATGATGGCAAGCAAGATTAGTGCTGCATTTTAAATTTCATGATTCTTCATATACTGCCTAATGTTCCACAAACAATGTCAAATCAGGGCAGAGCCATCAAAAGGTGCGTATGCTAAAGAGTGGGCACAGTGGGAGAAAAGGTTGCGCCAGGTTTTATTTGTGAACACAGACTTTCTCAACTCTATCCAGGTAACCATAATTCATTTGTTAACCAAAATATTCTGTTAATGAATCAATATAGTTTCTAGTTGTTGGATGACCAGATGTGGATTTATAAAATGTAAGCTCAGGGACTTCTGCAACTGCAATATATTTTAGTTTCTTTATACTTCCACAGATTCATTTGTCAGCCCCACAGCCTGCACCTCCTGCCACTGTTATACTAATAATAAGAACACTTTTTAAGATTAGCCCAAAAGTTATTATCAGATAAATCCTCAGAAAACCTGTTTAGCCCTATTGACACTGTTTGGGAATAGATGACCATATTAACCATATGATACATTCCGATAGTCTGATTTAGCAATCGCAGACGAGAGGCATTTTGTAATTTTTAACTGTTGTGTCCGTATAGATACATATTTATCTGATGCAAGCACATTCAAATGAATCTATGGTGACATCTTTGTATGCTTAACATGAAAATAATATAATATAATATGACTAATCTTTGATCAGAACTTGGAAAAATTATTTTTTGAAATACATGTGCGTCTTACAAAATTGGATGGAATATCTCTTAGTCTTCTAGACTTGCAGTTATGTGTTGGAGATTTGTTAGCGTTTGCCTGTATTTAAAGGGAACACAAAAAATCGAGATATGAGAAGACTAAGCGAAGATGAATGTTTGGGTCCTACCTTCTAAGCACCAGTTCTTCTCTGTCCACTAGGCACCAGTTTACTTTCAAGCATTTCTACAGTGTCTACAGTCTACACCTTAATGTACTAATATGCATGGTAGTTCTTGCGTTGTAATGTTATTTAAATCTTCTTTTGTAGGTTCCATTTGACTTTGCAGTGAAAGTAGTGCTGGAGCAGTTAAAATCTGTTGCAAAAGGTGATCTCAAAAAGCCCGATACTGCGAAACAGAAATTTGGCAATATCATCTTTGCTGCTGTTAGGTTAATCCCAGCAGATATATTGGACCTTCTCCCAAAGGTAAGAACTCTGCTCAGCTCAGTCTTTAAAAAAGGCAGTTTCAGTTGAATTTGCCGACTCCGTTGGGTACATGTTTGCTTGCATTTTTCCTAGTGGTAACAATACAGTGCTGCTGCAATGTTGCTTAATTGTGATTATGAACTCATGGATGATCAAATTTTAAACATTCCCTCTGCATTGCATAACTGTAACAGTTAGCAGAGGACACTGATGTCAACAACTTCCTCAATGGCATAAAACTGGCGGATAACCTCAACAAGGCTCATGTTACCCTTGCCCACAAAAGAGTCCATGGTGTAGCTGCAGTGCAAGTTATGGTGTCTACCAGAATCAGCTAGTCCCTGTGACGTTCAACGCCTTCCTCTTTACTGACAAGATGGCTGCTCTTGAGGTGGAGCTCGGAACGGTTAATGGTGAGAAGATCATTTGCAGAAACGATTGGCCACACGCTATCCTGTGGACTGCCTCAGGTGTTGCTCCAAAGGAAGCAAACACCCTCCCCTACCTCGTCATGGAAGGAAAAGCGAAACGAGTGGCAATTGACCCTCCTGTGACCATAATATCAGGAGTGCTCGACTTCTACTGACTCGTCCCCCCCTTATTCTTGTTATCTATCTGGTAGCCTCTCTAACATCTGACCTCGGCGATAACTTCTTAGATGACTCTAATGGCCCAGTTCCTTTTGTAGCGATTATGGGATAGACCAATAGGTGATGTATATATAATATACTATGAAGGTACTCTGTCCTACAAATATTTTACTTTTAGAACAAAGTTGAAAAAAACAAAAAAATTATGAAATGACAGTGAGGGACACGCAATGGGTATTAAAGAAAATCTATGATAGTTAAGAAGGTAAAAGCTTTTTTATAAAGCTGAAGGCTAGAAATGTCTTTTTGGGACAGTGGCCTTTGCTTAGGTCTCCTGGTACATAAGTCAATGTAATCGTAACAATTAAAATAAGTTATAAGAAACTCTGAGAAACTTGTTGTCATGGCTTTTAAAATCTGATATTACAGTTTGTATTATCATTAGATTTGTTTTATTTGGTGTTTAATTGATAATACTATTATTTAGAACTTTTTTGTCATTAGATGACTGGAGATGTATATAAGCGTAGGAAAACTGTCGGGGATATGACATCTGGGTACCTCCCACAGTTTGTAATGACCGAGTGGAGGAGGGGTCAACAGATGCAGCATTAAAGACGACCAGTCAACGGTCAAATTTATCAAAAAGTCATCCAGCAGTCGGGGATCTGACGACTCCTCGAGTCCAGCACTCGGGAGGCTCTCTCGACTCCCGGCACTCAGACGGTTGCCATCAAGTATCGGACCGCTCTATTAAACTCCTTAATGAGTAATCATGTAATCAATACAGCTGATAACGTCTCAAGTTATCACTCACGAACTGACCGTTTGTCCTCATAATTAGTCATTAGTGGGACACATTAATTAGAAATTGTAACCCCTGATCTCTCATATATAAAGGGATCAGGGGAGCCTATCACGGGCAGGCTTTTCTAAGCGGAGATCACACTGTTCGTTCGCATAAGGCCATTTCCAGCCTTTAAACCCATATTACACATATAGGAATAGAGTTATTATCCTCCGGAAGGCCTGAACCTGTCTAAAAGCATTCCCTGTCTCATAGACTGAGATAACCATCAAGATTCATCCACAGAACTCCCTAAAGCCTAACTAAAACATTACTGTGAATACCCCTGTAGTACACTGTTCTTACGCAACGACAAAAACCATAAAACGGAAACTTTTTTCTAACAATAGAAGTAGGAATAGGATTATAACTTTAACTAGTATAGTGTCTATGCTAACGCAACGATAAAAATCAAAAAACAATAAATGTGTTGAACTTGAAACAAATGTGTTAATCCATTCAAAAGCATTCAAGTACTATTCTGGAGTCTAGAGCTTTTATTTTTTCTATGATCAACTCATAGCTACAAACGTTGATGATACTTCATGGTTAAAGGGTGTTTTCAGTTTATTTGTGCTCAACCATAAAAAGACCAATTACAGAATAAAAAAAGATGTAGATAGGCCAAAATAGCATGACTCAATATTATTTTCCTTGTCTTCTATAATGGATGCTTGCACAACTCCTGAAAACCTCGTCCCATATGATGATAGAATACCTACTACAGAGCAAATTTATACAATATGTCATTTATGAAATATTATCCTTTGTGTATTGTATTGCAATGAAACATAAAAATAATGTATTGTTTTATGGAAGTACCTGGGGACAGTAGGTTTTTATCTCGTACTATTCTCGATACTTACAATATTGTTGAATCCCTTGTCCTAAATGGTGATTGTTGATCTACTGCGGACGGAGTACCTGCAATATTTAAACTTTGAGTAATGTTATCTAATTCAGAATATGTAGTAAGTTAGCCCTAGGTTGACATACGCACCTAAAATAATTGGTGATGATTTGGAATTCTTCCTTGCCCTGTATTAACACTGTTTTTTATTTCTGTCCACTATCTGCTCATTGGTTTCTTCAGCATTTATCCTTGCACGATATTTCCGTTTTTTCCTGTTCCTCTCTTTCCTCTTACGCACCTCATCATCAGAAGGCGATGACTGAGATTTACCATATGAGTGATCAATATTTTTCTTCTCTTCTATATTGGATGCTTACAAAACTTCTGAAAACCCTATCCCACATGGTAATAGAATGCCATATGTAGAGTAAATTTCCACAATATGGTATTTACAAAATATTATCCTATGTGTATTTTAATTGCAATGAAACGTTGAAATATGCACCTGAAATAGATGATGATGATTCAGAATTCCTCCATGCCCTATATTTACGCCGCTTTTTATTCCTCTCATCTCTCTGCTCGTTAGTTTCTTCAGCCTTTCTTTTTGCACGATATTCTCGATTTTTCCTATTTCTCTCTTCCATCTTATGCACCTCGTCATCGGAAGGCGACGGTTATGTTCATGTACATAGACAATTTTAGTTAGACACGATTGTAGAATGGCATGAGTTTCAAAACATAGATAGACAAGTATCAATGTTACCTTTAATGGCATTGTTTGTAAAATCTCTAAATGCAATACGGCCATCTTTTCTCGTTCTCATTATGGAAATTGAACAACTATGTCTGATCCCTGTGAGCAGAAGTAGACGTGAGATCTCTATGTAAGAAGTGCCTTATAAACGAAATTGACGGGATGAGAAACACCATAACAACTTATAAAGGATGCCTCTCATATAGAATTGCAGGAATTTAAAAGAAAATACATTTCACAGAAATCACGTTGCATTGCCTGACAATGCTGTTCTGCCTAGCAAAAGAAATTACACCAAATCCACATCACTACAAAGGCGCGGCAAAATTGATCACTATAAAGTTCTAACACCTTTCAACACTCTACCAGGGCTCAAAGTCAAAAGGTGTAGACAACAGGTTATTGTATGAAAGGAAAAACAAATCAATTTGATGATGAAGCTACAATGTATGCAAACTGGAGATGGTTTAATTATTTGGAGGATGCCAAACCTGGTGAAAATAGCAACAGAAAATAATTGCAGTTTCAGCTTGTTATGATGAGACTGCTGAAGATAAACACATATTTGCTATGACAATTTCTATTTTTCTGGTTAAGCTCTGCTCTGGCCATATTCAGATCATAAATACAGTACAGAAAAGGAAGACCATGCATTATGACGTTAATATTTATTATTATTGTCATCAACTGGTATTTCTCACTTCCTAGCATTTCTTGTAGTATACAGACCATGAATGCATCATGCATGTAATATTTATTATTATTGTCATCAACTGGTATGCCGTCTAGTTGCAGTTCTTGCAGATTTCACAGGTGTCAATGAGATCCCAACTCTTAACAAGCAACATGTCATGCTTGCAGCGAAGAAACATTTAACAACGTTGGTGACAAGTTGGACCGTAGAACAGTGGTTCATAACTGGTATTTACATACAGTGTATTTCAGTGTCAAATATGTTCAAACTGGATTAGATCCAATTAGCACTAATCTATAATTATTATTTGAAATTTATGCTCAGTAAGATGCATAGTCCATCTTCTCAATAATTATCAACTGGTACATTTGCTCATAAATTAACAGGTTCAGAGAGGATGTACCACCAAAAGTGGTTGCTGCAG
>KE372381.1:283666-307494 GCA_000418225.1 Zizania latifolia
CGCACAGGGCGCGGCCAGCACGCGTCCGGCACGGTGTGTGAGTCAGACTGGCAAGGAGCGCGGCACAAAGTGAGCACGGGGTCTTGTGACTCGGTAACATCTTCCACGACTACAACGACTCATCTTCGAGCTAGATCTACACCAAGATACGCAGTAAACTCCTCTCGCTCTTCACCTGTTCGATGAAATGCCTCAACGTGTTATACATAGCTTTCTAGGTGTTTGATATTTTTTCTACAAGCATTTGTTTTTTCAGATAGCACTGTGAATGCTTTTCCCTGTGTTCTAGTGTATGTCTCGTGCTTGTTATTTTTGTCGGAGAGGAACTAAGCTGATCTAGCAGTGAATCAAGTACTTAATCTTTTGTGAGAAATTGGTTTGTGCGTATTGGTATATGAAAGCTTGTCTCTCTTGTAGATGCAAGGTGATCGATACTTATCATGTTTCTTTGGTCATAATGTTTGGGTAGTCTTTTGGTGGAGGTTTTGTATCAACTTACCTGGAGTGACTTTCTTAGCACAGTCTTGCACTGAATCTCATCAAGTCACTCGCAAGTCTGATACTAGAGTTTGAGGATTTTGTTTTATTCGTTTTGTTTTATTTTTGCGCCCATTCACCCCCCTCTGGTCGCTAGTTTTGATCCTACAGAGGCAACGCTAGCCGATAATTTTAAATTTTTAACCTCGTTGGCCCAGGAACCCATGCGCGTGAGGGATCATGGATCATTACCTTTTAACGCGAGACGCGCTAGAGCAGCGGAAGAAGATTTGGGGAAGCGCGTCCTCAATCATTCTCTCCTTGCCTCGCCCGCTCGCCGGCGACCAAGTCGATGAGGCCCAGCGATCTTCACACGAAGAAGATGACGTGTGCTGCTATTCGAGTAGCACCTCCACGATGTCCACTCGTACAGGGACGGAAACACTCCACGCCGGCGTGCTAGCACCACTCGTGAAGTTTCTAGGGTTTGGTCACAACCTTTGCGATCATTTGGGAGAGAGGAGAGGTGGCGGCTAGGGCTAGGGTAGAGCAATAGCAGCAGTCCCTTGCGTGCCACCCTCTCCTCTTTTATATAGTGCCCAGCATGGGCCTTTTAATCCGAATTAAAAGCCCAACAGATCTAATCTGCACACCCCGGAACTTCCGGCTTTAGCCGAAACTTCCGGTCATCGGAACTTCCGGATCCTATTCGGAACTTCCGAAATTACCCTTCTGTATCGAATTAATTTGGGTCCGAAACTTCCGGTTACAGCCAGAACTTCCGAAACAGACCTTCTGTATCAAATTAATTCCGACCCGGAACTTCCGCCTATAGTTGGAACTTCTGAAACAGTCCTTCTGTATCGAATTAATTCTGACCCCGGAACTTCCGGTTCGTCCAGAAAACCAAATTCAGGGGCTGGCCCGGAACTTCCGGTCCTACCGGAACTTCCGGATGCTCCAGAACTACGGAACTTTCGGCTATAGCCGGAACTTCCGAGTCCCCCAGAATTTTCTTGTGCACAATTCCATCAATCTCCCACTTGCACAAGAACCAATTCTTCGCACGATTTGAATCCATCCCCTTAAGTGTGTGACCCGATAGGTTCATACACAAACGGCCGCTACCCGGAAACTATTTCTGAATCGCCGATCAATAGCGGTACCTAGCAGCACATATTGACCCCCGAATGCATACAAAAGCAAAATCATATTTTCCGAACCTGAATGTATTCACGCACCAGTTCCTTTACCGCACGACGTCAGTCAAGCTCAAGACGAGATACGTGCCACCCTTGTTGGATAGCTCGACATTTCACTCAATCAAGTAGTGGATTCAATCATGACTAACTCTTTAGTCATGTGGCATGGCCATGCACTTTTCCAATCCGACTACTTGGAGGGGCACAGAGACGTCTCTCCCGTTACTAGGAGGGGCAAATCCATCTTGACCGCTCACATCCCACGACATGTTTCATAACTCACCTGTAAGTAACCTTTATAGCTACCTAGTTACGGAATAGTGTTTAGAAACCACTAAGTGCACTACTACACATTCTGGAATCAAATGACGATCTCAGGTCTAAGGACTCTACAGGTACACCATTTGAGAACAACTGATGGCACATCATGATAACAATCCCAGCAGTATCTCAAAGTGGGTCAATCTAACGCCATGTTCACTAACATTTGTCCACATCACTGATTTGACATCTCCATGTCTATAATCTGTGAAAAATGATCATCAATCAGTCGGATGTGCTAATCTATAAATCATCATTGTTCCACATGAAGATATGAGATTAGGGATCGTTTTGAACAAAGTCATAACACAAAGAGTCTCACAGACAAGTCATCAACCCGTTGATCAATGTAAAAGACATTTATTCAAGGAACAAGATAACAATTATCTATATTACATAAGCATAGACTTTACTCATATTCTCACATTCACTACTCTTGCCCACATAAGTATCTAATACCCATAGAGCTCAAATGCACCTCATGCTTGGGCTGTGAGAGAGGCTTTGTCAACGGATCTGCAATGTTCAAATTCGTGTGCACCTTGCAAACCTTCACATCATCTTGATCTATAATCTCACAGATCAGGTGATATCGCTGAAGTATATGTTTGGACTTCTGGTGTGACCTAGGCTCCTTGGCTTGCGCAATGGCACCTCTATTATCACAATAGAGGTCCACTGGACTGGACGCACTAGGGACCATACCCAGCTCAGAAACAAACTTTCTGATCCAAACCGCCTCCTTTACAGCTTCAGAAGTTGCAATGTACTCGGCCTCTGTCGTAGAATCTACAACCGTTTCTTGCTCGAAACTTTTCCAACTCACTGCGCCTCCATTGAGGTAGAACACAAAACCTGACTGCGATCGCGAATCGTCCTTGTCAGTTTGGAAGCTAGCATCCGTGTAGCCACTTACAACGAGCTCTTCCTCACCTTCATAGACTAGGAACATATCTTCAGTTCTTCTCATGTATTGAAGGATACTCTTTACAACCGCCCAGTGACTTTCACCCAGGTATGACTGGTATCTGCTCGTAACACTTAGAGCATAAGACACATCTGGGCGTGTACACAGCATGGCATACATGATGGACCCGATCGCGGAGGCATACGGGATCGCACTCATCTTCTCCAACTCATCAGGTGTTGAAGGACACTGAGTCTTGCTGAGAGAAATACCATATGACATTGGCAGAAAATCCTTCTTAGAATTCTGCATTTTGAACCATTTTAAAACCTTGTCAATGTACATACTTTGGCTTAATCCAATTAGCCTTCTCGATCTATCTCTATAGATCTTTATGCCCAAAATGTGTGCTACCTCTCTAAGATCTTTCATCGAGAAACTCTTTTTCAACGAAGCCTTGACAGCATCAAACATAGGAATGTTATTTCCGATCAACAATATGTCATCTACATATAAGACTACAAACACAAGTGCGCTCCCACTAGCCTTTTTTGTAAACACAAGGCTCTTCTTTGTTCTTGATGAAGCCAAACTCTTTGACTACCTCATCAAAGCGAAGATTCTAACTCCGAGAAGCCTGCTTCAGCCCATAAATAGACTTTTGCAGCTTGCAAACTTTTCCAGCATTCCGTGGATCATTAAGACCTTCAGGCTGTGTCATGTACACATCCTCACTTAGGTTTCCGTTAAGGAAAGCCGTCTTAACATCCATTTGCCATATATCATAATCATAAAATGCGGAAATCGCTAGGATGATTCGGATAAACTTAAGCATTGCGACGGGCGAAAACGTTTCATCATAATCAACACCTTGAATCTGCCTGAAACCTTTCGCCACCAATCGTGCCTTATAGATGTGAACATTTCCATCAACGTCTATCTTTTTTAAAAATCCATTTACACTCAATGGTTTTCACACCATAAGGTGGATCGACCAAGTTCCAAACTTGGTTTTCTCGCATGGATTCTAACTCGGATCTTATGGCTCCAAGCCATTTCTTAGAGTATGGTCCCATCACTGCTTCTGAGTAGGTCTTAGGCTCATCGTTGTCCAATAACAATACGTCACGCTACCCAGTGGTCAAAAACATGAACTGCTCAGGCGCATAACTAACCCTCTACGACCGTCTCGGGGCTGGTGTCTCAGCAACAAGCTCTGCAACGCTTTGCATATCAAGTTGTGGTTCAGTAGAAGCTGAAACACTTTCAGGTGATTCTTGAACCTCTTCGAGTTGCACCGTGCTCTCACTAACCCCTTTCGAGAGAAACTCTTTCTCAAGAAAAACACCATTCCGGACGACAAACACTTTGCCTTCTTCCCGGTTATAAAAATAATATCATTTGGTTTCCCTAGAATATCCCACAAAGAAGCACTTATCAGATTTGGGAGTAAGCTTGTTAGACGTCAAACGCTTCACATAAGTCTCACAACCCCAGATCTTTAGAAAAGACAACCCAGGACGCTTCCCAGTCCATATCTCATATGGCGTCCTCTCTACAGATTTTGATGGAACTCTATTTAGCGTGAAAGCAGCAGTTTCTAGAGCGAGTCCCCAAAAAGACAATGGAAGATCAGCTTGACTCATCATCGACCGGACCATGTCCAACAAGGTACGATTCCTCCGCTCAGACACTCCATTCCATTGGGGCGTCTCGGGCGGAGTCAGCTGTGGAACAATTCCACACTGCTTCAGATGGTCATCAAACTCGTGGCCCAAATATTCACCTCCACGATCTGATCATAGAAATTTAATTGTCTTGCCCGTATAATTTTGTACCTCATTCAGAAACTCCTTGAACTTTTCAAAGGATTCCGACTTATGCCTCATTAAGTAGATGTAACCAAATCTACTCAAATCGTCGGTAAAAGTTATGAAGTACTGAAAACCATCTCTGGCTGTAGAACTCATTGGTCCATATACATCAGTATGTACAATGGCCAACAGTTCACTTGCCCTCTCACTTTGACCAATGAAAGGCGCATTTGTCATCTTGCCAAGTAAACAAGCCTCACATGTGTCAAATGATTCAAAATCAAACGACTTCAAAAGTCCATCTCTATGGAGCTTCTGCATGCGTTTCTCGTTTATATGACCCAAACGACAATGCCAGACATAGGTAGGATTCAAATCATTGAGTCTAGGTTTCTTGGTATTAACGTTATAAACATGTATATCCTCAAGATTCAGAATATATAAACCATTCAACAATGGACATACACCATAGAGCATACTATTCAAAAATATTGAACAACACTTGTTCTTTATTACGAATTCAAAACCGTCTTCCTCTAAACATGATGAAGAGATAATGTTTCTACCCAAGGCGGGAATAAAATAACAATTATTCAATTCCAAAACTAATCCTGAGGTAGCGACAAAGAATAAACGCCGACGGCCAATGCAGCAACTTTTGCACCATTGCCGACGCAAACATCTAATTTGCCTCTTGCGCACTTTCTAGTCCTTTTTAACCCCTACAACGATTTGCAAGTGTGAATCATCGATCCGGTATCAAATACCTATGAATCACTTGGACGAGTAGCAAGATAAATTTTAATAACATTTATACCTGAAGCGGAAGTCATACTTCCCTTCTTTTTCTTTTGTTCTTCTAAGTACAACTTGCAATTCCTCCGTGAGGAGCCATGGTGAATATCATGGGGATGATGAGTGATTGTCAACAGGAGAGATGATGACATGAAGAGGAGTTGAGAAGAAGTGATGAAGTGAAGATGGAGATGAAGACCTCTGAGGAGAGGCAGTGACTTATCGTGATGGAGCTTGCGTGTGACTCAGGTACACTGACGGACGTTCATCGGACAGAGGGGTCGCGAGGACGTGCCGGTCTAATCCAGGTGCATGGAGCAGAAGCGGCAAGCGGATGTGATCCGTCATGGTGTCTACCGGTGTGACTCAAGTACACGGACGATCGACCGCCGGGCTGAGGAGCCGCGGGGTCGGATTGGTCCAACCCGGGTGCACGGTGCGGAGGCGACGAACGCTTTGACTGCTTCGGCTTAAACCCGTCAAATCTACCGGAAGAGTGTTTTCTCCATCAGAGATAACGGTGTCGTAGCGACTACGAAAAGCATCGGCACCGAATAATATATGGAGTCAGTTTTTACGTTTTTACCCTATGGGCCTTGAGTCTGTATCGAACATTCCCGAAGCGGTATTAGGGTCTTTTCCCTTGGTCCATGTGGGCTATATAAGGGGACCTAACCCTTGTATCAACTTGAGGATTTTGAGTTAATTTAAAATTCATTTTGCTTAGAGGTGTCTTCTTCCTCCTCCCACCTCTCTCTCTCTCTCCACCAGCCACCTCCCTCCTCTCTCTAACCCTATCCGCCAGCCGGACTTCCCCTTCCTTCTATCTTCGACGGCTAGCACAAGGGGCGGCGGGAGCGCGAATGGCGCGGCGTGAGCTCGCACAGCGCACGGCGGCACCATGGACTGCTCTGGCGATGACAGCACAGTAGCAAGCACTTCTCCGGCGATGGCGACTCTTCTCCGGCCATCCTCTCCATCAAGATTGCAGTATACACTTCTTACTCATCACTTGTTTGATGAAATGTCTCTAAGGGTTTAGTACTGCACACTAGGTGTTCGATTAAATGTTTACAAGCGCTTGATTTTCATACTACACTGCGAATACTTTTCTGTGTGTTCTAGTGTATATCGAGTGTTTGTTGATTTACTTGAGAGGATCTGCAATGTACTGATTTATTCAACATGTACTCGATCTCTTGCATGAGAGCGGTTTGTGCGTTTCTCTTTTTATGAGAACGTCTGTTTCCCTCATAAACGCATCCTGATCGATACTTGTGTTTTTTTGGAGTTGCTATGTTCAAGTGTGCATTGGTGAAGTTTTTGTATCAACTTGCCTGGTGTGACTTTTATTGTCTTGCCTTGTGCTAAATTTCATTGAGTCACTTGCAAGTCCTATACTCAAGTTTCAGGAGTTTTATTTTTCTGCTGCATTTTTGATTGCGCCCATTCATTCCCCCCCTCTGGTCGCTAGTTTTGATCCTACACTCCGCCAATGGCCAGGCTTATGGCAGTGGTGGCAAGTCTCAGAACTAGCAGGGTCCGATTTGGACTTTCTAGTCGAATTAGACTTAGAGCTCGATATCGCATCTGAAGCTTTAGCCTTTCCCTTACGCTTTCTCTTCTTACTTTCCTTTTGAACCATCATCACATGACTCAGATTTTTCTTAAGGCTTTCCTCGGCTGTCTTGAGCATCCCATGCAATTCAACCAATGTTTCTTCATACCATTCATATAAAAATTCATGATAAACGGCTCGAAGCTCGCAGGGAGCGACTGAAGAATCACATCTGTGGCCAAATAATTATCAAGTTTAGAGCCAAGCTTCTCCAGGTTCTCAACGTAACCAATCATCTTGATCACATGAGGACTCACTGGACTGCCTTCCGCCAACCTGCACGCAAACAAGGACTTTGAGATATTATACCTCTCAGTCCATGCTTGGTTCTCAAACATGCCCTTCAGCCCCACGATCATATCGTAGGCATCCCTATCCTCATATTGCTTCTGAAGCTCAGAGGACATGCAAGTAAGCATGAGACAACTGACATCAACTGAATCACTGGCGTGCTTCTTATAAGCCCATATTTCAGCAATTGGTGTATCATCCGTTGGTTCATCAGGATTGGGTTCCTCTAGAACATAATCTTTCTTTTCCTGTTTGAGAACAATTCTCAAATTTCTATGCCAGTCAATAAAGTTTGCTCCGGACAATTTTTCTCTTTCAAGAATTGATTGCAGGTTAAATACAGAAGTGTTCTTTGCAGTAGGTGCCATGATCTACAATAAAAACGCAAGGTTAAACACTATGCTATGTTCATCTTGTATCAAATAAAAGATATACCACAATATAAAAATTGCATTCCCTCTAACAACACATTATGGGACAATATCTATATTCAACTAATCTCCCAGTGAGCTTTGGCATCACTGCTAGAAAATAAGTGACATAGGTAAGCAACACCTTGCTAATCACATCCTATGTGACTCTTGTTCGTTGGGGTGACATCCAATGCCCGACGTCCAACTCCATGCCCCAAAGCCCAAAACTGTTTTGATAGCTTTGTTAAGTCAACCAATACTATGCATGCGGTGTCCGACACCACCCTAACTGATTGAGATAAAAGATAACACCCTGCTTTGGCAGACCCACCATACAGTGATCATAACCTTAGTAGGTGCAGCTATTGGAAAGAGCATCAATACTTAATTTTTTTAGGGAAAACTATTCTATCAGGGAAACGATGCCTACCGCACACGCAACATGAAAGAATAGTATGACAGGAACATAAGTAAACATCGCAGGCAATCATATTAATTGTGACTACGTACGGCCCCTTCGCATGGTGATCTCCATCTCCATGGTTCCTGTCCATCGAGACATACCGCTTCACGTCTCCATGAACTTGTATCAGCCTATTACAACTAATAGCACTATACTAATTACATGAACTGAAGCATCACATGTCGACGCGCAGGTCGTACAACATTTGAACAGCCTTGGGCTGCAATCAACCATGACACACAGGCCATGTTATTACAAGCGAGTATCATATACTTTGCAAGGCCATACCAGTCACAATATTCTCTGCAAAAACGAGTTAGGCGAATAATCTATGCGACTGAACTGGACCCGGAACTTCCGGCTATAGCCGGAACTTCCGGCTGAAGGGATCGGAACTTCCGGTTCACAACCGGAACTTCCGAAATCAACCTTCTGTGTCGAATTTATTTTGACCCGGAACTTTCAGCTACAGTCGGAACTTCCGGTAAACCCGACACAAGAACGATAGATCCAATCTATCTCCACCACGTATCTCTATACGCGATCGATCCAGATCGAACGCTACGCACGTAGGCTCTGATACTACTATTGGGATATGGGGAGGCTACGCTAGCCGATAATTTTAAATTTTTAACCCCGTTGGCCCAGGAACCCATGCGCGTGAGGGATCATGGATCGTTACCTTCTAACGTGAGACGCGCTAGAGCAGCGGAAGAAGATTTGGGAAAGTGCGTCCTCGCTCGTTCTCTCCTTGCCTCGCCCGCTCGCTGGCGATCAAGTCGATGAAGCCCAGCGATCTTCACACGAAGAAGACGACGAGTGCTGCTATTCGAGCAGCACCTCCACGAAGTCAACACGTACAGGGACAAAAACACTCCACGCCGATGTGCTAGCACCACTCGTGAAGTTTCTAGGGTTTGATCACAACCTTTATGATCACTTGGGAGAGAGGAGAGGTGGCGGCTAGGGCTAGGGTAGAGCAATAGCAGCAGCCCCTTACGTGCCACCCTCTCCTCCTTTATATAGTGCCTAGCATGGGCCTTTTAATCTGAATTAAAAGCCCAACAGATCTAATCTGCGCACCCCAGAACTTTTGGCTTTAGCCGGAACTTCCGGTCATCGGAACTTCCGGATCCTATCCGGAACTTCCAAAATTATCCTTCTGTATCGAATTAATTCGGGTCCAGAACTTCCGGTTACAGCCGAAACTTCCGAAACAGACCTTCTGTATCGAATTAATTCCGACCTAGAATTTCTGACTATAGTCGGAACTTCCGAAACAGACCTTCTGTATCGAATTAATTCTGACCCCGGAAGTTCCGGTTACAACCGTAACTTCCGGTTCGTCCAGAAAACCAAATTCAGGGGCTGGCCCGGAACTTCCGGATGCTCCAGAACTCCGGAACTTCCGGCTATAGCCGGAACTTCCGGCTATAGCCGGAACTTCCGAGTCCCCCAGAATTTTCTTGGGCACAATTCCATCACTTGGGTCATATTATTTCTGCATCGGGAGTTGCCGTCGATCCCGGTACAGTTCAAGCTGTTACTGATTGGTTGCAGCCTCAGAATACTATGGAGATAAGGAGTTTCTTAGGACTTGCGGGTTTTTACCGTCGGTTCATTGAGAATTTCTCCAAAATAGCCAAGCCTATGACCAAGTTATTGCAGAAGAATGAGAAATTTGTTTGGTCACCCGAGTATGAGGATAGTTTTAAAGAGTTGAAGAAGAGACTAGTGTCAGCCTCAGTGCTAATTTTGCCAGATCCTAAAAGAGATTTTTAGGTATACTGTGATGTATCTCGTCAAGGTTTAGGGTGTGTGTTGATGCAAGGAGGTAAAGTAGTTATGCTTCTCGGCAATTAAGACCTCATGAGTTGAATTATCCGACCCATGATTTAGAGATGGCTTCAGTGGTTCATGCTCTAAAAATTTGGCGTCATTATCTCATCGGTAATCATACAGAAGTTTCTACGGATCATAAGAGTTTGAAGTATATCTTCACTCAACCAGTTTTGAACCTTCGTCAAAGAAGATGGCTCGAGTTAGTCAAGGATTACAATGTCAGTATTCAGTATCACCCTGGTAAAGCTAATGTGGTAGCAGATGCTCTTAGTTGTAAGACCTATGGGAATGCTATTTCAGTTGAGAAAGTAGACCTATGGGAATGCTATTTCAGTTGAGAAAGTATCTTTGGAATTGCTCCAAGAGTTTAAAAAGTTGAGTTTGAGTGTGGTCCCAAGTGGTTTTCTAGCAGCCTTGGAAGCCCAACCTTCGCTGTTATATCAGATTTATAAAGCTCAAGTGGGTGATCCTTATGTTCTGAAGACCAAGGAGAACATGAAGCAAGGAAAAGCTTGTGAGTTCGTTGAAGATGAGCAAGGTACCCTATGGCATAGAAATCGTATCTGTGTACCTGATAAGGAGTTGAAGGATCTCATACTTCATGAAGCCCATGAGACCCAGTACTCTATTCATCCCGAGAGTACTAAGATGTATCAAGACCTTCGAGAAAAATTTTGGTGGCCTTGTATGCGTCGTGAAGTAGCAGAGTATGTAGCCCTATGTGATGTATGCCAGAGAGTGAAGGCAAAACATCAGAGATCTGCATGTTTACTTCAACCTTTGTGAGTGCCTGAATGGAAATAGGAAGAAATCGGAATAGATTTTATAACTGGATTGCCAAGAACAACCTCAGGGTATGACTCTATTTGGGTTATTAATGATCGTTTAACGAAAGTGGCTCACTTTATACCAGTCAAGACAACATACCGCAGCAGTCAGTTAGCAGAGCTATACATGGCTAGAATTGTTTGTTTGCATAGAGTTCCTAAAAGGATAGTATCGGATAGAGGAAGTCAGTTTACTTCTATGTTTTGGCAGAAGCTGCAGGAAGAATTGGGTACCCGTCTGAATTTTAGTATAGCTTATCATCCCCAAACTGATGGCCAGAAAGAAAGAGTGAATCAGATTCTAGAAGATATGTTGAGAGCCTGCACTCTAGATTTCGGAGGATCGTGGGATAAGAACTTGCTTTACGCCGAGTTCTCTTATAATAACAATTATTAAGATAGTCTTCAGATGTCTCCGTTTGAAGCCTTGTATGGAAGAAAGTGTAGAACGCCGTTGTTTTGAGATCAAGCGGGTGAAAAATAAGTCTTTGGCACCGATGTTATGAAAGAAGCTGGAAGCAAAGTCAAGACTATTCAAGATCGTCTGAGGATTGCTCAGTCCAGGCAGAAGAGTTATGCCGACAATCGTCGCCGAAACCTCAGTTTTGAGAAATGAGATTTTGTATACCTCAGAGTTAACCCTTTTCGTGGAGTTCGTCGTTTCCAGACCAAGGGAAAGTTGGCGTCACGTTTCGTGGAACCATATCAAATAACCAGTCGAAGATGTGAAGTTGCCTATGAGTTGGAGTTACCACCATCCATGGCAGATATTCATAATGTGTTCTATGTGTTGTAGTTGAAGAAGTGTCTACGTGTCTCCTATGAAGTGGTAGATGTTGAACAGATAGAACTTCAAGAAGATTTGACGTATGTGGAGAAGCCCGTTCATATTCTGGAAGTCAGCGAGAGAAGGACCCGAAATAAAGTGATAAAGTTTTGCAAGGTTCAGTGGAGCAATCATTCGGAAGAGAAAGCTACTTGAGAGCGTAAAGATGAATTGAGAGCCAACCACCCGCATCTTTGTCCTAGCGCCTCCGAATCTCGAGGTCGAGATTCTGTTTAAGGGGAGTAGGTTTATCACAGCCTGAAATTTTCAAAATATAAAAGTAATAAAAGCTGTGAATAAAATAAAAGGAAAAAGAATTTTCAGAAAAAGAAAATTGAAAATGAAATTTTCTTTAAAGAAAAGAAGAGTTTTGTGTATTAAAATTTGAGGAAGAAATTTTTGCAAGTAAAATGTTGCACAAAATATTTGCAAAAGTCTCTAAAAATGTAAAGAATTTTATAAAAAAATTGAATTTTTGGAGCTCTTTATAAAAGAAAAAGGAATTAAAAATAAAATTTTAAAACCGAAACCCTTCTCCTGGGCCGGCCTTCGGCTAGCCTACTCCCCGCGCACGCCCCCGCCTCGGCCTGCCCCGCCCTGTCTCTGGCCCAATTTCGCCCGCTGGCCCATTCCGCCACATGCCCTCTCTCGGCCGCTAACATGCGGGCCCCGTATGTCAGGCCCGTCTTCCTCCTCCCGTCGCGCCCGTGCCGCATTGCCGCCATGTCCCCACTGCCAAATCCGCCTCCGCCGTTGCGCTAGGCCCAATCTGAGCCTACCATGAGCATCCCCACGCCGCCCCGAGCGTTTCCCCATCGAATCGAGCCTGACCCACCGCTGCAACCGCCCCCACGCCATGCGCCCGAACCCTAACGGCCGCCCCACCATTGCCGGTGCCGTACGCCGCCCCAACACCCTCACCGACCATATAAATAGGACCCTCGTGTGCCGTGCTCTCAGTTAGCCCCCTCCACCGCCGTCCTAGCGCTGCCGTTCGCCCTAGCGTTGTGCGCTGCATTCCGCTACTCGCCGCCGTTGCTCCAGCCACCGATCACCGTCGCTCCACCGTCCGTCGGTCGCCACCAACCCCATGGTCGTGACCGCCGTCATCTGTAAGTCCTCGGCGTCCCCTCTACCCTCGCCGTCGATCACCGGAGCCCCCTCCCCGCCATCGACCTGAGCCATCCCCCGCCTTCCTCGTGTCACCGCCGTCCACCGCCGAGCCCTCAGGTGAACTCCCTGTGCCTCCCTGATATTGTCGAAGCCCTCGCCGCCGGTCGTCGGGCCTCTGGTCACTGGTGACCCTCGG
This sequence comes from Zizania latifolia, assembly GCA_000418225.1. Taxonomy (NCBI): domain Eukaryota; kingdom Viridiplantae; phylum Streptophyta; class Magnoliopsida; order Poales; family Poaceae; genus Zizania; species Zizania latifolia. The sequence goes on from KE372381.1 coordinate 296,772, forward strand.
TCCCCATGCCGTCGCCGTCACTCCGGCGTGGCGCCGACGTGGCCACCGCGTCAGCGCCACGTTAGAGCCACGTCTGCCGGCCTCGCTTGCATGGTCGCCACATGGCTACCACGTGGCCCCGCCCCCATGCACGTGCATAAACACCCTGCTGACACCATAAAACTTATTTTCCTTTAGAAAAATAATTCAGTATTGCGCATGTGTACTGTTTTAATTTATTATTATTTGCTTGTATTGATGTTTAGTCTCTGAAGCGCCTGAAGAGCCTGTCTTCATCGAGGATTCACCTATTTTCATTCCTATCCGGCAAGGCAAGTTGTTCAAGTTCCCTATTGACCATGTCACTGGGATTAGGATAAAAACCCTGCTTGTATTGCCCCATGTTGATTATTTACCTATTCCTTGTCTACCTAGGGATTAATTAACCTGACCAGTATGAATTTTTATTATGATTTGTCTGGATGCCTAGGATTGCTTAGCCCTGCTTAGAAACTAGTATCACATTTCATCATGCTGTTTAATACTACTTTCATATTAATGTTGGCTTATATGATTACTAGTGGTTAATGGATTAAATGCTACTAAAATATGACTAAGGTAGGTTGTGAGTACAAGGTCCGTGGTTCTACTAGTTGTACTCATGACACTTTAAGGACCAGTTCATGGGCCACTTTTGCAATGTAATCTCGCGCTACCACAAGCCAGCATGGAAAATGGTATGACCTAAAGCCTAGAGATCCTGGGTGAAGCATCGAGATGGCTGATAGTTCTGCACTGGGTAAGTCTTTGCTATTCGGATTGGAGCGCCAGGGGAATATAGGGTAGATGGATCCTGGAGTGTGAAGCTTGGAGGATCTAGGTGGATGGTCATATCACAGCTCTTTTCCAAGGTACTATGGTGGTATTGAGGCGCATGGTGACATGTTATAGGGCTGTGTCTTATGGGTAAAGTTATGCACCTCTGATCAGAGTAAAACTATTCGAATAGCCGTGCCCACGGTTAAAGACGACAATGCAAGGTCACTCGTGATTAGTCCCATGATTACTTAATTAACATGTTTTACTTTCTGTTTAACCTGGATAGCTCTGGTTAGAGTGGATTGGTTGGTTCTTTTGGGCCTGATGACTCTAGGTAAGAGTTACTTAGTGATTGGATTAATATTGTTTTAAGGTTTCAACTTAATTAGAATTACCTTTTAAATTCTATCTCTCTTTAATGCTCTGTTTATGCAAATAAACCTTATTGTATTGTCCTTTGTATCCCATGTGCATTATAACTGTTCTACTTGGATGGCTTGCTGAGTATCTAAAATACTCACCCTTACATTCCCCCACCACCAGAAGAGGAGTTCGTCAGCGAAGATGAAGGTGACGCCTTTTGAGCTGTTGCCCAGTCAAGTCTGCCTGTGGAGTGGAGTCACTGTTGCGTCAATAAAGTTATTTGTATTGATCATTATTGTTTTGAGGTTTCAATGCCACCTATGTAATAAGTATTTTATTTACTTCGTCGTGAACAATAATACTTTCGATGTCCAATAAATTGTCCATTGTGTGCCTCGGCTGATTCCTGGACGAGAGACTTTCTGCACAATAAATCGCAAGGAAATGGTTAGAATTTCTGGGCGTGATAGGTCCACCTGTCGATGATACAAGAGTAAAATATAAAGAATATGATATTGAGAGTCTGTTGGAGAGTAATAAGATTTAGAGATTAAATATTATTAGAAAGACTTCCTATATGAGATTTTAGAGAATAAAAATAGCAACTCTCTTGAATACGTTCTTAAGGTCTAATACTTTGCTTTCAAAAAAATTAAGGTCTAATACTTGAAAATGAGAATGATAGATTTATCGTGAAAATTACTTTCATGTAAATATATTTGTGGTATGTTTTATAAATATATAATTAACAGAAGCTAAATAGTAATTAATTATGTGTATCAAACTATTTTCGTGTAAACATAATTAGCAGCAACTAAACAGTAATTAATTATGTGTATCGATGACTATGTCAGGTGTAAAAAGAACGGAGCAAGCATAAGCGAGAGCAGGGTTCTGGGATTAATGGAGCAAAAAATTCGGGCATCACCAAAATTGATGAAATTTGGAAATTTCCCGAAATTGTAGAAAAATTTGAAACAAATAGAAACAACCAGATTCGCAAACAGATGGTCATGCTAGCAGAAAAGTAGATGAAAATACTCATCTCATCAACCACTTAGGATAACAGGGAGAAGGTGGAGCACTAGGGGCACCAAACTGGGAGAAGTGGAGCCGTCCAGCCACTGGGAGCAGTGCAGTCGCCAGGAAGAACGATGAACAAGGAGAAAACATGATGCTGCTAGGTTTCCTAGACTTTTATAACTAAGGGATGCATACGTGGGCTTGTGTGGATCTTGAGCTAGACTAAAAATTCAAACTGGACTAAAATTTTTTGATCGGTTTACTGCTGTTTCCAGCCTCACCGAAATAGACGAATTTCGCCAAATTTTGACCCATTCGGTCCGAATCCCAGAACCCTGAGTGAGAGGACGACGGTGACACAGGATTCGTACAGCCAGGTTTGTTTGACAAAAGCTAGATGACGAACTTGTAGATTGGCAAGAGAAAATGGTTAGGAGAAGATGGCACGTGCCAAAACCGAATAAGGTTCTCTTGATTTCGATATAAAGCAGGGCCGTTAGGCCTTTGACTAAAAAAACTGAATGAGGTTATCTAAAGGAACAACTATTAGTTGGTGGTGACACCAATTCAATTTCTATTATTATTAGTTTGGTTTAGCAGTAACTGTATTGAACAAGGTCATCAGGCTTTTGATTAAAAAACTAAATGAGGTTATCCTAGAGGAACATGTGTTAGTTGGCGGTGACACCATCATATAATAATCAAATCATGTTGCAAAATCGGTGATGGCTAGACAGCGATACCCGGTTTGAATTGTATTGTTATCAGTCTAGCTTAGCAGTAATCAGATCGGTTACCCCTAACTGTCAGCTGATGATAGCCTAAAAACCATGTTTACTAGGCTGGTAACCATGGTTTTATTAACTAACTCTAATCATAGGCAGATGGAACATAATATTTGCCACCAAACCCTCTCCTCCCCTCATGGATCAAGATCAAATTTGATCGGATTAAAGAGATGACCTTTTTTGGTGAATTAACATTAGCATATGAACCAATCTTCACTATGACGTACTCCTCAAAATGTAGCAAGTTTTAGAATCGGACACGTGTATTAAAAAGATGATGAGTAAGAAGACCATACAATCCTCTTAGAGTAGACGAGTGTAGTCTCATAAGTGGTTAGGTGAAGTAATTAGTAATAAGCCTGGTGTCGGGGATATAACTCCCGGATACCCTGCGTAGGGCTTATCAGCTCGAACCAAGAGCAGGCCAAGCCCAGCATTAGAGTCCAGTATGGCTTATGAAGAGGGGTTCGATTCCGATAAGAAATATCATATACTTATCTGGTAACCGAGCTCTATATCCGGTATAAAGAGATATGTCTGTACCAGAATCCTTATAATTAGGGAATAAGGACATAGGTTCAGTATGTAATCCTAGACATAAGGAAAACCGACTTGGGATAGAGTCCTAGGTTGTTGGGCTCGTCCCTTGACTATATAAGGAGGGCGAGGCACCCCTAAAAGACATGCTTTTATGCTTTCATCGCTTAAGCTCATAGCTTTGTAAGCTTAGACATAATATAATCCACCAAAACACTGGACGTATAGCTATTATTCCTTGGGAGGCCTGAATCAGTATAAATCTTAGCTCTTATTGTTTAGAGTCGATCATAGGGTTCGAGAATGCCACGCTTCCCTAGCTCTATATGTCTATTTATAGGGCCTCGTTGCTAAGTGCTACAAGATTTAGTGCATTGGAACTCGTGGTTATGGACCCGAATCCTTTAGTATGGAACATTGTCTTTTCCAAGTAAAAACCCCTAGTATATGAAAGAATGAAATGCGCTTTCGTTCTTGTGGAATAAGAAGCCCTCGTACCTTAATGAAAGAAAAATAGGAATTTTTCATTAGGTATTTGACCAAATAGGATCCGTCCAGTTCCTATTCACCACCTCGGGTACCTTCTTGTGTAGACTACTCAACAATTCACCAATAATTGGCACGCTAGGTAGGGGTCACGGCAACTCTCATCAGAGCCCGATGGCATCTCCACACCATCTTTCTACCTGACCAGGGACGACGTTCGTCCTTGACGACACCACGTATATCACTGACTTGACTGGAAGACTGGTCTCCTTCGGCTCAGCGCCAATGCCAGCCCAATCTTCACGCCAGGTCCTTGACCCTTTCACCACCCGAAAGACAGACCGAGTCGCTGAGCGCTTGACCAATATCATCATGGAGATGGTGACGGATCAGCTCGCTGGCCGAGTCGTCAATCAGGTGATCCAACACTTCATGGGTCACCCAGAAGACCTACGTCATCGAGGCTCTCCCTCTCGGACTCGGGAAGACTTCTCCAAGCATGTGGGAGGTCTGCTCACCAGTCGGCTCACTCGACCATGCGCCAAAGTAATCGATGAGAGCCCCATGATATTCAAAGCTAGCTCCAGCCAGTGCACTAGATCTACAAGGCACCGAGGTGGAGCTTTTCGGAGCTCACAGTCGACCTAGCTTCGCTCCAAAGTTCACTGGGTCGACACCAGGCGTGGCGATGTTCCTTGGGACCCCATCGTCGAGATCAACTCTATCTAGGAGACCCTCGCCTTGATGCCATAGACCCTAGGTCTTTGGAAGGCAAGCACTACCCTCTAGGAAGCTGCCCAAAAACTTAGACAGTCAGAAGAGAGGGGTCAGGGCAATCCCTCAGGACAAACCCGGCGACAGCGCCAAGAAGCCCGCAAATAAGTATGGCGCAAAAAGTTTCACAATTCAAAGGAGCATCGTGACGCAAGGCGGATGATGGCCCAGGGTCACAAGGACGACGACGCCAATGCCTGAAGATCGGCCCCAAGACCGATCCTTTTTCAAGACCACGTTCGGCGATGCATTTTTACAGAAATATCAAGCTTCGCTGATCCTAAGTTTTTCTTTTCTGTTCAGCTATGTACTCTTGTACCTTAGTTCTTGTGTAAATAAAGCTGAACTTTATTTTTCGCACCTTATATTCTTTTTCATTGCCTACCATCAAGGCTCGACCCTCCTTGAGTTAATGCAAAATGTCGTGCACCTAGCCTGTCAGTTGTGCCCCTATGAAGCAGCTCTGGGTTTGACGCTAACAACCATGTGGGTAAAAAATAGCTGGTAGTAGCACCCCTCTCGATACTTGACAAATGCTAAGATCCTCGGGGACTCAAGTCCTTAGCCTCAACTTTGCTAAAGCCTCAAAGGTCTTGAGAACTCGTGATGCCTGATATCAGGTTCACCGCTCACGTGTAGGTGGCATTAGATCCCTGCGTCTAAGACTATACGGCTATACCGGGGGCTTGGGACCCGACCACAACTTCGCAAAGGACTTAACTAAAAATCCAGAGTTTAGAAGCTCTCAGGAACTTGTGATGCCTGATGTCGGTAAGCATGTACGTGGCATTCGATCCCTACACTGAGCACTATATGGCTAACTCAAGGTTCCTCGAGACACCGAAAACTTTGGTGCATAAAAATTTCCAAGTCAAAGGAAAAGGAGAATTTCATTCACAAAGCTAAGTTTTTTTACAAAAGACTTAGTCTAATCCTCTACTCCTACTTTTACAGATATTATTTACACTACTCCTAAGGGGGCGGCTGCTCCAGATCCTCATCGGGCGGAAGAAGATCGAGACAAATTGTTACATTTTAGATAAATTTTAAACTCTTAAACTTGTTACATTATGGGGGCAAGGGCTTTTTCATGCCGGCGCAACCACCACGTTGACTTTCTAAGGGTTAAAAAAAAATCTAATATCATCTTAGTTAATGAAAGTAAAATTAGAAATATTGAAATCGTCGGAAAAAAACAAGTGACGTGGAAATATAAAATATTGAGACATAGGTTGTACTTTAATCTATCATCCTACAAAATTTTAGTTCAAAAATACGACTTATATAAATGAAATACCATTAGAAGTAAAGTGATGCATTTTATTAGTTTAGGTGGTAAATTGAGCTAAGTACTCCAATGAAATAGTTAAAAGAGAGAGTAAAGTAGATTTGTTTTTAATAAAAAAAAAAGACACCAAACCCAAGCACATCATATAGTTCCATAGTAAACAACCCAAACCATTAGATACTGTCCTATTGATATGTTTTGCAGGATTTCTCCTTTTTTTTCTCTAAAACCTGATCCTATTCCAGCCATTCCAATGTAAGATGCTTCTTCGCTAAAAAGGGTCTATTTCAGACAGAAGATAAATAAAAGATAGATGCAGTTAAGATTTATGAGAATTATTTAAAAATTTAAACGAATAAATTTATTATAAAAGTTGGTAAAGTGATTTAAAATAATATTTTCAATAATTTTTATACAGAAATTTTTTTAAAAACTATATAAGAAACGTGCCACCGCTTATAAACAATATCTAAAACAAACGGCCCTTAAACACCCTTCTCTCCTTTGGCCATGCATCTGTCCAAATCGATTCTTTTTCTGGTGTATTTTTATTCTTCTTTAGAAAATATGAATTATCTATTTATGAGAGGAGTTGTATTTATTTGACAAGGACAAATATGAAAGAAAAGATGAAAAATGCATATAAATTTTAAAACGACTTATACTTGAGAAAAAAAATGAGAAAGCTAAAATGACTTATAAATCAGAGGGAGTGCTGTTCAGTATTCAGAAATCTGTTAAAACTCAGGATGAAACATGCTGAGCCTGAAACTCCTTTGATTCCTGCTAAAATTCAATTGAAACTCTGCTGGAGCCCAGTTGGGACATGGGTGAAACATGCTGAATTTCAGACCTCAGATCTTGTGCACGTAAGTGTGTTGGTCTCTGCATGTAATAAACATTACTAGATCAAAACCATGCTATGGTCTTGTATGGGGGAAGGGCTCCAGCTAGAGCAGAGGAGAAAGCTTTGAAGCAATGTCAGTCTCAGTTCGATCTCTTCATCAGCTGGGGAGATAAACCACAAACCAACTCGTGCAAACCAACTCAAAGTAACAGCAGTTCAGCAATTTTCAGTGAGTTACAAGTGCAACAGGCTTGATGGAATGGCCATCAGTTGACGATAATTGTAGTCTACACAATCCAACATACTGACTAAAGACCAATAGCAGCTCTATCGAGCTCGATACTATGGGGTTTCAGGAAAGCTTCATCCATCGACAGACAGGAGTTGCTCATCAACAGACATTGATGTAACACAGTTACCCAGAGTTACACCACCCTGGTTTTGGTGGATTACAGGAGTCCAATGAAGAGTGAAGCTGACAACTCCATGTATGCTGTTAGCTACTAAACAGCTATCAGATGCAACATGTACAAGGGAAATCTTATGTTAAACATAACTAATGCCATCTTCATGTATATCAGTTATTTCATAGCCAGTGGGGCACACAACATTCTTTGTCCATAAAGTTTAGTAGCACATCAACATTTTAGCCTGCCTTTAAGTCCTGAAACTACAGATGCCAAAAATTCATTCATTGGATGACCATATTGTGCATTATTATATAATCAAAAGGCGGAGCCCCCTCCTTTTGTCTTCCCTAACAAAATGTCTTTGGCCTCATTAATCTTTGAAGCAAGGTAATGGCTACCACCTGCATCTGGATGGTTGGCAACCATGACCTTCTTGTGCGCTTCTTTTACCTTCTCAGGATGGGCATTTTCCCTGCAGTAATCAGAAGGAAAAGGAAGAATCACTTAACAAAAGCAAGAAACATAACAAATCTAAAATTACATGTTACCAACTACTAACAAAAGAAGTGTTAAATCACAACAAGGAGACTCTTCGAACACAATAATGACTGATCTGAAATGATCAAATTGGAAGGACAAGCTCAAGACTTCATTTGATCAATGGGTATAATGAGTAAAATTCGATCTATACTATTTTAAGGAGTAAATCTGTAAGAAAACAAATAACTTTATATCTCAAATAGTCAAATAGAAAGTTGTGACCATAACTTTACATATAATTCTCGTCATATCAATTCAGCCTCCAATTATCTCATGTCACTTTTAAGTCATAAAACTTGTCCCTCTCTGGTCAAACGGACTGCGAAAAAACAGGCAGAGAGAAAAAACAGTGCATGTGGGGTGGGAGGGACATAGGTTGACAAATGGAATGTTGTTGCCAGTAGCCCAGTACATGTTGCACACATAGAATGGCCGAAATGCAACTGGTGTCCAGTAGAGGTTGATTGAGCCTTCTGTTCCACCAATTTATGTACAGTTCTAAAAGCACCATGCTCTGTATTGAAATTATAGCGCACCCAGTTTATAAACATCCAATGCTAACTTGTATATTACTCCAACAAGGCTTTGTGTCAAAAGAACTTTGTATTTGCAGAGGAGTTAAATGACAGAGTTGCTTTATTTGCAACTTGTTCATTTGGAAACTAATAAAGCAACAAATCAGTTTCATGATGTGTTTATTATGGTAAAGTTACAATTATCAATCTTGTATCTAAAATCAGTTTCAGCGATATCTTCCCACACAAATAACACACATCTCACAGAATGTACTGCATTAACCTACCATCCTAACTGCCTAACTCCCAACAAAGACTATGAAATGTGTAATTCCATTGTTTATGAGGATCTTAACAACATATCGGGGGCATGGAACATGTCAAGTCTTTACTTGATTCTTAGGAAGTAGGCATCAGGGACAATTCATGAATGTGAGTCTGCCAGCTACATAGTTTCAATTGCACGGGAATGGGGTGGAGCTAGAGATATAAGTAGAATTGTGTGACGAGAAACATAAATAATAAACGTTGATTCACTGTAACATGGAAATTCTTCTTCTTATATGACATGTACCTGACTCCAAGGATTAAACCAGCTTCCCTTCGAGTCATTGTAGGTTGAAAGCCACCTTCATAGAATTTGCGCATCCTAGGAACTATAGGCCTTGCCTTGTAAGCATTCCAAGCCTGTATGCTATATCTGCCAGCAAGAGCCGCCGCTGCAACCGCAAGTCCTGCAATGAGTGGGGTGGCCTGCAGAAATTGAAAATAGAGGTATTTAATGGCAATAATCGTAGCTTTGTCATGTTGCATATCGAAGCCACTTTCTAGGAGTGGCAAATCATCAAATATTCCTAAATAAGCACAAACTCATAGGAGTAGAGCACATGGAAAATACAACAGGAAACTGTTTGCAGATTACAGGGTAACCGAAAACAACGCGATTTATCAGACAACTACTGCTGCTTGCCTGCATCTATCGATTCCATTCTTCCATGATAAAGGGAGGGCAAGAAGGAATCACCATGTTTGCTCTGACGGCAGAAAAAAATCGACGCAGTCAGAGCGCTGGACGACCTCGCCGGCGCGCCGTCGATCTCCCGGGCTGCTCCGCCGACGGCCGGCTCCAGCAAATCAGGACAAGAACCTCCTGAAGAACAGTGGCAGTTGGGGAAGAAGGCAAGAAGCGGCGGCGGCGGATTTCGAGGACGACACGGCGATGGATTTCGAGCACGACGCGGTAGCGCCTGGGGAGGGAGATCGACGCGGCGTCGGATGAGGACGCGCGGCGGCGGCGCGGCGCTGTCGGGCTGGCCGTGCGGCTGGGTGGGGAATAGGGTTGGTATTTGGAGGGCAGGAAACTTCCTATTTAATCCTTCTATAAAACTTATTTTACCAATAGACTCTAAATGAACTTATATGACCTATTTGGCACATCTTTAAATTTAAGATTTTTTAAACTAGTTGTAACAAATCTTATATATGAAGTTGTGACGGGATTAAGAGTATCATCTAATTTTTATTTTAAAATAAAAATAAAAGTTTAAATTACTTTGTTTATTATAAAAACTCTACATCCAGCAAAATATATCAAACACCCTTATTTTGAAAATAAACCCTAAGATCGAATTAGAGTCATTGGCACTGACGTGTAAAAAAGAAATATCCCTTTATTATATATTAAGTCGTCTTGCTTTTTTATAATTTAAACTTCTCTAAATTTAATCAATTTTAAAAAAAATATACCAACAACTACAACATCAAATTGTTATCATTAAATCTACCATTAAAATATGTTTTAAAAGGTATTTATTAGATATTTTAGATGTTAATATATTTTTACAAATGATCAAAATTAGAAATTTTGATTTTTTTTTTAAATCAAATTACTTGTAATATGAAACAATGAATATTGAAACAGCAAGAACAAAATTCAAATGACAAAGACATCAGGAAATTTCCACTTAGGGGTGGCAATTATACTCATATGCCCGTTTATCCGCGAGTAAAAGCTATTACGGTCGAATTTGTTCTTAATTTTATACCCACAGGTATATTATTGGATCAAAATTTATACACAATGGATAAACGAGTGTGGGTTAAGTATTAACTATCTATACCCATTTACCTATTTATATATAAATATAAATCAATCTCAAACCCTAGCTACTCCCATCTCCTTTCTCCCTCCTCCCTCCCTCCGATCTCAGCCACCACCCCTCTCCTCCTCGACTCAGGGCCTCATTGCCTCCCCTGGCCTTATAACGCATCGAAGTCCCACGCCGTCTTGCACTAGCGTCGCACGCCACCCCGCATCACTTCTGCCCCATGCCATCCCTGCCCCACGCTGTCCT
>KE372381.1:307504-324714 GCA_000418225.1 Zizania latifolia
TCCTAGCTCACACCGCCTTCATCCCATCCCAACTAGATCTGATAGGTAAATATCCATGGATATATAGCGTTCGTGGGTGATGGATATGGGTATGAGTTTTTATCCATCATGAATAACAGGTTTAGGTATAGGTATCGAAATTTTTTATGGGTACAAATATATATATATACTGCTCGTATCCACAAAAATTGATTGTCATCCCTATTTTCATCGACTGTATCTTATAATTCGTTGTAGGATACAAAATGTAACGGCACGATGATATCCAAACAGGCACAAAGAGCTGAAACCCTAACAAACGTATACAGGCATCACGAAATTTATTCATTTTACGTGGAATTTACACACGTGAAAAATATGAAATATTGAAATTGATGCGAGAGGACTCGGAAAACTTGTTTTGTGCAACCAAACCGACCGCAAGCTTAGCCGGATACGGCCCGACCGGAACCACATCTCCGCGAGTCCGCCGCCGCCGCCGCCGCCGCAGCTCGCTCCGTCCGTCGCCGGAGGGGGAAGGGAGGAGAAGGGCAGGATGAAGACGACCAAGGGAGGGAAGGTCATGAACCCCACCGACGCCTTCCGCAAGGAGCAGCGGAAGAAGGAGCTCAAGCGGGTCAGTCTCAATTCTCAAACCCTAGGGTTCATGCTCCGTGCGCTTGTCTGGGGCGTAGCGGGATTGGCCTTGCTAGCGGGGCGTGGGGATCCTCATGCTTCGTAGACTGCGATGGCGCTCGTGATTCGGTTCGTTAGGTCTAGTGTTCTTTCGTCGATTTGAGGCTGTGTGAGGTTGGTGTCCGCGGTAGCTTCGTAGATTAATTCGTTTGATCGTTTCAACGCGAAACCTGGTAGTGTGATTGGCATCACAGACACAGTGAACTGGTGGTTTTGGTTCAGTTTGAGTCATCCGATGTGGGTAAATTTTCCATGCAACAAGCATGTTTCGGTGGGCGTTATTGCATATTTCGTTTTAAGAGTTTGAATGCAACAGCTATACTAAGCAAGCGCTTTAATAACCATGGTAGTTTAATGGGTATACTGCAAGTATATTGATTCACTTGGGAAGTCCTCGGCAGAAATCATAGGTTGTTCTGATTTATGATTTTCACCTGATTCGCTCGCTTCTATATTGATGGATGGATTTAAGTAGTATCAGGTGGAACTGCGGTGATTACTTGATTTTTCTTGATCAGTTCAATGTGAAAATGTTCTTTCTTGCATATATGACTGATAATACCAATAATATTGGCTAGTGCATCTGTTGATGGTGTTGGTTATGGGAATTCTTTTGTAGGGTGCCCAAACTTTCCTCCATTAATGGTGTTGGACAAGGAAACTTTCCTAATTAGTTGCATTGACCAGCTAGTTTGCTGCAATTGTTCTATGTTGTTTCACTCTGGCTCCTTCATATGCCACATTGTTACTATTGTTATGACATGCCATTTGATCTGGAAATGTGTCTATAGTCACAAATCCGGTTACATGTATTCCCACTATAAGGTGATCATAGTAATCACTACTCTAAGGACTTGTTTGGGAGAAAGGGCAAGCAAAAACCCAGGGAAATAATCCCTAGGGGGATTTTCGAGGTGACATGCCTCCCCCTCCACTTCCCTGCGAGAAATTCCTGACCAGGAAGATTTCACTGATACCATTTGGGAATTGAGGGGATAGAAATCCTGGCGAAACAAAAATAAGGATAATTCAAAAAACAATTATAAAAAAAATCAAGAAATCAAATACAGAAAAACAAAAAAAATCTAGAAATAAGTAGCTAAAATTTGCACCAACATATTATGGTTCTCCACATGCATACATCCACACAGATAATTCAAATATAAAATACAACAAATTTAACCAATGGCATCAACACATTAGCCTATCATATATGATTCAATAACATAAGGCATGTGTCCTATTTATTTTATCTAATCCATATATCAACGCATTTAAATCAGATTTAGACATAGGTAAAAATCTAGATAGACTAGCTTTAATAATATGTAAGTTCTATGAGACATTTTCTAACAATTCCTGTCATCATCCCAAATAATGTTTTTCATGTCATCTTGAATGCCCTCCTGTTAGAGACCTGTATAACACAACTAGCTAGCATGCAAAAATAGAGAATTCAAGAATGTACCAAAAAATTCGAAAAACATCCTAGAAAATTCACAGTAACCAAAAAGCTTCCAAAATGACAGAAAATTCGTAATGTTAGTAAAACTTCAGAAAATTCATAAAAATCTGGAATATTTAATGTTTTTGCTGCCTTTTTAACTCTAAAGCACATATTCTCTATACCAATACACTGCACCAGTTTGATGTCTTTTTAGCCATTAACAGTTGACACATGAACAGATGTACATATAGGCAGTGGTGTGTGGAAAGGAGCACTAGAATTCTTATTGCTGCAAATGTAATCCTTTGAATTCATTTAATAATCATCTTGCTGGAACTGAACTTGATTTTACTCCTTAACTTCCAGATCACTGAAACTGCAATTTTCATAGTAAATAGTCTGTCAGTACTAATTCATGATGTTGCAAATTAAAATGTTTCACATGGCTAAAACCATTTTCGGTAGTTGGACATGGATAATTCCATTCTGCCAGCAAAACTTAAAACATGGTTCAATTATATGTTTGCAGTAAACTGATCAAAGCACCAGAACATAGCAAATAGCTGAAAAGTGATACCTTTTGGCAGTCATTATCAAGTTTGCAGTGCCTTGACCCACAAGACCACAAAAGAATCCAACTGTCATTATCAACCTTACCGATTGACATATATCATTGAATGATACTAGTCAACATAAATAACAGTATAACACAACCAACCTCGGTCCCAATTTTAAAGAGAAATGATGGATCAACAAGCATCCTGTTCGGAAGAAGTGAGCAAGACCTAATGGCAGGACCCAACGGCCAAGCCGACGCCTTCCACGTCAGAATAGCAAAATGATATCAATCTCAATCCAATTATACACACACACCACATGCATGTTCAAGTATATCATCAAAAAAAATTTACAATGGAAAATTTTACAATACCTGCATATCCAAGTATCTCAATAGAAGCAGCTTCTGAATCCTGACACTCATGGCCTACGGCAGCTCGGCTCGGATGCCCCTAACCCCCAGCCCCCTCCGCGCACTCAAGTAGAGGCAACAGCTGCTCCGCCTCACAAGCAAAACATGGTCACGGCATTTCGCCGCGCCGACGCGCTCATGCAAGAGAATGGCATGCTCATGCTCGCCGACACACTACAACCATGACGCACAAACAGGAAATGGTCATATTTGTCAGCACACAGCCCTCACTAGAGAACTCTCACAGCTCGCACTGTTCACTCTTCCGGCAAGAATGGCAAGAACACAGTGCGCTAGCAGCACTTGCTCACCGGCCAAACTAGCCTAGGCGCAAGGTGGAAGAAAGGGAGACAAAGTGTATTTTTTGTTGCCGTGTGTACTCAGACTGAGCAGCCGACAGTTTCTGTATTCCACTTAACTTAAAGCAATGCAATTACAAAATTAAAATGCTAACAAACCACTGCATGGCTGGATGCACATTCTCCATGATCCGCAAGCTCTGGACGTGCCCTGCATGGATGAAGTCCAGCTGGCTCAACCCTGAAGACTAGCTAACTAATCCTGCTGCTGAAGACTAGCTAACAACTCTGACTACTTTGAACAAAACAACAGATAACTTCCTAGCCGTGCGCATCACACACTGCTGGACTTATTCAACAGCAAATGAACTGGACTGGGGTGACTAACGGGCAGAAATGAATCGGCCACAAGATTTATTCCGACAATATTGGATTGCAATGGCAAAATACGCAAAAACTCCGACAAAAAAGATCAGATAAGTGTGCACCTGATTGTGGCTTTGTGTAGGAATTCGTGTATCGAAGAAAACCCCTGAGAAAAATCCGGTAGGGGTGGAGGCGGCGTCTTGCCGGAGGAGGAGGCCCGATGGCGTTGTCTGATAGGAGGAATCCTAGCGGTGGCTTAGAAGGGATGCTCGTGTTCACTTGCAGTCATGAGAGGGGCACATGGTGTTGCGGCATCTCCAGCAATAGGAAAAGTTCCTGACCTCTTGAGACTGGGCTTCTTTCCCCCATTCGATTCCACACGGATTGGGCTGGGTATTTCCCCTCTCGTGGGCTTCCAAATGTGCAAATAAACTACCCAATAGATTTTTCCCAAGTGGACCGGACACCCAGGGAATGCCGGGATCCCTCCGGGAACCTGGGCTGCCAAACGAAGCCTAAAAGACAGCCATAGTGATTAGTAGAAATTAGAAAACATCAGATATTACTATCTGTGTTAACTGCTTGTCTATTAGTTTTGAGGATTTTGTTTAATCTTTGCTGTTGTTTACTTCTATTTCACATAAGGATGCTGATAATCCTGATATTAATGTGGTAGATTGGTAAATTTATTAGATCTGTTACCAATTGGTTTGTTTCGTACTCACTAACTAAATCTTTCCTCACTCTTTTACTCCAGAATAAAAAAGAAAGGAAGAAGGTACGAGAGGTTGGTATTTTGAAAAAGGATCCAGAGGCTATAATGGAACAGATTGAGAAACTAGAAAAGATGAGTAAGTACATTGCACGATAATTTATGTTAATGCATAACTTTATTCACAAAAAAATGTTGAAACTAGTCTTTCTAGAAAAACGTTTTAAATATTATGTTTTTTGGACTTCTGTTTATTCAGAGTTCAAATGTTGTTTCTATTTTAATTGTACGCTTGTGTGTCATTTACTCTGTAGTGATAGTAATATTCATACATGTTTAGGCAATTCCATACATGATTTGTCATTCGTGGTCTGTATTTTTTCTTTAACTTAGTGTGTGCTCCTTTCTTATTATCAGCTCCATTATGGTGTTTCTAGGATGGTCTGTTGTTGAACCTGTTCCATGTCTAAAACATCATATGATATTATCATATACCATGTGTTTTACCCAGAAGATATGTGGGTGGAATTTTCTTGACTTTGTGATAGTTGTTTCCTTCACTTTCTTCCATTTTTCATCTGTTTTACTTCTATCTTCTGGATTGCATTTCACCCACAATCTAGTTTAGGGAACTTTGTTTCTAGGAGGCCTGATTTCCAGTGCCATCATGTAGGCCTTCATACAGTCATGCCCTCTACAGATAACTGATTCTCCACCAAGCACTTATCAGAAAACAAATCAATTTCCTTGCAATGCACTGGTGCTCCACTAGTATAATTTGAAACTAGGGTGCTATTGCCCCTTTTAGTAGCACTATATGCCATAGTTATTATGGTGGTAAGGCGAGGTGAGGCACCTAACCACCTTCATACCTTTTAGGTGAGTATGGCGTGTGGCGAGGTGACGCCATACTCACTTCATATAAATGTACATGACAGTATGGCACAATAATTTTTGGAACATCATGAATTTAGATTCAGAACCACATCAAATAGAAATAGTTAAAAAAAAGTCTATACTCCATAGCAATAGTTCAAATAGCATAACAAGTTAACAAATAACACCACTGTTTTAAAGCACATTAACACAAACCAAAACCAAGCAACACACCGAGCAGATGAGCACATCCAGCACTAACCAAAACTGAGCCTAGCAAAGCGGGAGGGAACTCACCAAGCAGAGCAGAGCAGGACTGGGAGGATGAGGGAAACAAACTATCAGAGGATAAAAGGTGGTGCTGCCACCGCCACGTCGCGTGAGGAAGGGTGCTGCTGCCGTGCCGGGCAAGGAGGAAGGGCGTCACCGCCGTGTCAGGCAAGGAGGAAAAGGTGCTGGCAGAGGGAAAGGGAACAGCGGGACAGGGGAAAAACTAGGGTTTTGCTTTATGTGTGCCACTGGCTGGCTGAACCAGGGTTTTCCTGACCGACTCGCTCTAGCTCCAGTCCACAGTGGGCGTGTGGCATCTGCCTTGACCAATATGGCGTCGGCCCGATGCCATTTGTGGCAAGGCGGACACCACGCTCGCATATGACGAGGCGACGGCCGCAGCAACCACTGCTGAGCGCCTGGACGCTTAGGCGATGCCTTAACAACTGTGTTATATGCATAACTGCAGTATTGTTGCCTGTTTTAATTTATTTGCTTTCTTGGAGGAGCTGTATGGAACAGTGGATGCGTAACATTTCTGATTGCTTTTGGCTAATTTGATATCCCTGGATTATAAAATTACTTTTTGGTTGAAGAAGAAGCTGATGGTGCTCTGGACAAGGCAAGAAAACATAAGAAAAGGCAGCTTGAGGATACATATAATCTTATTATAAAGAAAAGAAAGGTACTTTTATTTCCGACATATGTTGAACCTTTAATTTTTGAGAGTCCAGATTGTTGTTGAGAACTGTTATCATGCCATTTGTTCTTTTTTTGGTTTATACAACATACAACTTTTAAGCTGTTTGCCCATTTCATAATTTTTCATCTCCTTGGAGATATTTTAGGACATTGTCTTGACTGCTATTCCACTGGATAATGATTTTTTGCCCCTTCTGTGTCATTTTTGTACTATAAAATTTGCTGTTTGGGTTCATATGGTTTTAGGAACATGATGTATGAAATGATATAACATTTTGATGTGAAATATGACTGAGAAATTTCTTTGTTCGCAAAAAAATAGGATACCACAATTATTTATATTAACTCTGTTACAATCTTACTTAAGGTTCTTATGAGTTATACACACTTCCTGACACATTGCCGTGCACTGCAGCTCTGCAAGCATTTTATTTAATTGTTGGTTTTGATGTATACTCACGCTGCTGCACCTGCAAGTATATTTCGGTCTTTTCTTTAAACTTCTAATTGCTAAAGAACTTATTGTGTTATCGTTTATTTATTTTTCTTTCCTCACACATGGTAGCCAATTAATTTCAAGTTATCTGTGCTAGGAATATGAAGAAAAACTGAAAGAAAAGGGTGAACAGCCAATAATGTTCAGGTGAGATTTATCGTTTTGTTATGCATTCATTTTATTAAATTTTATGTAACTATTGTTGTTATCCAACATATATTTCTTTTGCCCTCAGCCATCTTGGACCACCAAAGAGGCGGCCCGCAGCAGAGGAGGATGATAGAGCTAAAAATCCTAAGCCTGAGGTATGGTATTTACAGTTCTTCGCAAATCAATGGATCTATTGTTGCCATATATTTCTAATAGTTTTGCTTGCAGGATTCTGTTTACTATCATCCAACACTGAATCCATCTGGGGCACCACCACCTGGCAAGCCTCCAATGTACAAATCTTCCATAGGTTAATATCTCCTCTGCTTCTGTGCATAGTTCTTAAAATCATCATTTTTCTTTATAAATTTTACATTGAATTTCAGAATGCTCTTGCAATTCTCAGTTTAGTTTCTTGATTGACATGCAGGGCCTAGGATCCCACTGCCTTCATCAAGTGCTGGGATCTCATCTTCTATGCCAGAAACTGAAGAAGCAGGTCCTTCTACCCTGCCACCTCCACCACCACCCCCACCATTGCCCACCTCTTCAGAACCTGTTGACCCATCTGCTCCATCTTTACCGTTACCCCCTCCTCCACCCCCACCTAAGCTTGCTAATGTTTCAGCAGCTCCAGGCTTACCTCCGCCACCTCCACCTCCTCCTGGCCCACCTCCTAGAGAACCTGTGTCAGGTCAAACATTACTGCCACCACCTCCGCCTCCACCACAGCGGCCTTTGCAACCACCACCCCTAGCTGTTACGAACGAACTTGCTAATAAACAAACAATAGGAGATGGTGCAAGCTTGACTGATTCAGCACAGGTGCACTTTTGAGTTTCATTTTGTAGTCCACACAATTTTGAATCTTTTATGTTTATGTATGCTTCTTGGAGTCATTTTTGGTTTTAGTTTGTATGTCGGTTCCCCTTGTGATTTTCTCTGAATGAACCTTTCTTTTCAGGCAAAAGGTGTGCTACCTCCACCACCTCCTGGTTTGACACCAAAATCAAATGAAATGCAGAATGCCAATGATGCTCCTGGTTTGAAGGAAGATGATAAAGTTGTGAGGATCTTACCGCCGCCTCCATCACAGCCATCACAATTGCCACCTTTACCTCCAAGACCTCCAATGATGCCTTCAATACAACCTGATATGCTAACTCCAGGAGTTGCCAGATTTCCTCCTCCACCACCACCAGATACAAGGCCACCATTTATGGTTCCTGGAGTTAATGCCAGGCCCCTTCCACCACCCCCTCCGGGATTACCTCCAGCGCAGATGCCAATGGGACCCTATGGTGTACCTCCTGGTCCACCAACAATGCTTGTGCCTCCATTTTTTCCAGGACCCCCTATGCAAGCAGATGATTTTGCTGCCTTTGCTCCAAGGCCCCATTTACCTCAGCAGCCATCGTATGTCAAGTCTGCTGCTCCAACAGTTATAAAGAGACCATTAGCACAACATACACCTGAGCTAACAGCTATGGTATGTGCTCTCTACCCTGGTAGCTAACTGCACTGACATAATCTCTTGATTATGCTCTGAAAATTATTAAGCACGCTTAGAAAGTATTGGAAGTGTTGATACTGTTTGATCCTTTTACCAGTAATTATGAAGGATTGTCCTTTATCTTTACAAGGAAGAAGGGATAGAGTGGCCATGGTGATCATATCTATCAGATATATTATTCTTTACTTTGACTACTGGTATATTCTCCATTAATAACAACTTTCCAAGAAAACAATTGGGATTTAGGAGTGCTTGGTAATATGCTGCAATCTGAATAACAGGATTAGTTATAAGTTACCTTTTTATTACCAAACACTTAACACCTGTGGTCCACATAACTTGTTGCTGATATCTTTTAGGCGCCTACAAGACCAGCATGCTGCACCATCTCTTTTTCTAGATAGTTCCTCCTTATATTGGGTAGCTACTCATTAGGCTTGCTTCTATACATTTTGCCTGTTATAGTTTATAATATTCACATTCCACAATAGAGAACTCAGAAACGTGTATGCTTTATATGATTTTCACTTTTTCAGATCATTATCTTAGCACTTGAATAAGACAAATTGGCTGCTAACATTTCAACAGTTAGAGTCAGTTTAGGTTGCCGTAACTAGTTTGATTTCAGAGTTTTGTGGTAAATTGCCTGTTTCATTACATAGCCTTAGACCTTAGTTGCCTACCATTGTACTGAAAAGCCAATTATTTTTTTCTTTACAGGTTCCTGCATCAGTTCGTGTAAAGAGAGAATCGGCTCTCCCCAAACCGAAGCCGAAGGTGCAGCAGTCAGCAACAACATCGTCTTCAGCTCTGAAGCCATCAATTGTTTCAATAAAATCTGAGGCCCGGCCTCTGCCCTCAGCATCCAAGCCACAGAGCATTGATGATTCCTACATGGCATTCTTGGAAGATATGAAGCAACTGGGTGCTCTTGACGAGTAGCTCAAATTAGTCCGACGACTAATAGCAAGTAAGCAGTTGCAGGCATGAACCTGAGCATGATTCCCCTCTCTGTTGTGGCTCATGAGTAGCTTTCCCTACTAAGATACTCAGAAACCATGTACTTTTTCCCCATTAGCTAACAATGTTACATATCTATTTTTGTGAGAAACGGGGAAACATCCGTAATCAATCTTTACATCCTTGATTTGCTGTTTGACTCAATTGTATCAATTCAAATCAATAGAGAATTACCAATTGGTTGGTTGCCTCTAGCGAATTTACCTTGAATATGTGCACAGTTGTATGTTCAACGATTATCCTCTCAGATGTTCATTTTGTACCACCTGTCGTGGGGAACACTAGTGGATTTGCTTATTACCCTGTCGACAATGTGTTGTGTGTGTTGAAATGAATAATTGAACAGCTAAGTTTGGACATGCCTAGGATATCACTCCTATGATACAAACGATACCTCTAAAGTTATTATGTAAGGTTCACCAAATTGTTGTTTATCTTCACTTTGCGGAAGATCGGGTACCTGCCCTTCATCATATGAAGTACTCCCTCTTCTCTTTAGAAATGATCGGGTACCTGCCCTTCATCATATGAAGTACTCCCTCTTCTCTTTAGAAATACAAGGCATAAGTTTTTAGTGTAGCCATCAACGTAGAACTTTGACCATTAATTTTTTTTTTCACAATATTTTATTAACAACTATAAAATTAATATCAAATGAAAGTGTTTTATATAAAAATTCAATTGTATCACATGCATGGTAAAAAATACATGTTTTAGCTTAGTTATTAATTAAAAGTTAGAAAGGTTGATTTTTTTTCAAATGCATGCATGTCATATTTTTGTAGGAGGGAGATTTGTTCTCAATCTTGCTTCTAGAAAACGAGCCATGGCTGTCACAAAATTGTGATATTCGTGGGTGCATATATGAGTCTTTTTTTCCATCTGTGGTCTTGATGCAAGCTGAAATTTTGTAATAATAAAAATTGCCATGGATATTTGTTTTAAGTGAATGTATCAATGTTTATGCAGAATCTAATCAAGAATGTTTGTGGAGTAAAAGTTGTTTCTGCTTAGAAGACGTGTCAGTATGTATGTTCCTGTACGTCTGGAACTGGATTCTGCGTAGTACATGGTAGCAGATATCCGTATTTGCGATTTTGTGGTCTCCACGTCTCGAAGACAAATCCCTTTGTGGTCTCCACGTCTCGAAGACAAATCCCTAAAGCACATGACATAAGACTATTTCAAAGCTCGAAACTGTATAAATTTTTACGTGTCAGACCATCTGATACCTGATAAAAGCCTCAAACCTATATAAATATAAATCTTTACACATCTGCCATGTAGAGGTGATCATCACACCATCTGATACCCGATAAAAGGCTCAAACCTGTATAAATATAAATCTTTACCCATCGGCTATGTAAAGGTGGTTGTGGTCAACCAGGGCGACCACGTCGCCAACACGACACTGTATACTGCCACCCAAAGGCAGTGTTGATATGGCAAATTAGAACCTTTTTGCAAGTCCTTTTTAAGGTACCCAAAGGCAACCTCGGCAGCATACTCCAAGCAAAAAAGAAACGCAAAGGCAACTTCCAAACAAAACTACTCTTGCTGGGGAATCCTACTCGTGCACAGTACCAAAGTCGACAGCTTCACACATGCACAGAACTAATAAGGTCGACACACATAGTAGATACAAAACTACAGCTCTTGCTTATACTCAAGACTACATTCTACAAGTGGAATATGACAACAAATGCCGGGCAGGAGGGGCACTTAGGTGTACAAAGTTTCCACCATATGAACATTTGTAATAATTCACAACAACAGTATCTCGCCTAGGGCTAAATAAATGGAGGCTACAAATTTGTATCTGGCCGCAACACAGCATCAATCTGTCTGGACATAATACAGCAGTGATTGATGCTTCGTGTAGTAGTGTACACAATCGAATGCAAAAACTCCCTTAGGATGGCCTCCAGGTATCAAACAGTAACCTGTTACATTTGAAGAAGCTCTTCGCTGCAGCCTTGGTGGAAACTCGCCTCTTGTCACTGTAAACCAATGTACCAGCAATCAACTAAAACCATCCAGATATTGCCGAGTCATCTCATTAGCGGACCATCGATTTATGGCAATGACCCATGACTTCACGCAATTACACCTTGCTCCAAGTAGCACCTACTAAAACTCGATGTATTACAAAACTTATTTCCTAACTGTTATCCATATCCTCGTCTTTCATTGCCAGGCCTGGCCCGTCGTCAAAGCCACCCCCAGGTGCAAGCTCATTTAGATCTAGAAATGTTCTCCCTACACTTTCAATTTCTCTACTCGGGGCATCTATTTTCTCCATAGACTGCTGAGGTGGCTGCGGCGGTGGCTGTGGCTGCTGCTGCTCCTGTTGTTCTGTATTTGACAGAATTGCATGATCCTTGTCCATTTTATTGTCATCACTTTTGCCCTTTTGTTCCTCAGGGCCATCATCCTCTTCTTCCTCTTGCTCTTGACTCGATGTCGAGAGTTCCATGTCATTTTCTGCATCAAAACCAGCATCAGGATCTGATGCATCTGATTTTTCCGCCTTTCCTGCTTCTGTATCTGTGTCTGAAAAATCATACTGTTGATAGTTAATGCGTTGACGAGAAGAACGCTTGCTGCGCCTAAGACCTGTTTGGATTTCATCAACAGATCTAAGCTTGGCCCCTCGCCGGCCACGAGTTTGAAGTTTTTTATGCCGTTGTGGCTCCTCTAAATCCTCACTGGTACTCAATGAATATTCCTCTTCCTCTTCATCATCATCTTCAGCATCTTCTTCTAACCGGAACTCTTCATCCTCTTCAGAGGCACTTGATGCCTTCTGCTGTTTGCGAGTTCTCAGATATTCCTCATCATAGACTGCCTCTCCCATGATTTCATCATCGCTGTCAAAGTTCATGTCAATATCTGAGACAGCCTCAACAAAGTCTCGTGTGTATCTCTGAGATCTTCTCCTCCGGCGATTGCTACAATAGAAATTATGGGTGATCATAAGCCCACTGATTCCAATAGGGCAAGTGCTAAATACCAAATGCTATGAAAGATGTACCTCCGATCAAGCGTCTCGCTTTCTTGTTCACCATCACTATCTCGGTAGTCATCTGACTTTGAAGAATTTCCGTCATATTCATTGGTGGTCGGTGAGAGACCATTCAACTTGCCGTTGCTTGATGCCTCTGGCCTAGGCGTAAGGATCCTTCTATTGGATGTAGCAACAGGTTCGGCTGAGCTTTCACTTTTCCTGCCCAAGAATGTAGCACATAAGTATGCTAAACAGTTGGTATCTCTAAAAGGTTTTTTTATTCCAAGCAAAATTACTGAGCAATAGAGCTGATCCACCTACTTCGTTATTTTTATGGCTTCATTTATTGAGCGATCATATTCATCTGCATCAAAGTAGAGCCAAACCTTTTGGTTAGAACAAACAGTGAACTTAAATAAACAAAAGTAAAATATGAAACCAATATAACATATTCCAGTTATCACAAACATGCATGGTGAAATGAAAGATAGTGAAAAAAAATCTGGAACAGGGACAAGGAATATACAAGATCAGTTTCCACCACATGGTCCATATTAGCTTCTAACCAGCAACCTTTATGTAAGCAATCAGCTTTTATATGTGTAATTTCACTAATTTAGATTATCTTAAAACCAATCCTCACTGAATAGCTGGAAGTCAGATAATCATAAACCAGCGAACATAGATTCACTCTAGTTTAGATTATCATAAGTTATGTTATCATTTCGTCAAAAAACTTTGACATATATATAGCAACACATAGGGAGTCCACAAAAGGCATAAATAAATAGTTGAGAAACACAGTGCTCAAGTGATGAAGGTCACCCCAGATATATGAAATGTGAAGGAAATAAATGAAAGACAATTTAATAACTCTGAAGCATTTTGTCATGAAGAGTCGATGCTATCAAAACAAAGAAAAAAATTGCAAAGTAGCACCGCAAAGATATATGATTGGATCCTCAGACCACATGTCCGAGCCACATTGATGGTATTTCCATCCTAGAATATCATTTCGATGGTACCGAGGTTCAGCCTTGAACTCTTGGTGCTCACCAAAAGTGTAGGTTACAGGTTTTCTATCACGTAGAGAGCGACCAGTGGTAAGTCCATCTGTTGCCAAGTAGCTATCAATGAGGAGGGCTTCTCTTTGTTGCTTTTTGAGCAATCTCTCCTTCTTCTGCAGTAGGAAAAATAGGTGTAATTAACAAACTCAAAACAACTTCCACTGGCAAAACAAATACATTATGCTGGGGTGAACAAGCCACATACTTTATGGATCTTTTCAATATCAGGAAGATATTCAATCTTCAACTTCTTGCCAAGGTTGGCCTCTGACCTGTTCCGACTTGAAAAGAGTTTTTCCTAAACAAGATAAAGACAGAATTATCTAATACAATTAAATGGCATGGCAATTAATCAATATGAGCACAAGATTAACAATGAGTAACAGTCGATAGCTTTTGATGAATAGTTCATATCAGCATTTATTCCAAGTGAACTCTGTTCTGATCCATGAAAGTTAGCCTCGATACTCAAAACTAGGGATTTTTTGTGTATTTGGGGTGCATGGTATTTAGATTGTATCGGTTGGGGAGCATGATTGTATGGACTACTATCAACATAGTTTGAAACACATGATCAGATCATTGGACACTAGAGATGGTAGCACAGTATGGGAGATTGTTATAACCAAGGTTTTTAAAGCTAGACTAGCTAGTTACCAAAGAAATCAGGCACATGGTCCAGACTTGTTACTGCAGGCAACCTGATTTACTTGGATAAACATGGTTCCGATTGCTGAACTCGACTACCAGCAACCAGTAGCGGCTACTGGATTTGTCTTAATTCAATTTGACAAAAAAAATTGAATTTCATAGTTAAATTTAAACTCTTCTGGCTGGTTTGTCAGAAACCAGTTGAAGGCTATGAACCACTAACCAATAACCACTGACAGTTAGAACCCTGGTTATAAGAACATGTAAGTTCAATCATACTGGAAATCCATCTATAAGATAGTGTCATTACTCTTTCCTCATTTTTTTCCCAATAACGATGCTCATTTTATACTTGGGGGTACAAAGCATGTTACCCTTATCTAAAGAACAAATACTACTTGAAAGGTACTCTGTGCAGCACATATGGGGAACTCAAAACTTACTGCAACATCATCAAACTCGTCAAAGTTGGATGCAACAGTTTCCCACTGATAGGAGACAACCGGAGTTGAAGCCCGTTTTCCCCTAGCTCTCTTTCCTGGCTCTTTCTTTGCCTGTTCCACTCGTCTAATTTCACGATATAATCTATGCCCGACAATTGGATCATCTTCATACCTGTTCTGAAAGACTTGATCAGCATGCCCTAACTGGAATCAGCTAGAAAATAATATACGCACCAGTATGAGATACCATAGGGATCTCCCCCTATTCGTTCTTTACGAAAGGTAGAAAGGTCATAACCATGCTTTAGGGAACTGTCAATGAAGTTCCGGATATCCTCTTGCTGCAAAATATATGCTTAATAGTAAGTTATCTGGTCTAACTCATGCACTCAACCCAAAATTGTCACCTATTTCCAAATATATCCAAAATGGTGATAATCTCAACGTAGCTGTTTCGAGCATTTGTCCCCTACAAAGATAGGTATTATCAACAGGCCTATCTTAATGCCCCTCTTGCTCCATTTTGTTTAATTGCACGGGGACGGGAGAGCAGCAAGAATGTGTGTTTCTTAAACTTTAGGAAGTAGTTCAAATCATCTTCATTGCTATTAAACTACCACGATTATATAAAGCATCAGAGCTACTGCAGAACCCCTTCATTTCTACATTTGTATGAGGAGAAAGGAACAACAAGAAATATCCTGCGCTTATGTATAAAATATGAGACATTTCTAAAATAAAAATTATAAAATTTCCATATCGGTGTTACTATCTAACACTTGTCCAGAATGTGCAACAGTGAAAAGTAGCAAGAATGTCTCTTTTAACCTTTGGCAAGTTCATATGCAGGAATACACAAAAGGTATTATTGAAATTCCCCCCTTAAAAGGTTGATGAAGAATTTCCCTTACCGCCAAAGTAAATGTTACTACGAACTAAAGTTGTCTTACAAAATATAATGTAAAAGTGGATGAAACATCAGTCATCATATTGGTGTTTTAGCCATTGTAAGATAATAGTCTTTTCAATGTACCGATTTATTAATGGCAAGTTGGTAACGTAATTCAAATTGTCAGTCATGATTAGGACAGATATATACAAAGAATGTAGGACGATTACGAATGATGAGGCATGACACCTTTTTCAAAAGAACATCAACAAAAGTTGTAGTTCTATCCTACAGTATGCATAGAAAATATCATGAAAACAGAAAACCACAAGTCATCTCATCTACACAAACTTTCATCAATTTTGATTGAAATGGACAAGAAAAACAGGCACGTACCTCAACACGTATATCGCATATTGCTTTCAAGATAACTAACCGAGTCGCCGGTTCTAGAACCTTGTACATTTCAATTTCAGCTCTGTGAAAGATGAAACAGAGTTGAAAAAAATATAAACTTGTAGCAGGAGATTAAACAAGGATTTCTTGTGAGCTAAACTAACCCATGTGATGCAACTATTGGTAGATCACCTTCTGCAACCTGCAGTTTGGACAGTTAAAATCTCACAAATTGAATGGATTCTACCACCGTCATTTATCAAAGTTGTTTGAAATATGGAATATTAATCATATACCCAATGCCACCAATCCTTTAGCTTCCTACAAAGGACAGTCACCCAGGTTCCACGCCCCATAGCCATGCGGGTCACTGGAGGAATTGACTGCAAGTGCAATCAATATCATGAGATTCCATGGAGAACTTTTGCATAGTATATTTAATTTGAGTATAAAATATGTACTAACACACAAGCGATTAGCTCTAACTGAATACCATGTATTGTTGTGTAAACAGGCATCGAAAAAAGTTATGAATCATGATCAAATACAAATATACACAGAAATGTAAATGAGGTGAATTCCAGTTGTAGCGGAGTAAACATAAACCCAAGAACAGGCATGCTGCTACTATAACATTTTCTCCTACAGAAAATGTAAAATATCAGCACCAAACACACTATAACTGTCAGCAGCCTTAAACCTCAATGCCACAAAGCATGCTGGCGTATAGGCAGAAAAATGAACAATTTTTACTTCGCGCAAGTTGCAAGCACAAGGAGTCGAGGACACATCTTTTGTTGATTGAACCATGTGCATTGAGAATGGCACGACTTATTACAAGTTCGACCTGAACTGAACAGCTAGTGGGCTCACCTTTAGGAGTGGCATGTGCACATCATCTAGAGTACTGTTTGGCGTGACAAGTGCATCCTCGAGATCCTCCGCCGTGAACTCCTCTGTGATGTTCAGCAAAGGCCGGAACACCTGCAGCCACGAAAACAGTGCAACAGTCGAATGAGAAACCCTAACCCTAGCTCTGAAGCACAACCCACAAAACGTATCCTAAACAGCCCAGCTGCCGGCCACGGAGGACCAGCGAGAGGGAGAGGGAACACAGGGCGGGAAGGGGTGGCATGGCACGCACGTGGAGGAAGTTGAGGACGGAGGCGAGCTCCCACATGCAGCGGAGCCGCCACCGCGGCAGCTCCGCGGGTGCCTCGGGCTCCGACACGAGCGGCGTCACCACGCGGCATTGCGGCGG
>KE372381.1:334650-356838 GCA_000418225.1 Zizania latifolia
AGGTTTTGGACTTGGACTACCCAAGTAAATCATCAAGACAAGACAGTACTACAGAAGCTAGTCAAGCTAGCACCCAAGATAGCCAGAAGCCTTCTGTCAATAAAATGGCAAGCAAGATGGCTTCAGTGAAGAAATCATCAAGTCAGAAGAAATGAGACTGAGAATATGTAGTTTCTAACGATGTGTATAGATTATGTGTATTGTGGATGTCAAACCTGCTGTGACAGGCTGAAGGAGTTTATGTGTGTGTAGGGTGTGTTATGACCTGAATGACGAACTGTCTTTTGGTCTTTTGAATCACTACTGAAGTTATCAACCACTTTGGCTGTGAATGTTATATATTTCGTCTGTAAAAATTGCATCTGTTCTATCAAAAAAATCTGAATATGGTTAACAAAATTCTGTCAACATGATTACAAACAGGACTAACAGAGGCACATCACCCAGTCTATTTATTACAAACCATCTAAAATCTAGAGAACCATCCCAACAACTAATACAAATGCAACTAACACAACACACATAAAAATCACATATGAACAACATATGTTTCTACCAGACTTCATCTTTAGCATTGCCTGCATGCCACTGATTTCTCTCTCCTTCTTCCTCATCATCTTTCTCAGTTCCTCCAACTCCTGTTCATACTCCCTACCAACACTGACCAGATGTGCATTTTTATCCTTTAAATCGTTCACAGTATCCCTCAAATCCCTTAACAGCTCACTCAAAAACGGACTCAACGGGTCATCATGCCATCGGTAGAACGTGCAACCATTGTCCTGCACACAAAATTTGTAACACCAAAAATGAGCACAGCACGGAATCATGTACTTCCATCGAATAAGCTCAAATCAGATCTTTCCCATGCCCTTGTGCATTTGTAGTACCTCTTGCTCGGATTGTCGTTGCTCCAAGACACAAATCGGACTGCCTTCCTCTGGCAATGGCAGAACACGGGGGGCTGGTAATCCAGAGGCCTCTCCCTATAGGGCACCGGCGGTGGCCTCGACATCCAGCCAGCACCTCCACTGTGAGCATCAGACAACCAACTTGGGCTAGCACCATCCTTCGCCATCGCCTAACCCTAGCGCCCAACCCTAGCTGAACGGGAGGTGGAAGAAGATGTGGGCGTTGTGCTTGGGCGCTGGGGGTGCTTCGGACAGAACTATGCTCACGGCCAGCTCACCATGCGCCACGCTGTCCACGTCAGCCAAAAACAGCCGTTACACTATCCACATCAGCAATACCACACTCAAAGTATAATGGTAAACTTGTTTTCAATATTTCAGGGGCTGTTCAAACGATTTCGTATATCACAGGTTATTTAAACTTCGCTGATAGTTGAGGGTAATATATACTTTTTCATATATATATATATGATCGCTTGAAATATAGTTTATATGGGGCCACGATAATAATTCAGGTGTACCCGATGTGGAAGATAGCCCTTGCTTGGTACACCGGTGAAGAAAAGAACATGTTCTCCTTCCTTGCAAAATAATTTTCGGATAAAAAATTTATATTTATATCCGTAACAATCTAAAAGAAAAACCACTAGAAAAAACAACAAAAAACCTAACATAATATTTAAAATTAAGTTCTAAAATTTAAATTTTGCTAAATTTAGAGATAGATGGTCCAAACAGTACGACTGAAAATTGAGCTAGAGGCTTACAAGCCAACTTTGGCTTGTTATGGCTTAGCTTAACTCAAAGAGCCAACAAACAAAGCCCAAAGCATCGCCTTAGCTTGTTGTCGCACAGAGCCAAGCCCGAGCTAGCTCACAAGCAGCTCATTTGTCTCAACCCATCATCCTAACAGTTCAACACTTAACTAGGGTTCTCCAAATCCCCAAGCCCCTGTGAGGTCGTGACCCCGTGAAGCGCCAGTCGCCAGCCACCAGTGAAGCACAGTCTAACACTAGGCCACTGGTAATCCCGGTCTCTTTGACTCCCTCTCAGACCTGTGATCCATTGCCCCTTGCTCGCCGCCCGAGAGACGATGAAGGTGTAGTCGCTGTTAGGGATGAAAACAGATCGGATATGGACGGATATTAGTAATATCATATCCTTTTTCATATTTTTTCAGATTCGGATTCAGATCTTCTGGATATGGATACGAAAACAGATATTATCAGATACGAATATGGAGTGGATATGGAGCGGATACAAATACGGTTACAGATATTTATCGGAAAAAACTATCTAGTAGATAATAAACATTCTCCAAATTTAGAATTCTTTTGAATTCCAAAATCTTTTAAAAGATCCCATTTCTTTTTAAAAATCTTAAGGAAAATATAACATTTACTATGGGAAAACAACTCTTTGCTGAGTACCCAGCTCTTTGCTGAGGGTATTTTTATGGGCACTCGGCAAAGGGGTTGTTCGCCAATTTTATTTTTTTAGCCTATGTGATATTTGCAACTTGGTTTGAGCTTGAAAATTTTTTTACGCTCAAAATACAACATATCTTATTCCATATATAATTTTTGTATTTTTATAGATTCGTTTGCTATTTTTAATTCATTAAGTATGTTTCTAGGATTTAAATTAAAACAGGTAAAATTTGAACTGCAAGCGCTTGAAATAATGAACCAAAATTTATAGAAAAATCATATTCATGTTGTTGAGTCCATTTGTAGTTCTTATCCAATAAATTGAAAGAAAGTTGGAAAAACCTAGGTTACGACATTCGATCGGTAATGTGTAGCTTAATGGTTAGCAGAGCCTATTGTCGAGACACCAGCCCCACGTCGGTCAGAGAGGTTAAGTCGTGCGCCCGAGCGGTTAGCGTTTTTGATCACTGGACAGCGCGACGTATTATTGTTGGACAATGATAAACCTAAGACCTATTTGAAAGCAGTGATGGAACCAGACTCTGAGAAATGGCTTGGAGCCATAAGATCCGAGTTAGAATCCATGCGAGAGAATTAAGATTGGAACTTGGTCGGTCCACCTGATGGTGTAAAAACTATCGAGTGTAAATGGATTTTTAAGAAAAAGATAGACTTTGATGGAAATGTTCACATCTATAAGGCACGATTGGTGGCAAAAGGTTTTAGGCAAATTCAAGGTGTTGATTATGATGAAACATTTTTGTCCGTCGCTATGCTAAAGTCTATGCGGATCATCCTAGCAATTGCCACATTTTATGACTATGAGATATGGCAAATGGATATCAAGACGGCTTTCCTTAATGGAAACCTAAGTGATGATATGTACATGATACAGCCTGAAGGTCTTGGTGATCCAAAGAATGCTGGGAAAGTTTGCAAGTTGTAAAGGTCCATTTATTGTCTGAAGCAGGCTTCTTGGAGTTGGAACCTTCGTTTTGATGAGGTAGTTAAAGGGTTTGGCTTCATTAAAAACGAAGAAGAGCCTTGTGTTTACAAGAAGGTTAGTGGGAGCTCACTTATATTTCTGGTCCTATATGTAGATGACATATTGTTGATCGGAAATGATATTCCTATGCTAGATGCTGTCAAGTCTTCGTTGAGAAAAAGTTTCTCAATGAAAGATTTTGGAGAGGCAGCATACATCTTAGGCATAAAGATCTATAGAGATAGATCGATAAGGTTAATTGGATTAAGCCAAAGTATGTATATTGACAAGGTATTGAAACGGTTCAATATGCATAATTCCAAAAAAGGTTTCCTGCCAATGTCACATGGTATTTCTCTCAGCAAGAGTCAGTGTCCTTCGACACCTGATGAGCTAGAGAAAATAAGTGTGATCCCGTATGCCTCCGTAATCGGATCCATCATGTATGCCATGCATTGTACACGCCCAGATGTGTCTTATGCTCTAAGTGTTATGAGCAGATATCAGTTAAACCCGGGTAAAAGTCACTAGGCGGTAGTAAAAAGTATTCTTAAGTACTTACGAAGAACTGAGGATATGTTCCTGGTTTATGAAGGTGAGGAGGAGCTCGTTGTAAATGGTTACACCAATACTAGCTTCCAAACCGACAAAGACGATTCGCGATCGCAGTCTAGATTTGTGTTCTGCCTCAATGGAGGCGCAGTGAGTTGGAAGAGTTCCAAGCAAGAAACGGTTACAGATTCAATGACAGAAGCCGAGTATATTGCAGCTTTCGAAGCTGCAAAGGAGGCAGTTTAGATCAGAAAGTTTGTTTCTGAGTTGGGTGTTGTCCCTAGTGCGTCCAGTCCAATAGACCTCTATTGTGATAATAGTGGTGCCATTGCGCAAGCCAAGGAGCCTAGGTCACACCAGAAGTCTAAGCACATACTGTGGCGCTATTACCTGATCCGTGAGATTATAGATAGAGGTGATGTGAAGATATGCAAGGTGCACACGGATTTTAACATAGTCGATCCGTTGACGAAGCCTCTCTCACAGCCCAGGCATGAGGCGCACTTGAGATCTATGGGTATTAGATACTTACGTGAGTGAGTCGAATGTATGTGAGAAGAAGTTAGTTTGTCTATGCTGATGTACATTTGGATAATTGGTTATCTTGTTCCTTGAATAAATGTCTTTTACATTGATCAGTAAGTTGATGACTTGTTTGTGAGACTCTTTATGTTATGATGTTGTTCTAAACTATCCCTAATCTCATATCGTCATGTGGGACAGTGATGATTTATAGATTAGCACATCTGTCTGATTGATGATCATGTTTCACAGATCATAGACATAGAGATGTCAAATCAGCGATGTGGACTCATGTTGGTGAACATGGAGTTGGATAGACCCACCTTAAGATACTATTGGGATTGTTATTTTATATGTGTCATCAGTTGTCATCTCAAATGGTGTACCTACAGAATCCTTAGACCTAAGATCGTCATTGATTCCAGAATGTGTAGTAGCACACTTAGAGGCTTCCAAACGCTATTCCGTAATAGGGTAGTTATAAAGGATACTTTCGGGTGTGTCACGAAACATGTCGTGGGATGCGAGCGGTCAAGATAGAATTTACCCATCCTACATTACGGGAGAGACGTCTCTGGGTCCCTCGAGGTAGTCGGATTGAAAAGTGCATGACAATGCCACTATGATCAAAGAGTTGATCATGATTGAATCCACTACTTGATCGAGTGAAGTGTCGAGCTATCAATAAGGGTGGCACGAATCTCGCCTTGAGCTTGACTGACGTCGTGTGGTAAAGAGATTGGTGCGTGAGTATATCAAGGTTCAGAAAGCATGATTTTGACTTTGTATGCAATCGGGGGTCAATATGTACTGCTAGGTACCGCTATTGATCGGCAATCCAGAAATGGTTTTCGGATAGCAGCCATTTGCGTATGAACCTATCGGGTCACACGCTTAAGGGGATGTAATTCAAATCTTGTAAAGAATTGGTTCTTGTGCAAGTGGGAGATTGATAGAATTGTGCCCAAGAAAATTCTAGGGGAATTAGAAGTTCTGGCTGTAGCCGGAAGTTTCGGGTTCTGGAGCATCCGAAAGTTCTGGTAGGACCAGAAGTTTCGGGCCAGTCCTAGTATTTGATTTTCTGGATGAACCGAAAGTTCCGGCTGTAGCCAGAAGTTCTGGGTAGAGAATTAATTCAATACAGAAGGTCATTTTCGGAAGCTCTGGCTGTAGCCGGAAGTTCCGGGGTCCGGAAGTTCCGGCTATAGCTGGAAGTTCCAGTCCAAGTGAACAGATTAGATCTGTTGGGCTTTAATATAGATTTAAGGCCCACGATGGGGCACTATATAAAGAGAGGTGGGGCAAGCACGATAAGGCTGCTGATTGTTGTTGCGGTTGCTCCTGGTTAAGAACCCTAGCCGCCACCCCTCCTCTCTCCATGATTACAAGTGTTGTGATTGATCTTCCGGATCTCACGAGTGGTGCTAGCACGCCGGTGCGAGGTGATCCCGTCCCTGTACGTGTGGATGCCGTAGAGGCACCGTTGCTGCATCGGTGCTCGTCTTCTTCCCGTGAAGTTCGCCGGATCATCGGATCATGTCATCTTCATCGTCGGATCGCCGACGAACGAACGGAGCTGGAGAAGAGCTGCTCGAGGACGCACTACTTTGACTCTACTTTCGCTGTCCGAGCGCGTCTCGTGGTTCAAGGTAACAATCCACTATCCCATTACACGCATGGTTCCTGGGCTAACGGGGTAATTTTTTGAAATTAAGCGCTAGCGTAGCCTCCCCATAACCCAACACTTGTCCCCGAACGTGTGGATACCGTAGAGGCATTACTCTAATAGTGGTGCTCATCTTCCTTCCGTGGAGTTCACCGGATCATGGGATTGCGTAGTCTTCATCGCCGGATCGCCAACGGATAATCGAAGCCGGGAGGAGTAGCTCAAGGACACGCTTCATCGACTCTACTTCCACTGCTCGAGCGCGTCTCGTGGCTTGAGGTAACGATCCATGATCCCATTACATGCATGGTTCCTGGGCTAACGGGGTAAATTTTTGAAATTAAGCGCTAGCGTAGCCTTCCCATAACCCAATAGTGGTATCAGAGCCTACGTGCGTAGTGTTCGATCTGGATCAATCACATATGGTGATATGTGGTGGAAATAGATTGGATCTATTGTTTTTATCGTCGGATTTTTGAAAGTTTCTGTTGGACCAGAAGTTCCGGGCCGAAATAATCTTCGATACAGAATGTTATTTTCGGAAGTTGCGGTTGGATCGGAAGTTCTGGGTCTGAAAGTTTCGGTTGGACCGAAAGTTCTGGACATAAATAAATTCCGTACAGAAGGTTATTTTTAGAAGTTCCGGGTATGACCCAGAAGTTTCGGGCCTAGATAAATTTGAGTCAGAAGGTTGATTTCGGAAGTTCTGGCCCTGAGTCGGAAGTTTCGGGCCCTTCGACCGGAAGTTTCGGGCCCTCTGAGCTAGATGTTCTTGGCTTGGTTCAGTCACGTCTAGATTCTGCCTAACTTATTTTTGTAGGGAATGTTGTGACTGGTATGGTCTTGCAAATGTATAAGATGCAAGCTTATAATTTTCATGGTCTGCGTGTCATGGTTAATTACAGCCCAAGGCTATTCAAATGTTGTATGACCTGCGCGTCGACATGTGATGCTTCTGCTCATGTAATTAGTATAGTGCTATTAGCTGTAATAGACTGATACAAGTTCATGGATGCCTGAAGTGTGATGACCCGATGGACAGGAACCATGGAGACAAAGATCACCATACGAGAGGGCCATACTATGTCACAGTTAATATGATTGCCTGTGATATTTATTTGTGTTCCTGTCATGTTATTCTTTCATGTTCTGTGTGTGGTAGGTATCGTTACCATGCGAAAGGTTTCAGTCAGATCAAGGTGTTGATTATGATGAAACGTTTTCGCCCGTCGCTATGCTAAAGTCTATCCGGATCATCCTAGCAATTGCCGTATTTTATGACTATGAGATCAGGCATATAGGGGCTACGCTCTTGCTTTTTCTCGGAGGCATGATTCGAAGGTTAGTGGTAGAGAGGCTAGTTTTTGGACTAAGCTCTCCACGGACGACGCCAATTGTTGGCGTAATACAGAATCACGCAACATGTTTTAGAGTTGAGCACCTCGAAAGGTTCGCTAAGCAAGCTATAGTTCGAACAGTACTCGAGGCCTCCGAATGGATAATAGTCTCCGAGCAAGTATAATATTGATTGTACTCCGTTTGTTCGATCCCCCTCCACCCTGAAAAGGGAGGGGTATTTATAGATACAATTACTATGTGGCAATACGAAGTTACCCCCTACTTGTAACCGACTATTACAGCATGAATAGTAATTTTACATAGGGGTAGTTTCGTAACCCTCCGTGTGAACGAACCCGGTTTTATGTCTTATCGGAGGGGATAGGAATACCATGATTTCGGAGTCCTGCGACAGGTGGTCTCGGAGGCTTCGCACATAGCAAGCCGAAGGGGGCTCCGTCAAGAGCTTGAACGGAGCCTTCTTCCGTACCTCCGAAGGTGGCTTCGTAATCACTGTCATTTGAGCCCTGTTAGAGTAAAGCAATTTACCCCAACAGTAGCCCCTCACACATAGCTCTTCTATCGAAGGGGTAAAGCGCGCCCTCGACGTATGACAGTTTATAGCGTCTTCTTTCGGAGCCCAAGGCTTCGAGGCCTAAAACTCCGAAGCCTAAAGCTCTAACTGCTGCTTATTAAAAGTGAATCCGCTTCAATCATTAAATGCCTGGCAGGAGCCGATGAGACGCCCTCGGAACTTCAACTGAAGCCTGGCGCGACCAACGGTCAGAAAACGAACCGTTACGGAACAGGGGCACGCTGCCCTATTTTACCTTGGCCCCACCTATCATAGACTCTGGAAGGTGCTCGTGGGGTGGTAAAAGACGGCTTCGGGTGGAGCGCCGCGCACTTCTTACTGTCTATATAAGCTTCTTTGCTCCCTCGGGCTCACTACGCCCTCCAGCATCCATAGCCCTTGCTCTTGATTTCTCCTCATTCCGAGCCCCTAGCTCTTGCTTTCGGAGCCCTTAGCTTTTCTAGCCTCCGTCCCCCCCTTCGCTCAGACTTCAACCCAATTTGCGAAGATGCCAAAGAAAACTTCAGTGGCTAAAAGCCTCTCTTTGGGTGGAGGGTCTAGCTCCGTGCAGGTCTAGGCAGCGGCAGCGGCGGCAGTGACAGCAAAAACGGCAGCGATGCACTATGGGCCATTCGACCTCCGACCTCCGTCGGAGAAGTTTGAACAGACCCTAGAGCTAAAGAAGACGAGGTCCACCTTGGACTCCGCCAACAAGGCCTACACCGGGAATGTCCTCAAGAAGGTTAACCTTCGTGTCGACAAGAACGACGTCATTCCCGCCCCTCGAGCCGACGAAGCGGTGGTCTTCGAGGCCTTTTGAGGCGGGGCTCAGGATCCCCGTGGAGACGCTGCTGGGCGAGGTGCTACAGATGTACAATCTGAAGCTCCCCCAATTATCTCCGAACGCCATGGCCCGGCTGGCCTTCTTCGAGTGAGCCATGAGGGCGGAGGGGTGCGAGGGCCACGCGGACGTCTTTGCGGCTCTTCATGACGCCAATTGCCAGCCCAAGAAGAGGTCCTGCGAAGACGGAGCCTTCAGGGCCCTGGCCTTCGGCAGCGTCAACTTCCAGCTCCACAAGGAATTCAATGACTCCTACCCGACGAGGGCCTCGAATGACTGCTGGTACTTGAGGTGGGACCAATACTGTTTCTATATCGCCGTGGGGGCGGACTCCTCCCTTCGCAGCACCAACGCCCTCATCTCGTACCGCCGCCAAGCCCAAGTGACGGCGGACTCCGCCACCATCAAATCTCGAGTCCAGCTAATACGGAGGGTGGACCAGAAGATGAGCACGAGGGACCTGGCGGAGGAGTTCATAACCCTCTAGGTCAGTCCCCTCGGGCGCATGTGACCGAAGGGCCTATTTCAAGACTCCGCAGAGGGAGGACTGAAGGAGATCCCCTCGGAATTCCTTGGTAAGACTTCGAATCATAGCCCCTAGGCCTTAAGTACTTAGCTTAGCAATCCTAACTGTTGGGCTCCGCTGTATTGCAGACCAGCGGGACATGCTGACGCCGGAGGCGGCTGTCAGGGCGGCGGAGCGTGTTGTTGGCATTCTAACCGTAGATGAATGAAGCCGGCGCCTCGCCCTAGTTGGGACCTGGGAGAGGTACAACCTGGTATGGACCCAGCTAGGGACCGACGAAGTGTCGGTGCTCCCGGAGCTCCCAGACCCTACCCCTTCGGAGGGGAAGAGGAAGAAGGCCGACGATGACGATGAGCCGCAGGGGTCGTCGCCTCAATGCCCGTGGGGCCCGTCAGGCTCTGGAGGACTGCCTGAGCCCCCACCCGAAGCGCTGGCGGTCGTGGTCTCAGAGGTTAGCTCTCCGCTGCCACGAAGCTTAGCTCCCGAGGTTAGGGCCGACGACACCTCCGCAGCAGCTGTGGCAGACCAGCGGGTGGAGGTCTCCACAGAAATCGACTGGGGCAACCTTTTCCTTCCTCCAGGCCTACTGGATCACTCTCCGATTGCTGAGACCGGAGGTAATTTAACACCCTTGTACTTCTTGGCGACCCTTCGCAAATGCTTTAGCTCTTAACATTTTTAGCCGATGTCGCAGCGGGCAACAGAGAGGACCTTGACAACCGCCAGGACTACGCCATCGAGGTCGTCGATGAGGCGGGGTCATTGAGCAGCAGCAGCAGCAGCGAAGGGGGCGACGGGGGATCCTGCGAGGGCTCCTCCACTGATGGAAATGACGACGAAGACGGTGGTGACGGTTCAGGTGACGAAGCCGCTGTGCCTACCCCTTTGGCTGCTGGCACTGGAGCATCAGGACGGAGCCCCCCTACGGAGGGGGCATTAGACAAGGTCCCTCTGCTGTGACCCTTCGTATCGTCGGAGGCACCAATTGGGAACATGGTGTCCCAATTTTTGCGAGGGAGCGAAGGCCTCGCCAACATCGACTTGATAGCAGAGATGACCCACTACAGCCATGCCGACCTTGCCGCAGCCGCCGAAGAGGCCTTGCTCCAGGTAATGAGTCCGGATAGGGGTTCATTAAGCACTTAACATTTTTCTTGTAGTCTTAATTTTTCTTCTTTTGTCATAGGCCTTCGCATTACTCCATGGGGCTGCCCTTGCCATTGACCACCAAGAGGACCTCGTGGCGAGGGACATTCGCAACCACCACCGGTAGGCCTCGGAGGCCAGCCAACGTCAACATCAGGCCGAGGTGGTGGCCGAGGGGCTCCGGGCCGAAGCCCAGAGGGAGCGCGAGGCCTGGGTTGCAGTGGCTTCGGAGGCTGAGACGCTTCGCTAGGCCAACAAGTCATTGGAGGCCGAAGTCGAGTGGCTCCATGCCGCTAACTTAGCCTTGGAGGCGGAGAGGGTCGAAGCGGAGCGGCTCCGCGCCGCTAATTTGTCCCTAGAGACGGAGAGGGCTGAGGCCATCAAAGAGGCTGACCGGACCATCTCCACGCTCATGGAGGTCTTGGGGCGCGCGGGGACCGAGTGCCAGACCCCCAGCTTCGACGCAAGGGACCCTGTGCGCCATCGCCTTGGCTTCCTTCGCACCGCCGCCCACATAACGGAGGACACCTTGGTGGGCTTCGCGCAGACGGTGGGCAGGGTCGCTGGCCAAGGGATTCTCCGGCTACTTCATGAGGTTAGGTGCCAACATCTTGCGGCGGCGACCTCTGGCGGTAAGGTGGAGTTTGGAGGCTCTCGCTTGGTTGCACCGGCTCCGAAGGTTGCTACGGCATGGTGTCCACTCCAAGAGTCCTGGAAGGCCCAAGCACGGGAGGCGGCCGTCGAACTCTAGCAGTCCATTTGCCGCCGTCACGCAGGGCAACATTCTCCGCCTGCTGGAGCAAACCCTCCTCCTCCGAAGGTGTAGATTTTAGGCCTCCTCCCCCTGCAATACTTAGCAGCATTTCTAATGTAATTTCGTATCAAGTATGCTTAATGAAATACGGGGGTATTTTAGATTCAGGCTCGAGACATGAACGCTGAAATTGTGAAATTGATGTCGAGGTACTCGAGGCTTCAGAGGCACTTCGCCAACAATGGGTAGTGTACGAAGTATCTAGGTCCGAAAGCCGCCCTCGATTCATGATACCACGTGGCCCTACCGGCGAAGTAGTTTTCGAAGTGGCCCAAGAGCTAGTAGCCTCCGTTAAGACCGAGCCCCTTCGTAGCTCTTCTTCATCTCTAAGCTTAAGTGTTTTCGAAGTTGTCTCCGCAGTCAGGAGGGTTCAACCTTCACACGCGTCCACCACGGACAACGACGAAGCCCTGGATTTCTCGGCTTTTGATGCGGAGGCACCTGCGACTCGAACTTGGGCCGACCTGCAGGAAGAGTGAAGGGTTTCCCAGGCAGCGAAGCGTGGCTGGTTTCGGTCCGGTGAGGGTTCGTCGAGCCATGGTGGACCTCGTCGTAAGAAAAGTAATAAGAAGCGGGGGTCAACCTTTTCGACGACGCGGGCCCGCTGGCTGTTAGGTTTTGATAGTGCTTTTTTGTGAAGCAAGTATTCAAAGTGTATTAATGTACTTTGCAATTGTACTTATGATGTCAATTTTTTCAATGAAATTTATCATTGTTATCATTTTCTAGGCTTCGCAGTTATGCCCTTTTTTGTGTACTTTGTTTAATTATGTACTTCGTTCCACCATGCCAAAGCACGTCCTGGCTGCATGCATAGGTGCCGGTTCCCCCCTTGCACGTAGCGGCTGCGAAGCACGCTGTGTAGCCGTTGCGCGTGGTATTTTCATGGAAGAGCATGTTGTGTATGCATAGGGGTGTGCTTCGAACGATAGGCTTCGAACGTAGGGTCGATTTGAACCAATTTGGATGCTTCGAGTGTTTACACTCGGAATCCTTTTGTTTATACCGCTCCGTGCCCGGAGGCACTTTGCAGCGTGCTACGTATGCACAAGGCTATGCTTTGAATGATAGGCTTTGAACGTGTGGTCGCTTTGGACCAATATGGATGCTTCGACTGTTTACACTCGGAATCCTTTTTTTTATACCGCTCCTGGCCTGGAGGCACTTTGCAGCGGTAACGGTGGAGCGGATCACACCGAGATTTTTTAGGGTCCTGAACGGAGCACAAAGTCAGTGCCTTTAGCTATACTTCGGGGAGCGACCCTCGAACATTGAGCTTCGGGCTTCACGGCAGTGTGCGAGGCACACTTTTGTATGTTAGACTTGGTTTGTCTCGCGCCGAGCCGGTGGCATCGGGTAGCGGAATATAATTTTTACGGAGCTCTTGCATGTGAAATGGCCTCGTTGATTATTCGAAGAAGCTTCGCATAATACTTAAAATAATTAGGCATAGTATCGCCGGAGGTGCTCAGAATGCCAACTATGCTTCAACTCCTCCCCTTCTAGAGAACTGAGCTTGAACGATCCTGGCCGATTAGAATAAAGTATGATGTAGGGGCCTTCCCATTTATTGCTCAACTTGCCGGGGGCTAGGACAGCTCAGAGTACTAGGTGACCTGGCAGTAAGGGATTTGGCTTCACCTTTGGGTCGAACCATGTCTTCGTCTGAGCTTGATACTTCACCAGATTCGCCACGGCTCGGAGGCATGTCTCTTCAGACAAATCGAGCGAAACTTCACGCGCATTGCTGGCTTCGGATAGCATCGTCCGCAGGGAGCCCTCTTTAGCTCCGTCGGGGTCATAGCCTCGTCACCGAACAGTAGCCAGAACGGAATGAAGCCCGTTGACCTCAACTGAGTGGTCCGGATGGACCATAAGATCTTCGACAATTCATTTACCCATAGCCCCTTCACGAAGCCCACGATCCAGCGATTGAGGCCTGCTAAAATATTATCGTTGGCTCGTTCAACGGCTCCGTTTGACTGAGGGTGTCTAACAGCAGCGAAGCACAATTCGATGCCTAGACCTTCGCAAAATTCCCTGAATGGCTCCACATCAAACTGAGTGTCGTTGTCGATGGTGAGCTGCTTCGGTACTCCGAACCTGCAAATTATATTTTGCCAGAAAAATTTCTAGACATTCTTCGAAGTAATAGCGGTGAGGGGCTCGGCTTCGACCCACTTCGAGAAGTATTCAACCGCTATAACCGCGAACTTCAAGTTCTCTTTGGCATGCGGAAAAGGCCCGATGAGGTCCATACCCCACCGAGCTAACGGCCACACAGGCGCGATGACTTGCAGCGAGGTTGGCGGTTGATGGCTTCGTCTTCCCATCCATTAATAGCCTTGACACGTGCGGACAAGGGCTTCGACGTCGGCCATTATTGTGGGCCAATACAGTCTTTAACGAAGTGTCTTCCCGGCCAATGCTCGGGGAGCGAGATGGCTCCCGTAGAGGCCTTTGTGGATGTCACGGAGTAGTTCCTGGCCTTCGGAGGCGGGAATGCAACGCAGGAGAGGAGCACACACGCCGGTCTTGTATAGCGAGAATCCTATTTTATGGTAGTTGCGAATCCTGCGTTTGAGCCTTGCGAAGTCGGGTCCGTCTGGATCTACGCCTTCACTAAGCAACCTGGCCATGATAGGGCTCCGCTAGTCTTCAGCTACGCAGAGTACTTCGACGGCCGCTGGCTTCGTTGCTGACGGAGTGTGAATTTCTTCATAGAACGCTCCGGTTGGGAGTTCTTGGCCTCCGACAGCTGCTTTGGTGAGGACGTCTGCTTGCTGATTCTCGCCCCTCGGAATACTTCTGATGGAAATGCCCTTGAAAGCTAGCTCTGCCCTGTGGACCTCCGCCAAGTACTGCACGAGGTCCGGGTGCCGAGCTTGAAAACTTTTATCTACATGGCCGGCTACAATTTAGGAATCAGTTTTTACAAGCATTCTAGCAGCGCCTAATGCCCTTGCTTTCTGGAGGCCTAACATGATGCCTTCGTACTCGACGACAATATTTGTAGCCTCAAATTTTAACTTAGCAGAATACGAAGCCCTCTGGCCGGAGGGTGAAATAATTACAACTATGGCGCCTGCACCGGTGGCCTGATAGTCTCCGTCGGAATAAACAGTCTAAATACCTTCGCTGGGAGTTTCGGGGGACCAGATCACTGTGGGGGTCCATTCTGCGATGAAGTCCGCAATCACTTGTGACTTAATCGCGGTCCGCACAGTGAAGTTTATTTCGAAGGGCGCCAGCTTGACCGCCCACTTGCTGATTCTACCTGTAGAATCTTTATTTCGGAGCATATCTCCGAGTGGGTAAGACGTCGGCACAGTAATATTGTGTGCAAGAAAATAATGACTCAACTTCCTCGAAGCCATGACCAAGGAGTACGCCATTTTCTCGAGCTCGGTGTATCTCATCTTGGCTTTGGACAGGGCTTTGGAAACGAAATAAATCGGTCTCTAAGCAAGCTTCCCCTCGAAGTCTCCCTCGTGAACAAGGACCGCGCTGACGGCGGAGGCCGCGGCCGCGAGGTATAGCAATAATGTTTCTTTCGGTAGCAGAGTTGTTAGTGTCGCCAGGTTAGCGAGGTACTCCTTGATTTCATCGAAGCTTCGTTAGCACTCTGGCATCTATGCGAAGTCATCCGTCCCCTTCAGCGCCTTGAATATTGGCAAGCTTCGTTCGGCGAAGCGCGCAAGAAAGCGACTGAGGGCTGCGAGGCAGCCTGCCAGCTTCTGGACCTACTTTAAATTTTTAGGCGGAGCCATGCGCTGAAGCGCGCTAATCTGGGTGGGACTGGCTTCGATACCATGACTCGAAACCAAGTACCCAAGCAATTTGCTAGCGCGAGCCCCGAAGATGCATTTTTCGGGGTTCAGACGGACTCCTACCGAGCGGAGGCTTCCGAAGGTCTCCGCTAGGTCTATGCTATGCTCGTGCTTTCTAGCACTTTTTATTACAATATCATACATATCTACCTTGATATTTCTGCTCAATTGGTGCCCGAGGACCTTGGAGATTAGCCTAGAAAAAGTGGCTCCGGTATTTCTTAAGCCGAAAGGCATTCGTATATAACAATAGTCTCCTAATGGAGTAACGAAGCTCGTTTTGTCTTCGTCTTCGCACTTTAACCAGACTTAATGGTAGCTAGAGTATGCATCAAGAAAGCTTAGTAGTTCGGAGTCTGTAGTGGCGTCGACGAGCTGATCAATGCGAGGCATAGGGTAGGGGTCACGGAGGCATGCCTTATTCAATGAAGTAAAGTCAATACATATGCGTCACTTTTCCGTGTTCTTTTTCTTTACAAAGATGGGGTTCAATAGCCACTCCGTGTGGCTGACCTCCCGTATAACTCCTGCCAAGAGTAGCTTCTCTACTTCGGCCTTTGCCAAATTCGCGTGCTCGGCAGACAGCTTCCACAGCCCCTGACGTACTGGCCTCGCCCTGGGGTTGACCAACAGGGAGTGCTCGATGACACTTCGGTCGACCTCGGGAATGTCTTCGTCTGACCATGTGAAGACGTTGAGATTGCTTCGGATCACCCCTTCCAGCGAAGCCAAGTCTTCTGGGTCTAGCCCTGCTCCGAACTAGATGGGGTACTCAAGGCCCCCCTCGACGAGAACCTTCGTGATAACTTCTCCATCGGGACATGGTTTGAACAGGGCTCTTGGCATGGCCATGGACTTCGTCTTCAGGCTGCACATTATGCACCTGACGAGGTTCGAAGGGGGCAGTATGGCCATACTCCACCCTCCAGGCCACACTCTGGTCACCTAGCACTGTAAAGACTCCACCCTGTGTTGGTAACTTTAGGCATAGGTAGTTATGATGCGCA
Source organism: Zizania latifolia (assembly GCA_000418225.1). Classification (NCBI taxonomy): domain Eukaryota; kingdom Viridiplantae; phylum Streptophyta; class Magnoliopsida; order Poales; family Poaceae; genus Zizania; species Zizania latifolia. Next base: position 350,793 of record KE372381.1, read on the forward strand.
ATAGCTCTGAACTGATTTAGGGTCCCCCTTCCGAAGATGGCATTGTAGGCGTACGGGGCGTTGACGACATCGAAGATGATTTCCTCTGAGCGTGAGAGGCTACCTTCTTCGAAGGTGACTTGGAGGCCGATCTGTCCCACCGCCTCGAGAGGGGGGGCCCGTGAAGCCTTGCAGGGGCCTTGCAGCTGGGAGAAGATGCCTGAGGGAGATGCAAAGTTGGTCGAAGGCATGCGTAAAGATGATATCTGCTGAGCTCCCTCCATCAATGAGCACCCGGCGCACCTCGGTGCCCGCGATGTCGGTGGAGATGACGAGGGGGTCCGCATGTGGGAACTTGATCCCCACAGCATCTTCGGCTGAAAAGGAGATGGGCACGTCGACCCACTCTGGCATGGCGGAGGCGGACGGCGAAGTCCCAATGTGCCCACTTCGTGGACATAATCTCGGCACTGTCGCTTAGACAGATTGCCTAGGGCTCCACCACCCGAAATAGGTAGGACTACCTTTTTTGGGGCTCGAAATTATCTTCAATCTTCGGAGGTGGCATCAAGTTTGCCACCGAAACTCGAGGGCGAGCCTCGTTAGCCTCCACACGTCCAACAGCCTAGATGTGCTCTAGGCACGTAGCTCCAGGCGCCCGATTTGTAGTTCCTCGGCCACCGGTTCGCTCTAAATACTCCCCTCACAAAGCCAGGATAGCCTTGTAAGTGTCAGTGTTGTGGCTCCGGTTCTCGCCGTAGATGTTGCAGAAGAAAGATTTGCCGAAGGCGAAGGGCCCTGCTGCTGGCTTCGCGCCAGCCCCCCATCCTTTTTCTTGAGCTTGCTGAAACTTCGGAGCCCTCGGCTCGGAGATGTTCAGCACTTCACTGCGGAAGTGCTTACGACTTCGTCGGGATAGTGAAGACGGATGCTCCACAAAAGCAGGCTTCGAAGACCTTGAGGCTTGGACTTCGGGGGCCTGGATTTGGGTGACAGCGGTAGTTCTTCGGAGCTAGCCTTCTTCAGAGCGAGCGTACTCCTCGAAGTACGTCATGAGCTTGGCCACCGAGGATATGGGCTTCCAATGAAGCTTGTCTAGGAGGCCCGCATTGGTTACCCCTTCGCGTGCGGTGTCCATAACGGACGAAATGGAGAGGCCTTTAATCTGGGACTTTGTGAAGGCAAAGCGCTGCGAATATTGCCGCAGTGTCTCTCCCGACTACTGTTTTACTTGGAACAGGCTTTCGGTTGACATGGGGGCAACGAAGGTCCCTTGGAAGTTATTAGTGAACTTCCTGCGCAGGTGCTCCCATGACCTCATGGAGCCAGGTTTCAGGGAACAGCGGAGGGCTATCCCTTCGAGGGCCAGAGGGAAACACTTAGCCATGGTGTCCCTTTCACCTCCGCTGGCCTCGATGGCGAGGGCGTACGAGCAGGCGAACTCGTCAGGGTCTGAGTCCCCAGAGTACTTGGGGAGCTTCGTGGCCTGGAACTTCGAGTGGAAACGAACCATCTGCAAATCTGGGTGCAGAGGCGACCCTTCGTCAAAAGAGGCGTTCTGCCTTCGCCCTTGGGGCTCCTGGTCACCATGGTCGCTCACAGTGACGACAACAGGTACTCTTGGAGGGTCTTCGGCCATGCGGACTTGGCTGGCCGCATTCTGCCTCCACCTCATGACTTCTTCTCGGAGCAAGGCCAGCTTAGAGGCCTGCTCACTTTCTAGGGCTCCTCCTCCTCTGGAGTCTGGCTCCGGATCCCACGACCGAACATAATTTGAACGCAACGCTCTTGGGAGGGAGGCCTTGCTCCATGGGGTCTCGCACCCCCTGATGGGTCGAACGCAAGCAGCTCGGCAGCAGGGACTCCGGGTGCTAGGCCTGGAGCAAGCCCCTCGTCCCCGGGAACAGCTCCTTCTGCCGGAGTAGCCATGGCCCGCTTTGTGATATCCGGAGGGATGACTGTGTTACGAGGGCCCGTGGCAAGCTTTGTGACTCTTGAAGTCGAAGCTGCTGCAGGAGGGTCTCCTTCGTCCGACCGGCCTTGGCCGCTGGACTCCGAAGGTGGGACTCCTTGATGCGCTGAGGCTAGCGCTACCCGAGGAGACCTCCGGGTAGGGGCTACGCTCTTGCTTTTTCTCGGAGGCATGATCCGAAGGTTAGTGATACAGAGGCTAGTTTTTGGACTAAGCTCCCCACGGACGACGCCAACTATTGGCGTAATACAGAATCACGCAACAGGTTTTAGAGTTGAGCACCTCAAAAGGTTCGCTAAGCAAGCTACAGTCGAACAGTACTCGAGGCCTCCGAATGGATAATAGCCTCCGAGCAAGTATAATATTGATTGTACTATGTTTGTTCGACCCCCTCCACCCTGCAAAGGGAGGGGTATTTATAGGTACAATTACTATGTGGTAATACAAAGTTACCCCCTACTTGTAACCGACTATTACAGCATGAATAGTGACTTTACATAGAGGTAGTTTCGTAACCCTCCGTGTGAATGAACCCGGCTTTATGTCTTGTCGGAGGGGACAGGAATACCATGATTTCGGAGTCCTGCGACAGGTGGTCTCGGAGGCTTCGCACATAGCAAGCCGAAGGGGGCTTCGTCAAGAGCTTGAACAGAGCCTTCTTTCGTACCTCCGAAGGTGACTTCGCAATCACTGTCATCGGAGCCCTGTTAGAGTAAAACAATTTACCCCAACAGCCGCATTTTATGACTATGAGTTATGGCAAATAGATGTCAAGACGACTTTCCTTAATGGAAACCTAAGTGAGGATGTGTACATGACACAGCCTGAAGGTCTTGATGATACAAAGAATGTTGGGAAAGTTTACAAGCTGCAAAGGTCTATTTATGGGCTAAAACAGGCTTCTCGGAGTTGGAACCTTCGTTTTGATGAGATAGTCAAAGAGTTTGGCTTCATCAAGAATGAAGAAGAGCCTTGTGTTTACAAGAAGGCTAGTGGAAGCTTATTTGTGTTTCTGGTCTTATATGTAGATGATATATTATTGATCGAAAATGATATTTCTATGCTAGATGCTGTCAAGTCTTCGTTGAGAAAAAGTTTCTTAATGAAAGATCTTAGAGAGGCAGCATACATTTTGGACATAAAGATTTATAGAGATAGGTCGAGAAGGCTAATTGGATTAAGCCAAAGTATGTACATTGACAAGGTATTGAAACGGTTCAATATGCAGAATTTTAAGAAAAGTTTTCTGCCAATGTCACATGGTATTTCTCTCAGCAAGAGTCAGTGTCCTTCGATACCTGATTAGCTAGAGAAGATGAGTGCGATCCCGTATGCCTCCGTAATAGGATCCATCATGTATGCTATGCTTTGTACACGTCCAGATGTTTCTTATGCTCTAAGTGTTACGAGCAGATATCAGTCAAACCCGGGTGAAAGTCACTGGACGGTAGTAAAGAGTATGTTTAAGTACTTGAGAAGAACTTAGGATATGTTCCTGGTCTATGAAGGTGAGGAGGAGCTCATTGTAAATGGTTACAGTGATGCTAGCTTCCAAACCGACAAGGACGATTCACGATTGCAGTCTGGATTTGTGTTCTGCCTCAATAGAGGCGCAGTGAGTTGGAAGAGTTCCAAGCAAGAAACGGTTGTAGATTCAACAACGGAGACCGAGTACATTACAGCTTTGGAAGCTGCGAAGGAGGCAGTTTAGATCAAAATGTTTGTTTCTGAGCTGAGTGTTGTCCCAAGTGCGTCCAGTCCAGTGGACCTCTATTGTGATAATAGTGGTGCCATTGCTTAAGCCAAGGAGCCTAGGTCGCACCAGAAGTCCAAACACATACTTCGGCGCTATCACCTGATCCGTGAGATTATAGATAGAGGTGATGTGAAGATATGCAATGTGCACACGAATTTGAACATTGTAGATCCATTAACGAAGCCTCTCTCACAGCCTAAGCATGAGGCGCACTTGAGCTCTATGGGTATTAGATACTTGCGTAAGTGAGTCCAGTGTATGTGACAGAAAGTGTCTTGTCTATGCTAGTGTACATTTGGATAATTGGTTATCTTGTTCCTTGAATAAATATCTTTTATATTGATCAACATATACGTGACTTGTTTGTGAAACTCTCTATGTTACGATGTTATTCTAAACGATCCTTAATCTCATGCCGTCATGTGGGACACTGGTGATTTATACATTAGCATATCTGTCTGATTGATGATCATGTTTCACAGATCATAGACATGGAGATGTCAAATCAGTGATGTGAACTCATGTTGGTGAACATAGAGTTAGATAGACCCACTTTGAGATACTGCTAAGATTGTTATTTTAATGTGCCATCAGTTGTCATCTCAAATGATGTACCTGCAGAATCCTTAGACCTGAGATCGTCATTGATTCCAGAATGTGTAGTGCACACTTAGGGGCTTCCAAACGCTAAAGGTTTCTTTCGGGTGTATTATGAAACATGTCGTGGAATGTGAGCGGTTAAGATGGAATTTACCCCTCCTACATAACGGGAGAGACGTCTCTAGGCTCTGGGCCCCTCGAGGTAGTCGGATTGGAAAGTGCATGGCCATGCCACTATGATTAAATAGTTGATCATGATTGAATCCACTACTTGATTGAGTGAAGTGTCGAGCTATCAACAATGGTGGCACGTATCTCGCCTTGAGCTTGACTGATGTCATGTGGTAAAAGAATTGGTGCGTGAGTATATCAAGGTTCAGAAAGTATGATTTTGACTTTGTATGCTTCCGGGGGTCAATATGTGCTGCTAGGTACCGCTATTGATCGGTGATTCGGAAAGGGTTTCCGGGTAGCGGCCGTTTGCATATGAACCTATCGGGTCGCACGCTTAAGGGGATTGGATTTTAAAGTTTGCAAGAATTGGCTCTTGTGCAAATGGGAGATTGATGGAATTGTGCCCAAGAGAATTCTGGGGGAACCGGAAGTTCTGGTTGAGGGCCAGAAGTTCCGGTTAGACCGAAAGTTTCAGGCCAGCCCCAGTTTCGGTTTCTGGAGGAGCCGAAAGTTCCGGTTGGACCGGAAGTTCTGGGCCTGCCTGGACGAGCCGAAAGTTCCAGTTAGACCGGAAGTTCTAGGTCGAAATAAATTCGTTACAGAAGGTTATTTTCGGAAGTTTCGGTTAGAACCAGAAGTTCTGGTCCAGGTGAATAAATTAGATATGTTGGGCTTTAATATAGATTAAAGGCCCGTGATAGGGCACTATATAAAGAAAGGTGGGGCTAGCACGAAAAGGCTGCTGCCATTGCTGCTGTTGCTCCTAGTTGAGAACCCTAGCCGCCACCTCTTCTCTCTCCTCGATTGCAAGTGTTGTGATCGATCTCTCGGATCTCGTGAGTGGTGCTAGCACGCCAGAGCGAGGTGATCCTGTCCCGGACGTGTGGATACCATAGAGACACTACTCCAATAATGGTGCTCATCTTCCTTCCGTGGAGTTCGCCGGATCGTGGGATTGCGTAGTCTTCATCGCCGGATCACCAACGGACGAAAGGAACCGGGAGGAGTAGCTCGAGGACGCGCTTCATCGACTCTACTTCCGTTGTCCGAGCGCGTCTTGTGGCTTGAGGTAACGATCTATGATCCCATTACACGCATGGTTTCTAGGCTAACGGGGTAAATTTTTGAAATTAAGCGCTAGCGTAGCCGAAGTCAGTGAGAGAAGGACCCGGAATAAAGTCATAACGTTTTATAAGGTTCAGTGGAGTAATCATTCAGAAGATGAAGCTACTTGGGAGCGTGAAGATAAATTGAGAGCCAACCATCCGCATCTTTTTCCTAGCGCCTCCGAATCTCGGGGTCGAGATTCTGTTTAAGGGGGATAGGTTTGTCACAGCCTAAAATTTTCAAAATATAAAAGTAATAAAAGCTGTGAATAAAATAAAAAGAAAAAGAATTTTCAGAAAAAGAATTTTCAGAAAAAGAAAATTGAAAATGGAATTTTCTTTAAAGAAAAGAAAATAAATTTGAGTATTAAAATTTGAGGAAGAAAATTTTGCAAATAAAATATTGTTGAAATTTTTTGCAAAAGTCTCTAAAAAAATAAAAAAAAAATTATAAATAAT
>KE372381.1:377350-389456 GCA_000418225.1 Zizania latifolia
GCATGGCTGCCACGTGGCAGACCTGGCCCACGCGTGCCCGTAGCCCTTGCTGACGCCATAATTCCTATTTTCCTTTAGAAAAATAATTCAGTATCGCGTCATAATTCCTTTTTATTTTCTGAATTCAAATGGAACCCTATTTGAAGTTCAAAAATTCATATCTAATTCATCCGAACTCCAAATTTAACCATTCAAATTGCATTTTTTTTTTCCAAAAATGAGATCTACCCATTAAAAATATGTTCACACACAGAATGTTTGCACATGTATACTGTTTTAATTTATTATTGTATTCTTGTACTGCTGTTTAGTTTCCAAAGCGCCTGAAGAGCCTGTGTTCGTTGATGAGTCGCCTATTTTCATCCCTGTCCAGTAAAGCAAGTTATTCAAGTTCCCCTTTGATCATATTGAACCCATATTTTAAAGCTACTATTCATTCAAAAGTGCATTTTATTTTAGAATGTCACCGGGATTGAGATATAACCTTGCTTGTATTGCCCACTGTTGATTATTTACCTGTTTCTTATCTACCTAGGGATTATTAAACCTGACCAGTATGAATCTTTACTATGATTTATCTGGATACCTAGGATTGCTTAGCTCTGCTTAGAAACTAGAATCACATTTCATCATGTTGTTAAATACTACTTTTATATTAATGTTGGCTTATATGAATACTAGTGGTAAATGAACTGGTTCATAATTTAAGTGATATTAAAACATAACTAAGGTGGGTTGTGAGTACAAGGTATGTGGTTCTGCTAGTTATATTCATGACACTTTAAGGACCGGTTCATGGGTCACTTTTGTAATGTAATCTTGCGCTACCACAAGCCAGCATGGGAAATGGTATGGCCCGAAGCCTAGAGATCGTGGGTGAAGCATCGAGAGGCCCGATAGTTCTGCACTAAGTAAGTCTTTGCTATTTGGATTTGAGCGCCAGGGGTATATCGGGTAGATGGGTCCAGGATGTGAAGCTTGGAGGATTTAGGTGGATGGTCATATCATAGCTCTTTTCTAAGGTACTATGGTGGTATTGAGGCGCATGGTGATATATTATAGGGTTGTGTCTTGTGGATAAAGTTGTGCACCTCTGATCAGAGTAACTATTCGAATAGCCGTGCCCACAGTTAAGAGCGACAATGCAAGGTTACTCGTGATTAGTCCCATGATTACTTAATTAACCTGTTTTACTTTCTGTTCAATCTGGACAGCTCTGGTTAGAGTGGTTTGGTTGGTTCTTTTGGGCCTGATGACTCTGGGTAAGAGAGGTTATTCAGTGATTGGATTAATGTTGTTTTAAAGTTTCAACTTAATTAGAACTACCTTTTAAACGCTATCTCTCTTTAATGCTCTGTTTGTGCAAATAAACCCTATTATGCCGTCCTTTGTATCCCCTGTACATTATAACTGTTCCACTTGGATGGCTTGCTGAGTATTCAAAATACTCACCCTTGCATTCCCCCACCACTAGAAGAGGAGTTCGTCAGCGAAGATGAAGGTGGCGTCTTTTGAGCTGTTGCCCAGTCAAGTCTACCTGTAGAGTGGAGTCGTCGCTGCGTCAATAAAATTATTAGGAGTTATTATTGTTGATCATTATTATTGTGAGGTTCCAATGCCACCTCTATAATAAGTACTTTATTTATTTTGTCATGAACAATAATGCTTTCGATGGTCAATAAATTGTCTATTATGTGTCTCGGCTGATTTCTAGACGAGGGACTTTTCGCATAATAAATCGCAAGAAAATGGTTGGAATTTCCGGACGTGACAAGTTGGTATCAGAGTAACCTTGATTGTAGGAATGGCCAAATGATTTAGCCTTATGAGCTAAAAATTATTTTATAGCTATACTACTCCTCTCTTCTTTTCTTCTTGTTTCAAAAGGGTGCTTCTTTTCTAGAAAAGTGGTGCTGATTTTATTTTAACCCATTCTTTTTAGATGTGTGTCGAAAGATCCCAACCCCAAAGGTGTTTCAGAATGAAAGGCTTTGTTAAGGAGTTGAGGCATATGGCATTTTTCTGTCGATATCAGGAGGTTCCCATCTATGTCCAAGTCAGGTCAGTTTCCCTAAAATAGTACAAGTGGTTGTTTCCATCATGAACGAAAGAGAGACTATCCCCTCAATAATAGTAGAAGCCAAAGGAAGAAATTTTTGTCATGCTTGTTAGAAGGTTGCTTATTCTGCTATTGGAGAGCTTCGTGATCGTTTTACAGATAAGTTGTTAGCATCGGAGTACAGGTACCACCCGAGGAAGATTCATCGTGATGATTATGTAGAATACCTGCCCACTGGTGAAGAAGATAGTGCCACTATGGCTAGGATGGTGAACATGATGAAGGCGATAGATGACTGCCATAATGATTCTCTCATTGGAGCACATAAACAATAGAATCGAAACCGTCAGACCATCTGTCAGTTGCAGAATCAAGTGGATGCGCTGAAGAAGGAAATTGCAGAGCTAAAGGAAGGGTCGTCACCTGGAGGTCCCAGGATCCGTCATACCACAAGGAAGCGAGTTCAGATGCCGTCTAGAGTGTAAGTGACCCGGAGAATACGTGAAGAGAAGATCATCGTCATTGAAAGTGATGAGGGTGAAGATGATGAGGAAGACGGAGTCATGGAAGAGAGTGAACCAGAAGAACCAGAGTTTTCTTTTGATCCAGCTTTAGAGGATCGCAGTCCTTAGTGTCCTTTTGTCCCTTTAGAACATTGTGTTAGGCGTTTGCTTTGATTAGGCTAAATGCTTGTTAGCTTTGCATGTCTGTAGTGTGCGGTTTGTATCGGCCTTCTATGATACATATACACTTAGGAGTTTCTTCTGGAGTCCAGTAAAAATCGCAACGAAGTTTAGAATAAGTTGTCAGAATTTCTCCGTGTGAGGCCGCCTGCTTTCTCTAGCACTACCAACCCGGTGGAGGCTAGTGATTGGCTGTTCACTATTGAGAAGAAGGTAGAAGTTTTGCAGTGCATTGATCAGGAGAATGTTATCTTTGTATCCCACCAACTTTAAGGTCCAGCGGGAGAATGATGGAGTCACTTTAAGGAAAACAGAGCTGATGAAGTCAAGATTACTTGGACAAATTTTTCAACTGGTTTCAGGAAGGCCCATGTTCCTGATAGACTTGTGGCTCTGAAGAAGCGGGAATTTCATGCCATCGAGCAAGGAAATCGTTCTGTCACTGAATACCTTCATGAGTTTAATCACTTAGCTCGTTACACCCCTGAAGATGTCAAGTCAGATGATGAGAGTCAGAAGAAGTTCCTTGGTGGTCTGAATGATGAACTGACCGTTCATCTGATTTCTAGGAATTATGTTGATTTTTAGAAGTTGGTTGTTTTCTACCCCTATCAAACAAGCATGCACATAGACTCAGGACATAGTTGTTGTTTTAGAGACTATACAGTAATATAGAAAATCATAAAGTATGGTTACTATATCTAACCTTTGAGATATCCATCGTTGACCCAAGATTTTGGTGTAGTTTGTAAGACATATATATATATAATAAAAATAAAAGCTATGATCTTTATTGGTTTACCTTTAAGCTTTATTACTATCGTCATGTGTATAATATGTGATCAGATTGCCATCCATCTGTTGGCCTAGAGTTCCTATAACATACTTTCTCCGTCCCATAATATTACAATCTAGTACCGAATAAAATATTTTATAATACAACGAATCTGGACAGTGCCACTATAAAATATCCCATATGATATTATGTTATGTCTAGATTCATTGTACTATAAAATGTTCTATCTGGTACTAGATTACAATATTGTGGGACGGAGGGAGTATATGGACTAATATGTGCTCTTTTGTCAAAGGAAGGGCTTGTTTGTAATATATACATTCAACAAGGACCAAACCGCAAAACACCCTGCGTCCCCACCTAACTCGTATTCGATTTGTTTTCCTTTTCCACGCCATTCTCATCCCCTTCTCCTCCTTCCTTCCCTTCTCCGCCCGCAGCCCGACCCCTCACCGGCGCCGGCGGCGTCGGCGGCAGCTGTTTCCGCTTCGTCGGCGAGTAGAGAGGGAGCGCAGGAGGAGGAGGCGGGCGGGCCGGGGAAGAAGGGGAGACCATGGGGCAGCAGTCTCTGATCTACGCGTTCGTGGCGCGCGGCACGGTGGTGCTGGCGGAGTACACGGAGTTCACCGGCAACTTCACCACCATAGCGGCCCAGTGCCTCCAGAAGCTCCCCGCCAGCAATAACAAGTTCACCTACAACTGCGACGGCCACACTTTCAACTACCTCGTGGAGGACGGCTTCAGTGAGTTCCCATCCCCCTCGATCCGATCGGTTCCCTCCTCGGACCGCTCGGTCTGACGCCGGCTTCTCGCCGATCTGCCTGGATCCGCATCGTCGCGTGCTTGATTTGGGGTTTTCCCGCGTGTAGATCTCGCCAGCTTGCTCGATCTGCTTGGTTTGGTCCGTCTCTCAAGTAGCTGGATCCACGTCAACTCCGAGCTGACTTGCGGGACTTGCTGTTTACCAAGGGGTGGTTGTTTATGCATCAGTTCAAGTTGAGGAATGCCTGGGAAGGAGAACTAGGCGTTGGAATTGACTATTTTTGGAGGAAGCTCGGATACTTCCATGTGTGATTGCATGCTAGCAGAAAAGTATAGGCGCCATGTGTTTGGAGATGTGTGTTTTGACTATCTCTGATATCTGTGATATCTGAGGTGCTACCGATGCTCTATTTTGGATAGCATCAACGAATTGGAGATTCGAGTATTGGCGTGTTTTTTGGTTTTGTGCATACGTGGATAATACAGGGACCTATCTCTTAATCTATCAAATGAAATGGTGTGATACTTACCTTTCATATTGTGCTTTCGCGATGATCGGAAGATGCATTTATTCTTTTTGGTGTTAGTCCATGTCAGGGCAGTCTAGCATAATTTGCCCTTTTCTTTTCAAACGGGATGACCCTATTTTTGTTATGTGGTAATGTAAACATGATGTAGGAAAAAGGTTGTTTCATATTTTCATTTGGTATTCGGTTAATTGAGGAGGTTGCACTCTGTTGTTATGAAATAAATGGTATTTGTTAGTTCTAAGCCCCCATCAATTGTTTGCATTGTTTTAGAACAAATAAGAATCCATGGATCCATTTGCAAGTGGAGCTTGATGCGAGTAAAATTATGTACCCAATGGAAGTTTTCATAATTGCTATCATGCATTAGGCTGTTATAAACATGATTGAGTAATATATCATAGGATATGAAGGATAACAAGATGGTAGGAAAAGAAAGGGTTAAGAAGGGGTTGGGGGGTGGTGTTGTAAACATGATTGAATAATATATCGTAGGATATGAAGGAGAACAAGATGGCATGAAAAGAAAGGGTTAAGAAGGGATTGAGGGGTGGAAAGGGCGTTTTTACCACTGGAAAACTGGTGATGGTAGCACCCTCCCTTTTATGGTGACTAATGTTTCCACAATTAATTAACAGCCTAAATTGGCTCATAAAGTCGCATGATCTATTTTTGGGACTGTTTCTAAATTTGTAGGTCAGCCTGAAATAAGTTATTACTTGGATCTTTCTGTGCCTTGATGTTTGCTTTCTCTAGTCTCTACAATGCAAATCTCTAATTATCTACGAAACTAATTATCATTTTCCTTTTATCCTTTCTTCAGCATACTGTGTAGTTGCTGTTGAATCAGTTGGGCGACAAATCCCAATTGCTTTCCTGGACAGAGTTAAGGATGATTTTACCAAAAGATATGGTGGTGGGAAAGCAGCTACTGCTGCAGCAAACAGCCTCAACCGAGAGTTTGGGTATGCCATTTTGCTGCTTTTATTCAATATATGCACGGTGCTCTCTCTTTTGACAAACATTTGTTTCTTTGTACTATTTAAAGATCAAAACTTAAGGAACACATGCAGTATTGTGTGGACCACCCTGAGGAGATCAGCAAGCTTGCTAAGGTCAAAGCCCAAGTCTCAGAGGTCAAAGGAGTTATGATGGAAAACATTGAGAAGGTACATTATTGAAATATTAAATCATCCATGGAAAGTCTACACATTATGCCATTTAAAAATCATGATGCCCTTCAGAGGTTGTTTCTGATTCTCGTACAATTATGAAATTCAGGTTCTTGATCGTGGTGAGAAGATTGAACTGCTTGTTGACAAGACTGAAAACCTGCGGTCTCAGGTCTTAGTGCTTACTTTTATGATGAGCTATACCAGTTTATTTATCTTTGAATGTGACTGTTGCATAGCACCAAGGGATTACTGATACATGATATTGCAGACCATGTAAGAGTATGGCGGATGGGTATATTCTAGATTTTAACGCATAAATTAATCAACAAAGTCCTGAATATGATGCAAGTTCTACAAGTCTAGTCTCTCTTCTACTCAACAGACCCCAAGTATTGTTGCTAGAATTTTGATGGCTTGGCTAGTTGAAGCATCATTATTACTAGGTTAGGGATGGTTTCATTAGTTGAAACATCACTATTATTGGAACAGGTACTTCTATATTACTTGAAATGCCATCATCTGATCATCTCGCTAGAATAGATTTTACCAATTGTTGGAACATATATGTCAGGATACAGAAACAACTCATTCAGAATAATTTGGTTTGCAATGAGATACTTGTCGTAGTAGTACCGGGATAAACAGCCTAAGACACATTAGGTTGGCATTGTTAAAGAAAACCAATGCATGGTGGTACCTATTACCATGGATTATGCTGTACTTTATTTTATCTTGGCATTTTTTCAATGCACACACCTTTGTTCTTAAACCAAATCTATGGTTTGTAGGCACAAGATTTCAGACAGCAGGGTACAAATGTGCGGAGAAAGATGTGGTTACAAAACATGAAGATCAAGCTGATCGTTCTGGGCATCATCATCGCGCTCATCCTCATCATCATCCTGTCCGTGTGCCATGGCTTCAAGTGCAAGTGAGGTGGACTTCAGGTCGCCACATTCACCCTGGCCCCATAATACCACCTACTTACTGCAAAAAAAAAAAGAAAGGCCATATGGTTTTTTGTTCTGTTAGCCATGAGTCCTGCCCTGATTCTTGGTGGTCCATTGTTCCTGATGTCGTGCTTGATTGCTGTTGGTTAGTGACTGGGTTAATGGGTCGGAGTGCCTTTTATTATTGGTTTTATTCATGTATAGCCTGTATGCTATCCTTTTTCACTCTGCTATATGAGTAGGTGTTACTACGTTTGTTCCACATCATTGTGTCAGGGTGTATTTGGTTTCGGAATAGTGGGATGAGATGGTTTTAAGGATGGGATGGTTTCATCCCACTTTAGGACTTTAGGTCATTGTTATTCTCACGTCCATCGTCTGTGAATTGTTTCATCCCACTTTATCTACTAACTAAACGCCTAAAAAAAAATAGGATGTGATGATTTTATTCTGCCACATCCTGTGAACCAAACTTACTTACTGTGCTTCTAAATCGTAGGAACAACTCCCTCTGATTTTGTGCACACTCTTACTACGCTTCTAAATCATAGGAAATTTGATTTATAAAAAAGTCAAACAACTTATAATATAGTATGAAATTTATAAGTTAATTATGGAGGAAAAACAGGATTTAAGTCAGGAGGCTATACTCCGAAAGCAATCCATCTTCGGTTAAACAATTGGTGGCTGGTCATTTTAGATCAGGAGAAATTGAAGAGATTGATCTCAGCCGTACAAATGGATCTGATATTGTGATTTGGACAAATGACAAATCTACCAATGGAGTTGATGACAATTGCTCCTGAAGTAGATTCTATGAGCCTAGCGACCTGCCTGTTTGGAGAGAGATGATCTGAATCAATAGTTCGAGTATCTAATGATTGGTTAGAGTAGACAACTAGTATCAATTACAACTTGTCTCATTAGAGAGTACTGGATTGAGTAGCTAGTCTCTTTGCAACCTAGCTTTTAGATGGCTATCTAGTGTCACGAGAGCGGATTAAAAGTTAAAATATTTAAAATACCCTTAAAGTAATTGATGTTCTAATTATATGATGCGTATCAATTTAGAGAAAATTTCGTATATGCCACTAAAAGTTTACTAGTTCTCATATATGTTACTAAAAATTTGCTATTTTTATATATACCACTGCTTCAATTTTTTATGTTCATATATGTAAATTTTTATATATACCACTGTTTCAATTTTCTATGTTCATATATGCTATTGCCGTTAGTTTTAACCGTTAGTCAACGTTAGTTTTTTTTAAAATGCCAAAACTGTCATCAACTTACAAAGCTAGCTAGTTTGCTTTGCTCTCGGTCGGTCTCAGTTGCGCTGGATTGAATGAGTAATTGGTACGCGTGTGTCGGCTAGAGCAAGTGCTAGCGATCACGAAGGTTAAATCATCCTTGATTTTTAGTGAGCTGATGGTAGTTTTGGCATTTTGAAAAAAAACTAACGTTGACTAACAGTTAAAACTAATGGCAATGACATATATGGACACAGAAAATTAAAGCAGTGACATATATAGAAACAAGTTTTCAGTGGTATATATGGGAACCGGTGAACTTTCAGTGTCATATACGAAATTTTCTCGTTAGTTTATATAGACGTTGCTTTGATTTATAATAGAAAATAGATATATTAAAATTTTGATAATAATAAATTAAAAAATTATTGGTGACATGGTGGTCATTTCTTTTACCTTTTGATGTCATTGTTAAGAACATCCTGCAAAATCTAAAGAAACTAGCCGTGGCTAACTTCTCGGCTACTGATTTATTGAGGAGTGATGCGTTTAGAGATTTTTAAAATCTAAAGAATTTGTATGCTGTTTGAAGGCTTCTAGCCGTTGAAACTTGAAAGTATCAGCTCCCAAACAATTGAAACTTGAAAGTATCAGCTCCCAAACAACGCAAAAAAAATTCCGTGAGGACAGTCCTCAAATCCTCCTCCCACGGAGAGGAACAAAGAGAGTAGGAGGCGACGGTGGGCGGCATGGTCGGACGACAGGAGTAGTGGTGCAATCACCGCCAGGCTCGAGATGAGCGGCCATGCCTGGATAGGGGTGGGCATTCGGTTTAATCGGTTTTCAGAAATTTCGGTTTCCAGATAACAGCAATCGAACAGCCTTCTAAAAATTTCAGAACCGCACCACCGAAAAAACCAAAAAACTTCGGTTCGGTTTTTCGGTTTACCGAAATACAGAACAAATACAGAACTGTGCAGTTTACTCCAGAAAGCATGTAGCTCCAAATAGCAAAGCATCAATTCATCATTCATCATTGAAACAACTGAACAAGCATTATTCAACACATATGATAGACTCAGTCTTAAGATATCCGATTACCATTCATCCAGATTTAAAATTGCAAATAGAGTCTCACACAGTCACACAACATCAGTTCACAGGAACAAACTAGTGAAACTACGTTATTACACAACAACAGCTCATTCATCCAAACAGCACATATCTGTAATCTCCAGACTGCAGTCTTTAACTCTTCACACTGGATATTAAACAAATATGTCAGCAGTTGATATGTATTTGAAATAAACAGAAATGAACAGAAGTAAACAGAAAATAGAATCCACTTCAATGAAACCTGGCTTTTCTGGAAATTAGAGGGGTTAGCCGGTTAGTAATCCAGCGGCTCATGTTTTATTCTGGTTGAAGTTATAACTAAATATAGTGAAGACAAGTTCATGGACATACAATGTCCACTCTTTTCTCTGCAATGAAACTGAAACTAAAATATACAGATCTGCATCACACTAAAAACAGTAAGAGAGAGTGTCATGTTGCCATACCGTATAGATCAAGGCGCCAGATGCCCAGATGACCGGCTGGGGCGGCGGGCGAGAGAGGCCTGAGGGAGGCGCGGCGTCTCGGCGATGAGTTGGCGGGTTGGCGGGCGGCGGGCAGCGGCGAGTTGGCGGGCTAGGGTTTCGCCTCCGCGTCTTGGTTTGCGCTGGCCGCTGGCGGCTACGGGAGTGCGGGGTCAGCTCACGGCGTCTTGCGTTGCGCTCGGCTGGCCGGCTGGGTAAATCGCGTAACCGGTGACTGGGCCGTGAGGCGTGATGGACTGGGGCACTGGGCCGTGAGGCTGAGGCATGACCACATACCGCGCCTGAGGGTGATAAAAAAGTTAAAAACCGATGCGCCATGCCTGAGTAATACTCAGTTCGGTTCGGTATTGCGGTCTGATCGGTTTTCTGATGATAAAAACTGAACCGAATCCTAACACCGAAGTTTGCCAAAATAAAAACCGAATTATTTAAAAAAAACAAAGTCGCTGTTTTTCAGTTTGGTTTGGTTCGGTTTTTAGTTTTCGGCGAATTTGTGCTCACCCCTAAGCCTGCACGACGTGTCTTTCTCCTTCAGGAACAGCCACCACAACGGTGAGGACCGTGATGACCAACACGTGCGGTATTTCCCCGAGGGGTTCTTGGAGAGGATGAGTGGTCGGTGCCTCGTCGTCGTGGCTTGGATGACGCGGGTGCGCGTATTGTCCTGCCCCACGTTGCTGCCCCCACCGTCCACATCACCATGCCCTGCTCCCTCCGCTTTTCTCTCGGTTAGATGTTCTTTCTCTCCACGTGGGGGCACCCTCCGCTTTTCTCACGGTTAGATGTTCTTTCCCTCCACGTGACGTGCACTCAGAGAAGTTTCTATAGAGGAAGGTTTAGGGACCATTCCTAAAAAAAAAAATTCCACAACAACGTCTAGGACATATTCAGGTTTCCACGGAGAAAATAATATTTTCTTGATTTATACTTTCTTTGGCCTATGACGCATTCAATTCAAGATTTCCACAAACAAAACAACGCTTTATCGATTTATCCAACTTGTTTTAATGGCGGTGGCGGGCAATTTGATTTGCATCTAGAATTCGTGCCTGATCTGTGACTTGCTCCTGCCTCCTGGTAACCGGATCTCCAAGAAACGACACTGCAGTGACATGCCGTTGATGATATCGGAGCCAATATTGTAGACACGCATGATATAGCAGTGAGACAGTGACACGGACGTCGCGGCACATTTCTTCGGTCATTCTCATCTGCAATTCCTTTTCCTTTTCTTTCGCCGTCGTCCAAGTTTCAGAGAGATGGCGACCTTTCCTTTCAACTTTTTCAGGCAGCTTACGTAGCACACTACACACACAACTGACACTAGTGGCATCCAGTAGTTTGGTTTTGCTCTCCGTAATGCTTAATTTCCACGCTTAGGGATGTTAATGGCCGAATTCCCATTCTCTGAAGAAGAATTTATCTATTAGGAGATAGAGATAGTATTAGGAGATAGAGATATGATCAATTTGTTTTACTATAGAAGGTTAACGACAGAAAGTCGGAAGTGAGGCAATTCTCTATCATCCGTCCCGTCCTTATTTCTCCACGGCCCTAAAACAAAGGATTTCACCCGTCCCTATTTCTCCACGGCCCTAAAATAATAAAGGATTTCACTTAACCGATCCATTTTAACTTAGAGCTAATCCACTGTATTATTTAGCTTAATCATTCTAATCTCTCTGGACTTTTTTATTATGATACATGACGGAAATTTCGATGGGGAGGAAGAATGGAAGATTTTCCCCAATTGGGGACCGGATGTTTACCCATTCTCCGCGGAGAATTTCCTATCCATATAATATAACGTATTAAACAATTTAAATTTTATCTCAAAATATAAGAATGTCTAAAGTATATTTATTCCACTAACCACATCTCATCTAATTTTATTCCTATTGTATCCTAAACAGCCTTTCCGTTTCTCACATACCTCTTATTAAATGAGAGCATCAGTCTTTTTTTTCTCCGTCCCTTTTTTTTTTAAAAAAAAAACTAGGATCAATTGTATTACGAGACAGGGTGAATATTATGCATAAATTCTATTCTTTTCTTGCAAGCTGCAAACTGTAAAAGTCGGTGCTTATTCGGTTTCCCAGAGAAAAGGTAGGTACTTGTTTAGCTGTTCAAATATTCGACGCTAGCTGACAGTAACGTTGCGGAAATGGTTAAGCTGGAGATTGTGACCAAGTGTAGATGCCGCCAAGGTCTCCTAGTTGTGATGGTACTCACTACTCACCCATGACATGGCACGCTAAAATTTCCACTTTGGCTCCTTCACTCCTCTTCAATTCGTTCCA
>KE372381.1:397971-428374 GCA_000418225.1 Zizania latifolia
TGATGGAATAAGTCTAGTGCGCTTTATCCTTTTTTCACTTTAGCATCTTGGACTAAGCATCTTAGACCAGCATCCTTTTTCACTTTAGCATCTTGGACTAGCATCTTGGACTAGCACCTTGGACTAATGGGCTGCATGGCTAGCCTATAAAATGTATCCCCAACCCTTGGGTTGGCATGGCATTGTGTGAGAAATAAACCAGAAAATTTCCCCAACTCTTCCTAGTGTCATCCTCTCAATGAGAGTAAGAGTGCAGCTACTAACAGAATTGCTCGCTGTTTTGGATTGAAATTTCCGCTCCATAATATAAAAGCTCGAGCAGCAACAGTTTACTAGATTTCTGGTTTGATGAACACTGCTTTCTAATATCCCCAAACTTTGGAAAAAAATTCGTCAAAAAATTGCTTTTTTCGCATATAATTCAATGTTACCAGCAGTAACGTGATGCTAACCGGTGAAATCGATGGATGCAGATCGTATCAGGCGCCGAATACTGCCACCACAACATGGTCGTCCACCGTGACCTGAAGATGGAGAACATCCTGCTGGATTCCGAGATGAACGTCAAGATCGTCGATTTCGGGTTCAGCAAGTTCTTCAGGCACAACAAGGTTCTCAGCGCGTCCTGCGGAAGCCGGGAGTACGCCGCTCCTGAGGTCAGTCAGCTGTCAGCCTGTCACATATTCGCGTGTATTTTTCACTGGAAACAATGTCAATATCAGTGTTAGGGTCACTATCGATACTCTCTCGTGTTTGTCAGTTTCAATATGGATACTCTCTACTCCCTTCATCTTATAATATTGTAACATACGATCGGATTTAAAATTTTATATTATAACAAATTTGAGCAGTGTCACTATCTAGATTTATTATACTATAAAATATTAAATCCGATCTAGGTCACAATATTATGAGACAGAGGGAGTAAAATACAGGCGCTTCCATGTTTTCAAGGAAAATGTTATATTCGTATTCGAAAGCATTTTCGTATAGTGTTAACTTTGTATTTGTTGAATTGTTGATAATATATGATGAAAGAAATTAATTATCAAAATTCTATATTGAAAATGATATATGTAACGAAAGAAATTAATAATCAAAGTTATCTGTTGAGGGCTTTGTGCAAAAAAAGTATGCCTTTTATGATGGAAGGAGTATACCATACAAATCATATAAAATTCTCATATTCCAAGCGTGATTTTATTACATGCCATTTCACATTTGGGCTTTGTGTAAAAAATTATGTCTCGTATGATGGAAGGAGTATACCATACAAATCATATAAAATTCTCATATTCCAAGCATGATTTTATTACATGCCATTTCGCATTTGTCATACGGGGAATGAAACGGGACTAATATGGGACATTTGATTCGCTTGATGTGTTTGTAGCTACACGCTGGCATAAAATATATTGGTCCTCCGGTGGACGTGTGGAGCTGTGGAGTCATCCTCTACATCCTTCTATGTGGCCGCTTGCCCTTTGATAGCGCTGACGTGTCAGAGCTACAGAGAATCATCAAAGTAAGAAACTATTCTGCCATTCCTACCATGGTATTTTTCCCTAAATACTAACTAGGATGACAATCCGGTGTCATGATCACAAATAGTTTTTTCTTACATTCGAATCCATAAATTTTGGATATACCCGTGAGCACTCATGAATAAAAAGCAGAGAACATAACCATTACCTATGGGTACATGTTGTCCAAGTGCATACCTGATTATCTATGAAATTACAGTAATAACAACACAATAGAGAGCTTAAGACTTAAGGGATTAGGGTTGCAAATTTGAGTTGAAATGGAGTTTAAGTATAGACCTACTCTGTCATACATATAGACGAATAAACATGTGCCATGAGTATAGGTAAACCTTACCATACATGTGCCCATATACCATCAGCTAGCAATTTGCGCCCGTGAACCACAAGCAACAAATGAGAAACAAATCTGACTCTATCAAAGTTTTTACTCACGATTAAACGAGCAAAACTTCCATCCCTAGTACTAACCACGACAATATGAACAAGCAACAATTTTCATATAGTGTATGCCCGGATTGAAAGCTCCACAGCATGAATATATTACAGCAAACCATCATTGGTCGGCAGGAGGACGCACGGGACCTGAATCAATCCTGATACTTCAAAAATCAAATCTCTTATGCAGTTGATCGATCAGAAAGTAACAGCTGAAGCCCTTTTCTTTTCTCTCTTGCAGAGAGGAGAGTTCACTATCCCTCCTCACGTGTCAGACGACGCGAGGGAGCTGATCTCCAGCATGCTGATCGTGAGACCTGACAAGCGTCTTGCCATGGCCAATGTGAGGACGCACCGTTGGCTCCAGTTCTCGATCCCTCGCTACCTTGCAATGCCTCCTGTCGACGCACGCACACAGATCATCACCATGGTAACTCAAGTGTACTTAACTAATCTTCAAAGTCACACTTGCTATTTGGCTGCTTAGTTGATTACGATCATGCATGTGTTTAACTGTGCATCTGGTGCAAGCTAGGTTGATGGTGAGACCATCGAGCAAGTGGTAGGGTACGGGCTTGATAGGAGGTACTTGGTTGAATCACTCCAGAACGGAGTCGAGAACGAGGTATGTATTAACTAAAGTGAGAATTAATGGTTTAGCAGATAATATATATGATAAATTTTACGGTATATCAAAATAAACATATACCATACACCTTAATTAATACGAATAGTCACAATTTACTTGTAGACTTAATAAGTCATACACAATTATTATATTGTCGTTATATTTTGTTGAAAAGTCAATTATTAATGTCTATTAATTAGTTGATATGTTTCGAATTATTTGATAGCCGGATTTTAGAGACCAGTCAAAAAAGTACCTGTCAAAAAAGTAATATTGCATAAAGTATGTAACCTTTAACAGTCAATTAATACATCGTTTATTTTTTATTTCCAAGACAATTAATAGATCAGACTTATTACAAATATTAACTCGCAAAAGCTAAGAGGTGTACCGTAAAATAGCTTGTGAAAAAAAAATGAAAATGTCACTCATGACAGGTTCGCTGTCATACATACAGATCGATTGTGTAATTCACTTACACTTCAAAAATAAGCATGTGTGGATGTGATTGTAGGCGACGGTCGCTTACAACTTGATCCTGAACAAGCGGTTTGATGCCGCCACTCGTTACCTCTGGACAATCGATGTCTATCAAGGAGCTGGGCAAAGTACAACCACGGTGCGTATATGAATCTTAACTAATTCCATAGAAAATATATATGCCTTTCCCCTGACCAAGAATAAATATCTTTGATATGGACATGGACTATGTAGCATTGGCAATTGTTTTCCATTTGAGTAAGTTTTAAAATTTTGTCATACGAGTACATTAAAATATACTCATGACGATTCTAATATCAATAATGTTTTTACTAGATCAATTAAGAATTAAGAATATAGAATACTCCCTCCATCCTATTTTTTTTACTTTGTAAAAAAGAAATAAGAAGTTTTATTCCATCGATAATGTTTATATATCACTTAACAATATTGGCCCATCATTAATGAGTATTTTAGTTTTTTCATTCGTACCACTAATTTATTAACTTTATATAAGAAGTAATTTTTTAAAGATACGAAGGGAGTAACTTTTAGGAATTTTTTGTTTTAATAATATATTTTTTATTCAAAATTTTAAATCTGATATGCGGATTTCAGAAATTACAAAAACAGCCTTATATCGGATTATGGTCTGTCGATCTAGGGCAGATCGGTAAAACATCTGCCGATCTAGGCCGATCGACCTAGATCGATGGGCGTCAGGCTTCATCTGCCCTAGATCGGCAGATGGTCTACAGATTTAGGATAGATCGGTCTAGATCGGCAGTTCATCCCTCGACAGAAGCCTGCACCTGCCGATCTAGGCCGATCTGCCCTAGATCGGCAGACCATAGTCCGACAGAAGACTATTTTTGCAAATTCTGAAATCTGCATACCAGATTTGAAATTTTGAATAAAAAATGTATTATTAAAACAAAAAACTCTAACTTTTAGTGCAGTAGTGTTCAGAGATAAATATTTTTTATTTGCGCAGCAATAATCAAGAAATTTCTCGGTGGTTTCTTCAAACGTTATGTATCTATAAACAATAAATGATTTTTATGTAATAATCTCCCTTTGATTTTAAAACATTTGGAAATTGGAATCAGAGGGAGAGTATTGCACTGAATCATCGCCACCATGGTTACTGTCAATTGGTATTTTGGACAGGGAGCAGCAGGAGCAATAGGCAGCAGTGCTGGAGAGCAGCATGCCGCCGTCGCCGGCGAAACGCACGGAGGCAGCGGCGGCGGCGGCGGCGGAAACGCCTGGGCACTGGCAGGGGTGGAGTTCCATGAGTGCCCCCGCGAGGCCATGCGCATCATCGCGGCGGCGCTGCGTGAGATGGGCATCGTCTTCGCCTACGTCGACGACCAGGGCCGCTACGGCAGGCTCCTCTGCGCCCGCTTCACCGGCGTCGTCTCCAGGGACGACGTCCTCCGCACCATCCGTAGCTTCCTGAACGCCCCCACCGATATCCCCTCTTCTTCCTCTCCTGCTGCTGGTGGCAGCGGCGGCAGAGGTGAGTCCGGCCGTGCCGCCGGCGCTTCCGCCGACGACATTCTTCAGAGATTATCTGCGGCGGCCGTCTTCTTTGAAATCCAGGTTAATTGCTGCCTCCATTCTCAAATAAAATAAATACTGTACTATCCTACAAGATATACAATAAAATCATGGAAAATATTTTTCACATGATATTAATTTTTATAAATATATACTAGAAGAAACAATATAAAAATATATGTATTGGAAACACTGTCAATATTCGAAACAACATTTATTTGGGAACAAAGGTAGTACTACAGTAACAGCAATTAAACTTTGTAATATCTTTCTCTCTAAAAGAACTTTATAATCTTTTGACAGTATGCATGTTTTTTTTGAAAAAGACGCAAAAGAAATGTTTTCAACGAAATTACCTGATGAAGCAAATACACGTCAAACTTATCTGAAATTCCATGGAAAAAGTGATGGTGTATTTGGTAGGGATCCAAATTCTCATAGAGACATTTCAGATCAAGATTTTATCCAAAAATGTTTATGGAGCCTAAATCAGAATTATTTGTGAAATCGTTTTGTTATCAATAGTTTTAGCTCTAGATTCTTTTGAAATGAACTTAAATCAGTGTAAAACGCTCTTTTGGATGATTCTTCCTTGCAATATAAAAAATAGATTTTTTTATTCAAAACACTTCACAAAAACATTGTTTGGACAAGATTCTAGTGATTCTAGCTAGAAACCTAAACGTTTTTTGCAACTAAACAAGGCCTGAAACTTGTCTACTACAAAAATGCATATTCAATGGTGGTTTTTACCCACTATTTTTTTTTTTTTTGGTTTTCTTGTAGATGTACAGGTCAGCTGGGGAAGGGAACTACCAGATGGACTTGAAGAGGCTTTCCGGTCCACAGCTTCAATACCTCCGGATATGCTCTGAGTTGAGCTCAAAGTTGAGAGCAATCAACTGAGGCAAAGTATATAGCACTGTACTATACATGCTCCAATACTCCCCTTGAAAACGAAAAGAAAACTCTGAGGCAATGCTGTGTAAATTAATTGTAGCCCTTTCACCTTCCTTTTTACTGGTGAAGTAAAAGGCTAGCACCTATGAGAGGTAAAAAAAAGTAACACAATGTGGTGAATTCAGAGCAAAGTTTAGTAGACTATGATGGTTTATATAGTATTAATTGATGTGTCACGTAATAAAAAGATGATAAGATAATATAGTTGCTGAGAGAGAAGAAATTTATTTCTTATGCAAAAAACAGTTCTACGCGACAACAAAGAAGAAAAGCGAATCGGGAGAAAACAAGAGAGGAGAGATAGTTAAATGATAATTTATTTTGGATAAATTATTCATTAAAAATATAATTTCTACACATAATATCTATATGACATGATAAGCTATTAATTACTTTCTTCGTCTGGTTTTGATTTGTGTTTAACGAAAAAAAGAAAGAATTCAATTTTGATATATGTATTACTCCATTAACATATCAATACATGCATGACTATTTGGGTTTCGCGTGGCTATTCAATGCATCATTATTTCTAAACCAGTTTTTGTAGGAAAACGAAGCAATCATGGGCTACGGCTGGGAAAACGAAGCAACATGTATGTTTTTAATAGAAATTATAGTTTCTTGGTCTTGATGCCGCATCCCTATGCATATATCATACATGGATGAAAGGAGCATATAAACTATTTAATGTCTAGGGTTTGATTGTCGTAAGAGCATCAACAATGTATCTAGACTACATGATCTATAGAAGTGGGTTCGGTAACAATAATTATGGTAAAATATAATAAAGGTGAGCTAGGTAGAAAATAAACTACGAGACCTACCATATATGGCTACCTGTAAATAGTGACAATAACAAGTAGTATATTTTAGGACAAGACTAGCAATCGGACGTCCAATGCTGCACAAAATATCAGACGCCCCTCTTAGCTGTTAGATCCACCACGCGTAAATCCTAGCCGTTCGATCAAATTTCTAGTGCCAACGCTGAAACATGACACATTACTGATAGAAACATTGTGTATATATTATGCGAAATATTTATCAGAACCGATTGAAACATTATATATAAACACTTAAAACAATTGTTGTTTCTAGTTAAACATGATTTACATATTTTTAAAACACTACTAACGTATAAAATGATACATTATTTAATGAATAAAATGAATAAAATGAAACAAATGTTAAACTATTTGAAACATTACGATATACTAAGTGAAACAATATATGTAGTTGCATTGAAAAAAATTTCGTAACTGATTGAATTGTTGCATCTTTATAGTTTTTTCATTAAACAAAAATGCTTATTGGGCTAGGCCCACTTACTAGGCACAACGCAAAATTTGCTGGGCCACGCGTCCGATGGAAAAGCTCCCTTCGAATTCCTATTTGTAAGCATTTCTGTATATTTTACTGTCTTATAGGTACTCCATAACTATATTGTCTACTTTTACATTTAATGTCGTATAGACTACTTTTATAATGTATATGTGTTGTCTATATGCTACTCCCTTTGTCCCATATTATTGGGATCTAGGACTGGATTTAATATTTTATAGTATAACGAATCTGGACAGTGACACTATTTCTAATGAAAAAGGATTGAAAATTTTGAAACACCCCACTATTTCTTCGATCCAATGTAAAACACAAAATCCATGTAGTTTGATATATACATATACTCTTTCCGATTTCTTATATAAGTTATTTTATCTTTACTAACTCTTTTTCAAATATAAGTCGTTTTATAACTTTTAGTCATTTTAACTTCTTTTCAATGTTTGCCCTCGTCAAATAAACTATACCCTCATATAAACAAACAATTCCTCTTTCCAAAACAGAATAAATGAAAGACAACAAACTTATTTGAATTAATTTCTTAAATCTTGCACACAAATCCAAAACGACCTAAATAAGTAATCAGATAAAATATTATATTAGTATCTGGATCAAGAGTGTAACTAAGCTTTCTCTAAGCTGGCTGTAAAATGTAGTACAAACTTGACACACTTTTGTCCCCACTTTAGTCTGCATCTGTTACAGAGAAAAGCAGCTGGTACACATCTTCTTCCCAGTCCAGGACACAAGAAGACTGGTCAAGAAAAGAATAGATTAGCCTCAGGAAGAAGGTTCATCTTTTAACCAAGGACACTGCAGGTTCTTATCAGTCTTCCTCTCACATCTTTGCTTTAGGCCTCACTCAGGGTGCACCTTTGGCTGTTCAAAGTTACAGTCTTGCAAGAAAAGAAGAGAGAGAGCAGAGGAAGAGAGGGAAAAAAAGCATGCATTGGAGAGAATCCATGCTGCTTTGGCAGCTTGGATGCTCTTCTCTCTTTAGCTCTCAACCTTGGCTTCTATCCATGCTTCTTGCTGCTTTACCTCAGTAGTTTTGTTGGAAGTGTTGATGTAGAAAAAGAGAAATCACAGAAGATGAAACATATTAAAGTTTATATTTTTTATGTATTGTGCAAACAATGTTCCAGTTTCTAGCAAGTGATAAGGTGATTTCCAGGTGGAGCATGCCAATTGGCAAATCAAAAGCATCTTTAGTAAGTGGGTCTACTTTGCTTTGGTGCTAGGGCACAAGCTACAATGGATTTTCACATCTCATCAGAAGATAAGAAACAAAGCCAGGAAATTATTGGTCATCTTATCTTTACCTGTTCCTCTATAGCAAGCTTGCAATTTGCTTTTCTAACCAACACAACAAATAGGAAGCTTAAAGAAAAGAATTGATACCACTACAAACATGTGCAAAGTAACCACTGAAAGAAAAAAGAGCTCTTGCCCATATCCCTTTGCCAAGAGTGTCTTTGATGCCTGAATTTTGTGAGAGGGAAGCTTGGCACTGCTCCCTTCAAAAACCCAATCAGTAGGATAGCTTTTGTTTCTCAAAAGCTAAAGTTTATATGCCTAAAATTGTCTTAAATAGCAGTGCAGTGCTTAGAACAGCATATGCCACCTCCCCCCTAGTTACACCAGCATCCTGACAGAGCCAGCCACCACAAACTCATGCAGCTCCTGTTTTTTCCCCTCCATTTCTTGCAACACAATGTTCTAATCCACAGAAGCACTTGGGAAGTTTCCATCCACCAGGGTGCGTGCCGCCTACGCTCGGCCAGGTGATCTTCCTGATTCTCCAGCTCCTCTGAAGAATGCAGAGTGACGAACGACCATTAGAAAATCAGAGGGAAGCAAGGAGTGAATTGAAAACCGACAAGGTGTAATGTTCAAGGTGACAATTGTTTTTTTTGCATAGTGTAATTTATTTGACAGCATCAGATGCATGCTGGCTAATCATTTCAGGTATGATGAGTGCATGCAGGTTGCTCATTCGGCGAGTTGAAGTAATGGATTTGTCTTTATTAAAAGGTTCGCATACTGTCTTCATGAGCAAGTGTTGGTGTAATGAAGACAAATAGTGTGACCATTTCATTGTTTTCATTATGCAAATAAAACTTGAATCATGCCTTGAAACTTATTGAATCTTGCATTTCAATGGGACAAGCTTAATTCAATTAGGAAGTCATATTATTGAATAACATAAATGTTAGGAATTCATTTTATATGTAGAAGATAGAGACTGTAAGCCAAATCCAACTTATGTTAAGCAAAAACAAAACAAAATGAGCTTAAAATCAACTTCCAAACAAGTGCCAAGAATTACAAATTGTTTTTTAACTCTAATTTTCAGCTTAGTAAGATCACACAACAGGCAGGAACAGTGAATTTATAACAGGAGTTCTTTGAAATTAGGAAGGATGGGGACATAAGGCTTTCAGTATTAAACTTATTATGTTTTTGAACAGGGTCACACCTCAGATAACCCAATTAGATATGAAAAAAATTTCTCCTTCTGTTAGAATTAGGCTGTCAAATAAGAGATCCATGGAAGGTTGGAAGGCCATTAACACAAAAACCTGATTTGCAATGGTCAAACATGTGAAGCTAATAGGACTAAATTTGGTGAAACAGAGAAGAGGAATAGGAGGAGCAAGAGAAAGTGCAGTTCATCTGAATTCTCATGTTTACATGCTGCAAAAAGTTACCTGTTGTGGATTGGATCCGGTCCATTGGGCACCCTCCTCTTCATGCTGCTGAAAGGATCATCAGCCTTGAAATCCTCCAGTGTCCTGTGAGCCAGTCCTGCATTGACCATCATCCTTCTTCCCCCTACCCCAAGAACACTCCCCACAGAAGGCTGTTTTGCACTTGTCTCCACCAGAAAACACAACAAAATGAGGCCTCCAAACATGATGGCCAATGTCACTGACCTGGCAAACCTGTTCATACTATCCAAATTTCTATTTCTTGGGCACTGTCACCACTACCACCACCACTCTATGAGCATCTCATAGAGTGGTGCAAGTGTAGCAAGGCCTCCAATATAAGGTCACCTCTCTCAGGTAGTCAGGTCTCAGCACATTTATATTGTGGAGGCAGTGGTGTGTGTAATGTGTTTCTTGCTTCTTGTTCTCTTCTGAGTTTCTTTCTTCCTTGAGCTGGTTCTGATGTGCTTTTGAAGGGCCTAGCTAATGCAGAGGCATGGTAGAATCAAAGGAGGTGAGGCCATGCTTGCTTTTGTCCTTTGCTTTTTTAGTTATGTTGTTTTCCTTCTTTTCTCTCATTTCTTATTTCTTAGATCTTGATTGATGAAAAGAACCAATGGGAGTTTAAGGTGGCAAACTGGAAATGATGTCTGGTCCATCAGAGATTCATTCACTAGTGATACTTGGAGAACAGCCATGCTAGAGGATAATCTAGTTTACACAAGTGTTTAGGACAAAGAGAGAATTGAAAGATCTAATCTTTGAGTAAATCTAGGAGGAGGCATGACAGATGAGAGATTGCTCTGGTAAAGCGATGTACAAAAGCAGCTCCTCCAAATTTCAGGTGATATGTCACTATCCTTTTTATTATATTGTGACTACATGGATAACACTGTCTTCATCAATCCTAAAAGGGATTGATCTGATTCTTTGATATATTTTCCTTGCAAGGACATCTTCAGGCTACTGCTGAAAGTTTACTCAAGTTAGATGATTTTTCTCTTGCAATAGAACAAAACCTTAATTTCAATCGAAACTTGTTCTAGATGTGGACTGAAAACAAAACTTCAGGTCACAGCAAACATAATTTCCTTGACTAAAAGCTGGATTGAGGCAGGAGATAAAAATCATAAAACTTCTATATTGTGGAAAGGGCCAAAGGAGTTGGTTGTTTTTTGAGACAGCCTGACACACTGCTGCCCTGAAACCCAACTGTTACCCAAGCCAACAGAATTAAAGTGGAACAGGCAGTGGCATTGCTGCTGCCAGGACAGATTTCGTTTCTACATCAGTAAACACAAAAAATTACTTCAGTCTTCACATGCACTTGCAGTAAACTTGAAATCTGTAAACCACGTGGAGGTATATATAATCTTACCACCTCTTTTCAAGAAACAGTTTGCTACTCATCACTGTCCGAAAACTCAAACGCTACCCACTCATCTGAAGATGCTAAGTATGTACACATCAAGATCAGGTGTTCAGCAAGTGATACACACGTTTGGATTTAGAAGGAAAGAACACATTTTTTAGGAATCACAGACGCCGCAGCTCTTCCGGCAGTTGCCAGGTGCAGCACCCTCAGCTCCGACCATGTATACCGGGTTCCTCTCGCATTCTCCAGCTTCGGCCCATTTCGCGCAGCGTGCACTAACGTCGGAGCATCCTTTGGTCTCCTTTGAGAGAGGAGGATTCTCGTAGGACCTGATGCGGATCCACTTGGGTGCAGACCACTTTTCGCCTTGTATGACCGGGCAGCTTCCATGGAGGCTCAGCTGGTCTGGTACTCCATCGACATGAAGGCTAAAGAAGAGCACTGCATCGCCTTTAACTGGTTTCACTGCAAGTAACTAGTCTGGTTTAGTTCAAGTTCAGAGCTTTCAATAGTAACATGTTTGAATTCTTGAAGAACAGATCTGGCTTAGTTCAGAGCTTTCAATAGTAACATGTTTCAATTCTTGAAGAACAGGTCTGGTTAAGTTCAGAGCTTTCAATAGTAACATGTTTCAGTTCTTGAAGAGCAGGTTTGGTTTAGTTCAGGGGTTCCAATAGTAACATGTTTCAATTCTTGAAAAGCAGGTCTGGTTTAGTTCAGAGATTTCAATAGTAAGATGTTTCAATTCTTGAAGAGCAGGTCTGGTTTAGTTCAGAGCTTCCAATAGTAAGATGTTTCAATTCTTGAAGAGGAACTATAGTTTAGTGAAGTGTGACATTTGGAACAACACAAAGGGTTCTAATATGAGATGATCAGATGGACTGTTACCTGCCAATCCTCTCTGTGCACATTCAGAGAAAGTATCATCCTTGGGCTGAGACTCCCACCCCTAAAAATCAATCAGCATTGGCAATGTCACAACAATTGATGATACATCACTTGGTTTGCACTTTGCAAACGTCAAGAACATCAAATTTGCAATGTACCTCGGCATTGGGGAACACGGTCTCGCCTCCCTTCTCGACGGTCGACAGATACATGAGCACCGTCGCGTATCGGTGGCCTCCAATTGCTTGATTGACCTTGTCTTGGAAATAATCGAAATGTGGCTCGTACTTCTGACCGTGCTCGTACCGAAGTATCTGAATGTTCTCAGCATTTTCTGATGAAAAAAGGTAACAACATCAAGATGTCAAAGCTTGCTACTTGAACAAATTACTCAATAGAATCACACAACCAGACAATCAATCTGAGGAGCCCAGCAGATACCTTCAGGAAGAAAGGTCCATGCTGCAATTCTTTTTTCAATCCTACTTACCACTGGATCCTTCACAAAACAAACAACACATTTCCATTACACGCCACAATGACATAATCCATTGCAAGGTACAACATCAAGAAACAAATTAATGGATGCCAAACCAATGTTATGCCAAATTGCCTAGCTACTGTTACTACCAAAACTGGTCCCAGTTGAGCTGATTCTATCTAGGTCTGAAAGTATCAGTTCCTGCAGCGATCAATGGATGGATGGATACTGATCTCTGCATCTTTAGTAACTGCTGCTCAGAAGAGAGCCAGAGCCAGTGGCCCAGTAACTGACGCCGGCCTGCATGTTTACCGGTTGCCGGATAGTCGAATTCAGTATCTCAGTATCGGTGCAACAGGCTACTGATGGAGATCTAAATGAGTTGTTGAGTAATTGCAACATTGCATCTCAACAGTAATAGCATTGACCTTGTGAACATGGTGATCTGAACAGAGCCAGTAATTGCGATTGGATGGAATGAATTTAGAGACAAACGTTGGAGGAGATGTCAGGAGGTCAGAACCTACATGCCTTCCACAACCAGTTGCAAGGATGAGAGGTCCATTGAACAGTAGATTTCCCACTAAGATGCAGGCAAAAAAATGAATCTTTTTGAGAAATGTTAACACATGAAGTTTCGCATCCAACGGTTCTCAGTTATGATCATAGGGTTGCGATCCAGTTTTGTTTTCATTTCTGAAAATTGTGTAATTTATGGATCACAACCTTATCTTAATTTCTGAAAATTGCCTAAATTGTTAGCAGAAATTGTCTTAACAAATGAAAACAAAAATGCATTTGAAGATAGGGTTGTGATCCATTTTTGTTTTCATTTCTGAAAATTGTGTAATTTATGTACGGTCTTCGAACGATCAAATCTTTCACTTTTCTGTAATTTTTGAAAAAAATTCAACCCGATTAACGTGGTAATTTTCAGCCAAAAACAACTTTTTCCCTGACAGATCAATGTCATTAATGCAGCAGTAAATGTAATTAACGCAAGCAGTATATATGGTCGTCGTCGTCGTCGTCGTACCTGGCGCTTGTCGAGGAACATGCCGGAGCTGGTGCGCACCTCGCTCATGACGCTCGCGCCGGACTTGCTGTCTGCCACCATCGACCTCTGGATCTTCTTCTTCCCCTGCTCCGTCCAATCCAATCCACATGTCAGTCACCAGAAACAAGGCGAGAGCCGCCAAAGATCGATGCAGAGAGGTGGGTAGCTAGCGTCGTGCTGACCAGATTGACGAGGTGGTCGCACTCGTCGTCGGAGAGGAAGGCCCTGTACAAGAAGATCCTCGGCCTCCACGATATCGCCGTGACACGGGACGCGTTGAAGGGAGCCGCGGCGGCGACCTTGCCGGCGTCGTCCTCCGCCACGCCGAGGAGGAGCACCGGCACGACAGCGGTGGCGGTGAGAAGGAGCGCGAGCACCAGCACCACCCGCTTCATCGCCATCGCCGCCATGAAATGTAGGCGTCAACTGCTGCTTTCCTCCGGGACTAGCTGGCGAGAGCTACGTGGAAGTGAAGCATGGTTTAATGGGATTGGTTCGATTTATACCGCGTCGAGAGAGACCGGAGACGGCAGCGCCCGCCGATCGGACGGGGCGGCGACGGTTGATTCGAGTGCTTTTTTCCCCTGTGGTTTTGGTCGCCGGCGCGCGGCGGCGCCGGGGTTTTGGTGGCGGTTTGAGCCCACGGCATGGCGGAAATTAAACCGGAAACCGGAGGAAAACAGGGTTGGGGCGTTGACTAGAATCAATTTTTTTTAATTAAACTTATTTAAATGGAGGAAATCAGGTTGGGGAGTTGACTAGTATCAAAAGTTTTTTAATTGAACTTATTTAAATACACTGGGATATATTTCACGAATTTAATCAAACTAATTTAATATTATAGTTGCCACTGTATTTTTCAATAAAATTAATTAAAAAACATAAACTGTATATATATTATATAAAATAGAACATATTTTTTCTCTCTGTCAACTTCAGACTTCCGGGCTTATGGATTCTTTAGTGCCTATCTGACTTTGAGGGGCATCTCAGTCTTTGACCTCCCTTTGGTAGAGATTAGTCGTTTAATTTGCGCTGCTTACGAGATTTACCATCCAATTTCTGTTTAGAGAAATTAGGAGTGGTTGTATTTACTTCTTACGAAAAATTATAAAAAGTAGGAGCCAACTTTTTTCAATGAAAAATAACTTTAGGATAATTTTTTTTATATTTTTATTTGTAACATTCCTAACGCTAGAACCGTCGAAAAAATTTCAATATTAATTTTCTAAATAAAGCTCTAAAATTTTAATTTAGCTACATTCTTTTTATGTAAAATATTACATAAAAAATAAGCACCCCTACATCCTTAGGAGAGAGAAGTAACAAGAGCCAAGCAGGAAAGTTGCTAGTATTTCATGTACCAGAAGTATGGCAAATTCCAAGGACACGGAGGATAAGAGAAATTTTAAAGTATTTGACGAGTACCAGATACCATAATTTTTTGTGTTAATTTTAGTATCTTATCAAGGACCGTAAAATCACTCGGAGGATAAAAGACAGATGTCCTTCAGTTGATCCATTTGGTCGGTGTCGCGCTTTCTGACTATTTGCTTTCCCTTTTTCAGAGCATTACTGGGACTCTCACCTGCCATTATAAAAAACTAATTTAAATACATAAATAAAATAAGTATGTCTAGTAAGTAATGTCAGTTTGCTATAGATACCGTTATCGTCGTCCCTCACTTTTATGGCTATTGCGGTCTTCTCTTCATCATAGTTATTGTAAATAGCGGCTATAACAGACAATGGGGCCGATCCCAATGTTAATACCATATAGTCCCTTTCTGTTAAGCCAACTCGGGTACTAAATGAGGACCACTCTTTGTGGAGGCATACCCTGCCTCCATAACTCGCAACCTCAACCATAGTGGTACACCCATCTTTTGTTAATATTCTAAGGGTGTCATCAGCGTGAATGCTATTGATATCGTCAAAGCTTTTTGTTAGAAACTACAACAGTGAGATAATATCGCATCAGTTTGTTAGTTTTATAACCACATAAATAGAATATGCAATGTACAATGTATAAATCTGGTGACACCCACCGTAAACGTAATGATTGATCTCCAAGAGGCAACTGTCAGGAACATAAGTCGGTACCTACATTGTTGGTATGGATTACTATAACTAAACATAGCACTTGCAGTACGGGACAAAAAAAGTAAAATAATACCATAGGGACCCGCTTACTGCTGGAAGCACGTTGTCCGGAGGGAGTGCCCTGTTGATCACTTGGGAGGCTTGTCATGTCCCTAATTCATGTTATATTTGACAACGATAAAAAAAATACAATAATACTTACGTAAACCCTAATAAACAAAAGTGAATATTGTGTGTGACAACTAATTAATTAAATGTTAGCCCTAAAGAATATTGAAGAAAAAGAAACGTAAAAGACCAAACTATATAAAAGTGAGCACATAATGTAGGATCATTCCATAAATAAAATATAGGAATAATAATAGTAGCACGTAAACAATAAGATCATTGCATGAACAAAACAACTAAACAATATTAGTAGCATGTAATGTAACATCATTGCATGAACAAGCTTGTCAAAACCAAAAAAGAGCATAAATGTCACACACACATCCTCATACTAATAGCCTTCTCTTCATTGAGCTATTCACAAAGCAACATATTTACAAAGCAACAAGTAACAAACCCTAGCCTCGATAGAGGAGTAGGAGTAGGAGAATGAGGTTAAGGAGGACCTTAGGAGGAAGATGCAGGAGACGAGGCGACGACGGAACGGAGGGCACAATGGACGAAAGAGACCACGCCGGAACAGAGACCGACGGAGGAGGCCGTGACGGGACGGAGGACGCAACGGTGGAGGAGAACGATGGCGGAAAGCGTGGAGCGTGACGGTGGAACGGCGGGGAAGGAGAACGCATGGCTGCTAGGGTTTAGGGTTCTGCATGATATGAAAGTATTCTATTGGCGTCCGTCTATTTATACATATTAGTAGTGACGGGCAATAGTTGTCACCCGTCACTAATGATCTAGCCATTAGTGACGGACGATAGTGCCGCCCGTCACTACTAATCGACAGTGTCTTTAGTGACGGGAGAGAATTTCCGTCTATGACTAATTCTTTGACCCATTAGTGATGGGTGGTAATGTGATCCGTCACTAATAGAGGTGCCTTCTCTTTAGTGACGACCACATTACGATCCGTCACTAATAAAGTAATATCACTGACGCGTCAAAAACGGTCCGTCACTAAAAGTATATTAGTGACGCGCGTCATTTATCCGTCAGTAAAGCTCCGTCACTAAAAACTATTTTTGTGGTAATGTATTACTGTCGGTTTGTAGGCACTATCAGTGCCGGTTTGTAATAAAACCGGCACTGATACTATTAGTGGTGGTTGCTCTCACTAACTATCACTGATAGCTACTCTCACCTGTATATATAAACCACTCATTCCACTAGGCCAGTGTCCACTGCCCTCTCTTCTTCTTCTTAGCCATTTCAACTGGTTGCCTTATTTTCAATATTTGACACTTTCTACTCCTTGTTGTAGAGAAGGGAAGCATCGGGGAAAACCAGTGATCATGTGAGTGTGCAGAGAAGATGAAGAAGGAGAAGAGAAGAGGTTCATCGGAGATGACGTGATTTATTTTTTCTAAAAAATCCCTTGTCTAAATTATCTCAT
Organism: Zizania latifolia; assembly: GCA_000418225.1. NCBI lineage: Eukaryota > Viridiplantae > Streptophyta > Magnoliopsida > Poales > Poaceae > Zizania > Zizania latifolia. The sequence goes on from KE372381.1 coordinate 415,102, forward strand.
TCATTTTTGCCCTAGGTGCACTATTATGTGCATTCACACATATAAATGAATGAATATCGGACCGCATTGTACTGGTAAGTGTTTTTTCTCAAATGATAATTCATGGTACCAAAGCTCTAACCGATATTAAGTATATCTTTGCTCTTCATTAGCCGGTTGTCTCTATGACGTTTGGGAAACAAATTAATACCTTCTTAAATGTAACGGATATGACTGGCCTAAAGCTTTATGCGTTGAACCAAATAAAGGTAGGTTGTCTTCTGCTAGTTGCCCAAATCTTCTGTGTGTAATGAATGTACTTGGAGCTCATCCACATCTCTGCGTGTAATGGACAGTTTGTAATGCACGATTAAATCAATGTATTTGATTTCTTTGTTTTTTTCTCTATGTGTGTGTTGAAACAGAATTAAGATGGATGAATGAATACACTTGGAGCTCATCCACATCTCTGACTGACCAATCAATAAATCATGTGAGCAATAACCAGTTATTACTCGATGTATGATGTCCCCTAAAACATATTGATGTTGGCACTTTTAGTGCCGGTTACGAACCGGCACTGAAAGTGGCTTTAAGTGGTGGTTCCAGAACTACAACTGATAGTCGTGACTATTAGTTCCGACTAATCAGTGGCGGTTTAAAACCCGCCATTGATAATGATTTTGACCCGACACTGATGTCGGTTTCTACAGTGGTGATTACATTAGCAGGCCAACAATGAGTCAAGACGGAGGACAATGTGTAGATATCTTCATGTCAGTTGCTGCCCAACGGTAGTAGTTTAGGGAAACTGACACACACACACACACACATATATATTAGTAGATTTGCCCACGGTTTACAAAACAACACTGTCATAGAATCACTTAAAAGTAGCGCCATATCAATGCCAGTTATCTCCAAGCCGACACCGAAGCTATATCACTGTCGGTTTAAAAATGAAAGCCATTAAATTTTTTGAACTTGAATGGAATCGGCATTGTTGTGTCACTTTCAGTGCCGGTTCCATTTACGAACCGACACTGATGTATCAATGTCGGTTCATATCATGAACCGGCACTGAAAATGGCGAAATAGCGTCGGTTCCATTTACGAACCGACACTGATACATCAGTGTCGGTTCGTGTCATGAACCCGCACTGTTGTGGGACTATAAATCTTTCCCACGCTGCAACAATTTATATTTTATTTGATCAACGGTTTACGGTTTAGAATTTAGGGTTTAGCATTTTTTAATAACAAATAATAAATGTTAAAAATACAAAGGTAGCCTTTTTCATACTAAATAATAAATGTTAAAATACAAAGGTTTGCCTTTTTTTAATAATAAATAATAAATTTTAAAACAAAAAGTTAGAATTTTTTTGAATTCCAAAATTTAGTGATAACATTCTCCAAATTTAGAATTTTTTTGAATTCCAAAATCTTTTAAAAGATCCCATTTATTTTTAAAATCTTAAAGAAAATATAACATATCTTATCTAATATAAAATTTTGGTATTTTTCTACGTCAGTTTACTATTTTTAATTCATTAAGTGTGTTTCTAGGATTTAAATTGAAATAGGTGAAATTTGAACTGCAAGTGCTTGAAATAATGAACCAAAACTTATAAAAAAATCATATTCATATTTTTGAGTATATTTTTAATTCTTATTCACTAAATTAAAAGAAATTTTGAAAAATCTAGGTTGTAAGACTCGATCGACAATGTGGAGCTTAATGATTTTTTGATTTAAAAAAATCAAATGACGTCTGAAAAACGCGAGATCTATCATGGAGTTATAATATGATACGTAGATGCCGTGATAAAAATTTAAAAATATTTTGAGAAAATTGTCACGTATGATGTTAAGAAAGTCATAGATTCTCTGTGAATGAATTAGGATTTACAAAAGAATGGGTTGGGTTTAGAAGCAAATCGATGGTTAAATTCTTATTTGAATTTAAAACTTTTTCTACGATCAAAATGTAATATATCTTATCCCGTATAAAAATTTGGTCTTTTTCTGGGTTAGTTTACTATTTTTAATTCATTAAGTGTGTTTCTAGGATTTAAATTGAAATAAGTAAAATTTGAACTGCAAGTGCTTGAAATAATGAACCAAAATTTATAGAAAAATCATATTCATATTTTTGAGTAAATTTTTAGTTCTTATCCACTAAATTTAAAGAAATTTTAAAAAATCCAGGTCACGACACTCGATCGACAACGTAGAGCTTAATGATTTTTTAATTCTAAAAAAATAAAATAAAGTCTGAAAAATACGAAACCTGTCATAGTGTTATGATATGATACGTAGATGCTGTGATAAAAATTTAAAAATATTTTAGGAAAGTTATCACATACGATGTTAAGAAAATCAGAAATTCTCCTTGGATGAATTAAGATTTACAGAAAGAATGAGTTGGGTTTAAAAGCAAATTATCGGTTAAATCATCATTTGAACTTGAAACTTTTTTATGATCAAAATGCAACACATCTTATCTCATGTAAAAATGTGGTATTTTTTGGGTCAGTTTACTATTTTTAATATATTATGTGTGTTTCTAGGATTTAAATTGAAATAGGTGAAATTTAAGCTGTAAGTTCTTGAAATAATGAATAAAAATTTATAGAAAAATTATATTCATGTTTTTGAGTATATTTTTAGTTCTTATCCACTAAATTAAAAGAAATTTTGAAAAATCTAGGTTGCAACACTCGATCGGCAACATAGAGTTTAATGACTTTTTAATTCTAAAAAATAGAATGAAGTCTGAAAAACACGAGACATGTTATTGTGTTATGATATGATACGATATGTAGATGTTGTGATAAAAATTTCAAAATATTTCAAGAAAGTTGTCACGTACGATGTTAAGAAATTCAAAGATTCTCCCACGATGAATTAGGATTTACAGAAAAAATAGGTTGTGTTTAAAAGCAAATCGATGGTTAAATCCTCGTTTGAACTTGAAACTTTTTCTACAATCAAAATACAACGTATCTTATCCCATGAAAAAATTTGGCATTTTTCTAAGTCAGTTTACTATTTTTAATTCATTAAGTGTGTTTCTAGGATTTAAATCCGGATAATCCGAATAGGATTTATCCAGATTATCCGAATCCGAATCCATATCCGTCGGATACCGTCGATGTCATATCCATTTCCGTATAAAAAAATCCATATATGAATCCATTTTTCTGAATATGGTCGAAAACTATCCGAATCACTTTCACCCCTAGTTTACAGTTTAGGGTTTAGGGTTTACGGTTTAGGTTAGGGTTAAGAGTTTAGGGTTTAGCGTTTAGGGTTTAGGGTTTACGATTTACGGTTTATGGTTTTGGGTTTAGGGTTTAGGGTTATGGTTACTGTTTACGGTTTAGAGTCAAGGGTTTAGAGTTTAGGGTTTACGGTTTACGGTTTAGGGTTACGGTTTACGGTTTAGGGTTTATAGTTTAGGGTTTTGGGGTTACGGTTCGGGGTTTACAGTTTACGGTTTAGGGTTTAGCGTAGCCTTTTTAATAATAAATAATAAATGTTAAAATACAAATGTAGCTTTTTTAATAACAAATAATAAATGGTAAAATAGAAAGGTATGTTTTTAGAAATAAATAATAAAATTTAAAAAATGTAGCAGGTATTAATAATAAGTTTGAAAATATATTTCAGTGCCTAATCTAAATAGAACCAGCACTGACAGCACTATTAGTGTCGGTCCTATATAGAACCGACACTGTTAGAAATATCAGTGTCTGTTCTATTTAGAACTGGCACTGATAGGGACACATCAGTGCCCGTTCTATATAGAACCGATACTAATAGGAGACTATCAGTGCCAGTTATGCTATAGAACCGACACTAATGTTTGTTCCTATATAAGCTCCGGAGACTTAGCCATTTTCCCCCATCTGTACTTGTCTCCTCCCGCAGTCGTCGTCTCCGCCGTCTCCTCCTACGCCCGTGTCGCCACCATCCAGCCTTCTCCACCGACGCTGTCCTAGCCGCCACCGACTCTGCCCGTCCACTCGTCTTCGCCGACGCCGCATCCCACCGTCCGTTTGCCTTCGTCGATGCATCCGATCGGCCGGCCTCCACCGACTCCTATCTGCAAGTGGTGAGTGCTGGGTTATGGGGAGGCTACGCTAGCGCTTAATTTAAAAAATTTACTCCGTTAGCCTAGGAACCATGCGTGCAATGGGATCATGGATCGTTACCTCAAGCCTCGAGACGCGCTCGGGCAGTAGAATTAGAGTCGATGAAACGCGTCCTCGAGCTACTCCTCCCGGCTCCGTTCGTTCGTTCGTCAGCGATCCGACGATGAAGACGACGCGATCCTACGATTCGGCGAACTCCACGAAAGGAAGACGAGCACCACTATTGGAGTAGTGCCTCTACGTTATCCACACGTCTGGGGACAGGATCACCTCGCGCCGGCGTGCTAGCACCACTCGCGAGATACGGGGAGAGATTTCTACAACCGGGGTAGCAAGGAGAGAGGTGGCGGCTAGGGTTTGATCGTATCATGTCTACTAAAGTCGTCGGTAAAAATTATGAAGTACTGAAAACCACCTCTAGCTATAGAACTCATTGATCCACATACATTAGTATGTACAATGGTCAACAATTTATTTGCCCTCTCACTTTGACCAGTGAAAGACGTCTTAGTCATCTTGCTAAGTAAACAAGACTCACATGTGTCAAACGATTCAAAATCAAATGACTCCAAAAGCCTATCTCTGTGGAGCTTCTATATGCGCTTCTCATTTATATGACCCAAACGACAGTGCCATACATAGGTAGGATTCAAATCATTGAGTCGAACTTTCTTCGTATTAATGTTATAAACATGTGTATCATCAAGATTCAGAACATATAAGCTATTTAACAATGGACAAACATCATAGAGCATACCATTCGAAAATATCGAACAACACTTATTCTTTATTACGAATTCAAAACCGTCTTCCTCTAAACATGACGAAGAGATAATGTTTCTGCCCAAGGCGAAAATAAAATAACAATTATTTAACTTCAAAACTAATCTTGAGGGTAGCGATAAAGAATAAACACCGACGGCTAACGTAGCAACTTTTACACCATTGCCGACACGAACATTCAATTCGCCTCTTACGCACTTCCTAGTCCTTTTCAGTCCCTGCAACGATTTGCAAGTGTGAATCATTGATCCGGTATCAAATACCCATGAATCACTTGGACGAGTAGCAAGATAAATTTTAATAACATTTATACTTGAAGCGGAAGTCACAATTTCCTTCTTTTTCTTTTGTTCTTCCAAATACAACTTGCAATTTCTCCGTTAATGGCCAGGCTTATGGCAGTGGTGGCAAGTGTCAGAGCTAGCAGGGTCTGACTTAGACTTTTCAGCCAAATTAGATTTAGAGCTCGAGATCACATCTGGAGCTTTAGCCATTCCCTTACGCTTTCTCTTCTTACTCTCCTTTTGAATAGTATGACAGAAACATAAGTAAATATCACAGGCAATCATATTAACTGTGACATAGTATAGCTCGTTCGCATGGTGATCTCTATCTCCATAGTTCCTGTCATTCGGGTCATCACGTTTGCATCTGGTACCATGATGGATGGAGAAAACTCACGTAACCTTTATTCATGCGAGCTGATGTACATATATATATCTTGGCCGAACTAATTATAGCAATTAACGTAACAACCAGCATTTAGCTAGGGAAGGATAATGACTAACATGAATATATATTAATATTGCTAACAGAGAGAGCCAACAGTGAGGTGAGGCTAGGGGTGAAAGTGATTCGAATAGTTTTTGACTGAATCCAGAAAAATGGATTCAGATCTGGATTTTTTTATTTCGGATACGGATTCAAATATTTTTTTCGGATACGGAAACGGATATGATATCGCTGGTATTCGATGGATACGGATACGGATTCAGATAATCTGGATAACTTCTATTCAGATTATTCGAAATAAAAAAGTCCATTAAGTCCAGTTATTTATATCGGTTAGATCTGCTTTACGAAGCGTGCTCTGATTGAGTTGTTCAGTGTCTTCCTCTCTCTAGCCATGGCCGCTCTAGCCATCTGCCGGCCACCGCTGTCTCCGCCAGTGCGCCGCACCCGCCGGCGTCATGCCGCAGCTTCGCCAGCGCCCCTTCGCTACCCCACCGGTGCCCCGTCCGGTGCCCTGGCTTGTGCCAAGATGGCGCCCCGACCTGTGCCCAGATGGCGCCCCGCAGCCCCGATGCCATCCTGGCTGCCGCGCCCCACGCGGCTGCTCGCAGGAGAAAGAACACGCGGCTAGCAGGAGAAGGAAGGCCAGAAGGTAAAGATAGAAAAGGAAAGTGAGAAGAAAGAGAAGAAGGAGGAAAAGGAGAAGGAAGAGAAAAAAAATGAGGAAAATAGAAAAATGAGATAAGAAAAGTAGCCACCGCACAGTGCAGGAGAAAAATAAAAGGGAAAGGAAGAAAGATGAAGAAGAAAGAGAAAAAAGAAAGAAAGAAAAGAAAAAGGAGACAAATAAAAGAAGAAATGTTTTTTAAATGTAGGGATTTTCTAAGATTAGGTTTGTAGCATATAATCTATATTTTTATTTTTCTTAATATCATGAGTTTATTATTTTATGCCCATGCAGTTTAAATTTGACTTGTTTTAATTTATATCCAAAAAATACAATTAATTAACTAAAAATAGCTAACTGACTTAAAAAAATGCTAAATTTTTTATGGGATAAGATACGTTGTATTTTGATTGTAGAAAATGTTTCAAGTTCAAACGAGAATTTAACCGATGATTTGCTTTCAAACCCAATCCATTCTTTTTTTAAATCCTAATTCGTCCTCGGATAATCTCCGGCTTTCTTAACATCCTACGTGACAATTTTCGTGAAATATTTTTAAATTTTTATCATATCATAACACCACGATAGGTCTCGTGTTTTTCAGACTTTATTTGATTTTTTTAAAAATTAAAAAACCATTAAGCTCCACGTTGCCAATTTCGCAACCTAGATTTTTCAAAATTTCTTTCTATTTAGTGGGTACAGCCTACAAATGGACTCAAAAGTATGAATATGATTTTTATATAAATTTTGGTTCATTATTTCATGCACTTGCAGTTCAAATTTGACTTATTTCAATATAAATCCTGGAAACACACTTAATGAATTAAAAATAGTAAACTTATCCAGAAAAATATCAAATTTTTACATGAGATAAACTATATTGCATTTTGATCATAGAAAAAGTTTTAAGTTCAAACGAAAATTTAACCATTGATTTACTTTTAAACCCAACCCATTACTTTTTTAAATCGTAATTCATTCTTGGACAATCTCCGGTTTTTTTAACATCGTACGTGATAACTTTCTTGAAATATTTTTAAATTTTTATCATAGTATATATGTAACATATTATAACACCATGACATGTCTCGTGTTTTTCAGACTTTATTTGATTTTTTTAGAATTTAAAAAACATTAAGTTTCATGTTGCCAATCGAGTTTCGTAACCTAGATTTTTTAAAATTTCTTTCTATTTAGTGGGTACATTCTACAAATGGACTCAATAATATGAATATGATTTTTCTATAAATTTTGGTTCATTATTTCATGCACTTGCAATTCAAATTTGACATATTTTAATATAAATCCTAGAAACACACTTAATAAATTAAAAATAGTAAACTGATCCAGAAAAATACTAAATTTTTACATGAGATAAACTATATTGCATTTTGATCATAGAAAAAGTTTTAAGTTCAAACAAAGATTTAACCATCAATTTCCTTTTAAACCCAACCCATTACTTCTTTAAATCCTGATTCATTATCGGAGAATCTCCAGCTTTCTTAACATCGTACGTGACAACTTTCTCGAATTTTTTTTAAATTTTTATCATGGCATATATGTATCATATTATAACACCATGAATGGTCTCGTATTTTTCAGACTTCATTTGATTTTTTTTAGAATTAAAAAATCATTAAGCTCCATGTTGTCGATCAAGTGTCGCAACCTAGATTTTTCAAAATTTCTTTTAATTTAGTGGATAAGAACTAAAAATGGACTAAAAACATGAATATGAATTTTCTATAAATTTTGGTTCATTATTTCAAGCATTTGCAGTTCAGATTTTACCTATTTCAATTTAAATCCTAGAAACACACTTAATGAATTAAAAATAGCAAACAGACCTAGAAAAATGCAAAATTTTTACATGGAATAAGATATGTTGTATTTTGAGTGTAGAAAAACTTTTAAGTTCAAACCAAGTTGCAAATATCACATAGGCTTTTTTGAATTTGTCAAGTTATTCATAAGCATTGATTTACTTCAAAATTTACTTGAAGATAATCCTTTCAATCCTAGGCTAGCTCAGCCCTTCCCCATCCCCACTCAGCCACACCCCAACCGCCCAGCTCCATATTCGTATTGTGATTGTGAATCAAGAATTATATTACTGATGATATCCGGTAAATATCCTTAACCGTATTTGTATCCACTCCGTATCCGCTTCGTATTCGTATCCGATGATATCCGGTTCCATATCCATATCCGGAGTATCCGAATCCGAATCTGAATCTAAAAGAAATATGAAAAAGGATATGATATCCGTCCGTATCTGATCCGTTTTCATCCCTAGGTGAGGCCACGTGCATAATACCGTGGTAATTATACTACATCTAGCTTGCCACCCGACACCCGTTTGTAAAAACTAACCAATAATTACAAAACTAGAACAATATTGTAAATAGTTTAACTTTTTAAATTTTTTATCAATTTTATAAAAACATATCAACGATTTCGATATCAAATTAATTTCATTAAATTGATCATTAAATATGTTTTAATGGTGAATTTGTTTGTTATGATAAATGTTAATACATTTTTATTTAAATCTGATTAAAATCAAAGAAGTTTAATTTGAAAAATAAAAGACTTATAATACGAAACGAGCGTACTAACGTGTTCATTAAGTAAGCAACGACTATATATATTATATAGACTAAGCCCCATTTAAAAACTACGTACATACATAACCTAAAAAAATTCAGAAATTTTTACGACCTGACCTTATAATTACAAAACTAGACCAAAAACCAGTAACAGCAGTAACCGAACCATCCCGTTTCGATTTTGTTAACCTGGGTGAGGTCCTGAAGACAGCACACGACCAGGCACAGTTTGAGACGATGTCACGTGTAATGTCCATTTTCCTGTAAACAATGAGAACAGATTTTGTCCGCGCATAATCCAGCAGATGGATTTCCCTTCACGCGATCTTGCTGGCGAAATTTCACGAGGTCAAGTAAGGAATCATGAATATTTCACAAAACAGCCAACTCTAGCGACTCTTACAAAAAGGGAAAAAATCCACCATAGATCTCCTCCGTATAGGTAAACAGTAACTCTCAAATCATTTTTATACACAAATACCTCCGGTATACGACCCATCACCAACCTCAAAAATTCCTAGGTCAAACAAATTTGACGCCAGTATAAATATCAACCAGGTGAAAGAATCCCAAACAGCATCAACCATCAGGTGTCAGAATCAGCAGCTTGAAACGGGCCACCGACCAAAAGAATGAACGAATCATATCTCAACTCCAGTCCACAAGAGGAGGAAGATCGCTCCTCCGAACTGTGTCGGCCTGGCCTGGCCGACGATTTTCAGATGTTCCACGGATAGATATGCGAGCTGTCCTTACGAGTTAAATCATATCGTCTTTGATCCAAACTGCTGTGCATTTTTCGTCATTGTCATTTCACATTGCAGCATTGAGTACTCCCAGATTGCAGTTTTCTCCAAAGGCAAATCATGTGCTGCGGCGACTGATAGTGAGCCGTGAAGTACCCGTCGAAGCAGCCAGACTGGTAGAACCTGACATCGTGCCGATATTCAACCGGCCGACGCGTATTGTTGAACTTCTCAACCCACATACCCATGCTTACATCTTCCATCTTAAATAGCTGCAAGAAAAAAATACATCACAGTTTAGCTCAACGTTACAGCAGGATGGATTTTTATGTAAGGCATGAGAATATATGCAAGGTTCAACTAGTACTTACCCGAAGTGTCTGATTGTCAAACTCAGATACAATGTAGCGTGCAATATCCGATGAAATTACATAGCCAGGTCCATTAGCATAATTTGGGTATGCCTCCTCTGGCCATTCCTGAAAATAGCAGCAGAATTTCAACATTTAAATATCACTATTGCAAAAACCTAATATGACTAGAAAAGTTATCATCCACTTCTGATGCTAAAAGCTGACAGCTAAGGATAGCACCAAATATTGATCAACTGCTTTTGTATGAGATATAACAACTTGGAAGACCACCATGTTTGTCAAGATAAAATGTGGCCTTTGCCTTGTCTAAAGGGCCAAGCAAACGTGGGTAAAAAAACATTTCAAGATATTGTACATTTGAATGGAACTTAGAGCATAGCTGGTGGTGAGGAAGCATGTAGACGATTTCATTAAAAGAACATGCGATAGTTGGTGAATACATTTAAGTTGGTGAATTTAAATGATTGGTTAGCAGCAAATGAAAACACAGGTGCAAGGCATTGCATGATTCACAACACAACAATATCCTTTCAGGTTAGCATTTTCCTTGTGTGATCGATCACTGATGAATAGTGGCTCTCAAATAAATTAAAGAACAATCTACCTCATAAGTTACAGCCCACTTGCCAGATCTGAGTGGTTTATGGAAGTAGTTCATGCTTCCTACGTACACACTCTTGTCACTTCGAACTTTCTTCACTTGATCCAGTACTGAGTCAATTCTAATGAATGTATCATCATCACATTTCATGACATATTTTGCAGGTACGACTCTCACCTGCATAAACAGACCAACTCAAATGAGCACAAATATGATTAAAATTGGAACCCAAAGGAGCAAATCAGATGGGATAGCAGCTAATGTGTAAATACAAAACATCCCAGAACGTCCAATTTACTTACCCCATATTCAGCAATAGCAATGGTCTTCAAAACAACAAGGTCATAGCTATCCATGAAAGGCACTATAACAATGTCTTGAAAGAACTCTGCCTCCCTTTTCAGCTCAGCATTCACCTCCTTTTTCCCATTCTGTGAATTTTTTTAAACTGGTTAGAGTTTGTATTACTCAAAAGAGTCGTAAAAACATTCAGTCAAGATATAACTACCAGAGCCACAAAGAACCGGGCTACAATATTGGTCGATTTCCTTGTATACATCATCCATGACTTCCGTACAGCCATACGCTCAGCAAAATGGTTGGCTGCTGAAAGAATACCAATAAAAAGCTCAACAGGCTCAGTTGGTAGCGGTGGTGCCCTCCACTGTTCAGACATTTCAAGGTATCTCTGTGGGGCGAAACTAGGATGTGAATTGGGCAGGGAACTAGCAAAAATGGATTCAATATCGATGTCTCCATTCAGAGACAACCCGGTTGCATCCTCAAGAGTGTAACCCTGCAGAGACCATCAGCTGGGCACGGTTAGCTACGGAGATCTCAGGATGCTGCTCAAGTGCTCATGCAACTGAACTAAGATTTATGACACTTCAAGACAAACTTACAGTACGGTAAGGAAATGAAGCAACATGCCGCCCATCAACATTGACATGGTAACCTTCCAAACCAGCTGTTAGAGTCAAAACAAACAGCTTGCCTTCTGCGAATGGGTATGGCCAACTGATGTGGACATCCTTCGGCCTACCAATCAAACGCTTTACCCACCATTTCATCTTTGATTCCTCAGACTTCTTGTCATCGTCACGAATCCATTTCTCACACTTAAGTTGCCCATCAACTGGAAGAACAAATCAAAATGTCATATCAAAACATCAGACATTCATGAAGCAAAGTTAGTGCACTCTTAAAGTAAAAGAGATCCCAGCGTAACTTCAACTGTAAGTACAAGTCTTCCTGCTGTCTGCTGAAAGGCAAGAAACTGTATTCTCTGAAAAATGTTGTCCCAGCTTTGTCTTAAAGAATGTCCAGTTATCAGATGCCACAAACTTTACGACACTCACTGCAACACTCGTATAGCTCGCCCAAAAACAAACTAACTCACTACTTACAAGTTAGAATAGAAGCCTCCAAGCTTCCAGAATCTTTGGCAATTGCAACTAATTGGATATGTAGCAATATTTTTTTGTGGGGAGTGGGGGGGGGGGAAGAGAAGTGCAGTTCCCACACGTTGGCGAGTCAAACTCAACGTGAAGCCAACAACGCGGTTTCAGGCCAAACGCAATCACCATCAAAATATTCTGCAGAAATTGGTAAAGAAACCCAACCCTTTTCTAGAAATTTCTTGCCAAAGCCCAAAGCCTGAAACTTTCTGGCCAATTTCCACCAAACTACGCAATTCCACGCATTTAGATTTTAGATCACAGAAGTTGACACCTTTAATTTTTTTTTCCTAACAAACCAACCTCCCCTTCCCAGCGACTCCAATCAATCTCAGATTGTAAACTAACGAAATGCCATCATGAGTTAGACCACGAGGGTACGAGACGATTTATTCGAAGCAAATCGAATCCAATTGAATCGAATTAAACAAAACAAAATGAAATTATCAAAACAAATCTGGAGGTTGCTTTCCGCTGCTCACCTGTCTCCTCCGCGGGGCGGGACGCGTAGCCCTCGCACCGCTGCGACTGTCCCCATTGCATCCGGTAGCAGCTGTTCATCTCAATCACCGGCTTGTCGCTGTAATCCCCGCGGATCCTGGGGTTGAAGTGCAGTATCCTTGGCGGCGCCTCCCCGTCGACCGCCTTGGTCCCGATCAGCTCAACCATGAACTGCGACACCATGAGCGGCGCCTGCCCGTCCTTCCGCTCGGCGATCTTCGGGTCGTACTCCGGCCGAGCGACCCTGGGGTGCGCCACCACCGTCACGTGAGACCCCACCGCGAGCCCGCACGGCAGCTCCACCGTCCGCATCCCGTCCGTGGGGAGCTGGTCGGCGTGAACCGAGATCGACGTGGGGCAGGTCGGGGACGACGGGGGCGGCGACGCGGCGGACGCGTCGGCACCGGCCGCCGCCCGGAGGTGCACCAGGTGCGGCTTAGCCGCCGCGAACGCGTCGGCCGCTGTGCCATCGAACGGGGTCGCCGTCGCGTTGGGCCGCGGGAGGAGGAGCAGGGAGGAGAACATCGGGAGCGCGGCGGAAGCAGCAGCCGGGGCGGGCGACACCGCCTCAGCACGGAAAGCGGGCTTCGCCGGCCGTACCGGCGAGAACGGGGAGGCGAACACCGACGCCTCGAGCTCCCTGCGGCGCGTGCGGTGG
>KE372381.1:430637-440673 GCA_000418225.1 Zizania latifolia
CGGTGTAGGAATATATAGAACATAATGCATGATTCATTAAAATTCGGCATAAAAATAAAATAAAATCAGCAGTTTGACTTCAATATGAATTTTAAAGTAAAATACATAATTCCTTAAATTCAGAGTAAAAACACAACAACAACAAATTTGTAAGAAATTCGTGTGCCAATACGAATCGTAAATAGTCCATACAAAAATACAAATTATAAATATCTCAGATTAGGATTAAAATATAAAAAGAATAATCCATGTAAAATAACATTCAGCAAAAAATTAGTTAACTTGAAATTAAGAAATAAAATACTATTAGATAATTTGATTTGAATGTAAATTCTACAGTGATCCTAAAATATTAAATAAAATTATCGGTGTTTTACCGAGCAGTCTACCTATGGAATACCCGGGATGGTATTTAAGACGACAGAGAAATATTATATTCTAAGCTCTAAGGTTGACTCGAGAGTATATGAGCAAAGGAATTTAGACAGGTTCAGGTCTCACAGAGGATAATAGCCTTACAACCTGTGTGTGTTTGTAGATTGCAGATTGGATATATGCTAAACAACTTGAGAGCGATTGAAAGCATGTCTCTTGGAGGGTACCTCGTCCCCTTTATATAGTCAAGGAACGAGACGTATGAAACTAAGGCTCTGACCCTAGTCAGTTCTCTAAATATCTAGGATTATGTATCAGACTATGATTTGTTTCCTATTTATAGAAATATATGTACATATTTATCTCTTATACTAAATTCTGGTGTTCGGTTTTCAGATATGGTGCTAAGCTTCCTTATCAGATATGAACTCATGTTCATGGGCTATACCGAACTCTGAAGCTGGCTAGACTCACTCTCGGTCTGAATTGATAAAGCTCATCACATGATACCGGGAGTCATATCTCGACAAAAATCCACGTTAAACATGGGTAGCTGAAATTTGAAATTAAAATATAAAGTTATGTATTTTGTTTTGATACAAGTTCACAGTTAAAATCAATTTATTTTAAATGAAGAATTTAGTATTAAAATGTACTAATAAATAATTTTTTAATTGAAACCAGGCTATGCACACACTAAGATAATAAACCATCTTTAATAAAGGAAATAACGTTACTACAGCGGTAGAGGAGAGAACTCCAAATTTAACTCTTAAGAAAAAGTTAGGTAGTGAGCGACAATATATCAATGGTGTATTTGCTATATGTATATATATATGCATATATAATATATATAATATCTATGTATATGTATATGGAGCCAGTGGACAAGCTAGCAAGCTATTCATACGTACGTTCAAACTTACAGTTTGTATTTTTCTCTCTTTTGGCCGGTTATCGGTAGGAACTGCGGGTCAAAATTTCTCTCTTTTTTTTATGTACAAAGAAGTCCAGTAGAAATTTCTCATTTTCTCTGTACGAAGAAATTCAGTAGAAATAGATCGGTTAGTGTAGGTAATATAAAAAATCACGTCAGAGCTTGAAAATTCTTACTTACAGATTAGCGTCATGTGATCACTGTAATAATCTGACGACCCTCCGTAGCTTTAGCTTGGCCGTTCCGCTCTACCCGTTCTGTGTCCTTTGTCGTCGTCTGTGTCTTTCGTTATGTTCATCGGATTACCGAACAAATACGTTACGTTAATCTAAAAAGATCTTTATCGTGAGTAAAAACCCTGCATAACTTTTTCCAAGATAATTATGTTCTAAAGTTTACCATAGATATGATCGCTGAAACGAAAAACCAGCCGTCATTACTCTCTGGTTCGCCGGACGCAGCACGCAGTTGTGAAGGTCTTTGACCCTACTGTCGCGCATGCATCAGTTCTTTCTGCGGCTACTATGATCCCTTCCAGAAGCACGTTGACTCAACGGGCTGCTCAATTAGCTCGACGCACACGCATGTTGCCATGGTCGCAGCTTCCACGCAGGAGTCCCAGCCATGCATCTTCGTCAAAGTCAAACCCACGGTAACCAAAGCCACTGTAATCTATCTCTGGTTGACGGTTAGCGATAACCAATCGAAAGAAACCCGGTCTCAACCGATCAGCACTTGTTAATTCAGTCGTACTCGATCGTAGTCCATGGGCTTAATTTCCTGCTGGTTTGGCCAATTTGTTTACTAGCTAGCTAGCTAGCCTCTCCGTCTCACAAAAACTTTGTTTTTAGCTGTTATTAGTAGTGTAAAGAAATGAGATATTAGTTGTCATTCATTAATTCTATTTAGCTTTAATTTTTAGATAAACCAATTGGATAGTGTCACACTGTCACTTGGTTAATCAGATTGCATTAATTATGTATATATTAACTAAAGAAAATAAACTAAAATTAAGTCTTTGTTATACATGTTTTAAATGCTAAAAATAAAGTCTTCTGAGGCGGTATGAGTACCTTCTACGTAATTTCAAGTTGTCGTCGTCATCGTCCTCATTCTCGTTACCTTCTACGTAATTTCAAGTTGTCTTCGTCATTGTCCTCGACGCAATATTAAGTTGGACTATACTACACATGAACAGGAAAGTCAAGCTAAATTTTTCCCTATCACCATTATTTATATTACCACTCAAATAATCCAAATTTCTGATCAAAACATTTGACTATGGAAATAACACTCTACAATCCCTAATATCTATAAATAAAGTTAATTATAAAAACTCATGTCCGGATCAAGAACGCGCATTGAACACATCGTCAATCTATATCATCCAAACACAACCCCAAACATTGCAATCCGTTGCATTTTTTTCACATATGTTAACCCAGATTGGCATTGGCCAGCCTATGATGAGTTTGATTGTTTTTTATGTCCTCCTTTTGCAGCATGAAGCCAGAAAAGGCTCTCAAAGACAGGGTGGCGTTGCCCTAGCAACAGCACATTTGCCAAAACACCAGCAGCTCACCAGACAACAGCATGGAGGTCATTAGGATAATGGTATGGACTAACATAAACTAAATTAATTAACCAAAGCGACCATGATTAGGGGCTTGTTCATGGAAATTCATATTCTAAGAAGCAACGAATGGATATTTAGTTGGGAAGATTCTACAAAAGTTGTTATTTTCTAATTCTAGATTTTAGTTTATTTTCATATTGTATAGCTATTAATTTTTATAATCTAAAGCTAGAATCTAGGTCGTTTGGGGGGCTCCACATTCTAGAGTGATGCGGCTACTAGAATCTCCCTTAAACATGCCTAATTTGATTAATTGTACTGTCTGTGAGATTAAGAAGTTGGAGATCATGACTATGTTGATTGGATTTATGTTTGGCATGCATGGGACTGGACTGAATCGGAATCAGAAGGATTGTATTGTGCTGATGATCTTCAAGTGGGGCCATTAGGAAGGCTGTCGACAGATGGATTGCATCCTTGTTATTCCCTTCATCTTCTTTTCAATTGGCCGATGGCCGAAATTAGGGTGTGGCATTATCATTAATCAAACTCCTCGCCTTTGCTTAGTGATGGGATGTAATAATTTAGTGGTGGGTGAAATGACTAAATTCCAGTGTGTTTTTATCTTTGATGTTAACGGCGTGACAATTACGTTTGTTTAAGATTGTCAGGAATGGCAATCTAATCCAATTATTTATTTACTTGTGGATAAACTTTATTAGGGTTAGGTATATCCTTGATTTTATATCCGTGTGTATGATATCAGGTAAACGGACAAATGGCATGAGTATCACTATCCAAATGTTAATATGCATATTCATTCTTGATTGTTGTTATGTCCTCCTATTAATCTGAACTATTAGGATACTTTTTGTTGATAAAGTAAGTGTTTTTTCGATAAATTACTTTGTTGTGTTGCGGTACTTAATTATTAGGTAATTATTTTTTTGCAAACTCTTCTATCATTTTTGTTCACTGAGATGTTTAAGTTGATGGATAAACGGTATGTCCGAAGGCAATAGAAATGAGAACATGTTTTTATCTGTCATAGATAATGGGCATATACACGCATATAAAAATAACTCATAGATACGGATACAAATATACATTACCCATGCCCATTGTGCACGACAGTCCCACCAACATTGCTAATCTCAGTTTTTAAGTAAATTAATAGGAGTGCCTCCTAGATTCTAGTGTGTTTTATCTTTGATGTTAATGGCGTGGCAATTACTTGCGGGTGGGTTTGTTTAATGTTGTCCCACCAACTGTCCTGATCTCTTTTTATCTCCTTTTGATTTGGTAATGATTCTTTTCAAGTAAATCGTGTGTGTGTGTATATATATCGATTGAAATTTTTATGTTCTAAAAGAGCACACGCAAACAAATGTTGTACTTAGAGCATATACAACGCAAGATGTAAGTAAGATGGTGTAACGTTGTAACTTTCTAATCAGCGATTAACAGCTAAAACCAAAAAATTTAACTATATTTCCTCTGTAATTGCGCTATAGACCATAACACAATCACAGATAGTTTTAAAACTTATAAAAAGATATTAACTTTCTCATATAAAAGTCATAAATATTTTTATGACCAGCAAACCAACTTGCTTAGAACATCGACTTATTACAATACAAACTATATATTATAAAACAAGACTATTTTAAACATGGTTTGGTTTATAATTGTAGATAGTGAAGTGATATGTGCCGTTACAAGTCCCATACTCAAAAGGATAGATTCACCGAGTAAACAAACCTAAAATAGAATTTAAAGGGGTGAGACAAGCTCAGCAAGCAACAATTATGAATATAAACATATCTCATTTATTCACAAGTTGTTTTACGATCATCAACAATAATCTTTAATTTGCTTTTCACTTATCATGGCATTGACTTCCACATCTCAAAATTCTATATCTTTTAATCATCACATGAATAGATGAATGCCATGATGCAACTTCATTTAAGAGTTTTGTACTAGATATACTAGCCTCTCATGCAACTCCATGTACCGGTACAAGTCACGCACGATGGTAGTGACCAGCCTTTATCACCTTATAAAATACATATGTGCATATGTATACATGTGAATTGACATCAATTCGTATATTTTCTTTTTATGAAACGCGATATCAACAAAATAGCCCAAATAAATACAGATGGACTAAATTCAAAAGTATCATTTGAATTTTAATTCACTTGCAAAAGAAGTAAGACATGAATATAAATATAGTATGTTACTTGCTTTTATAACAGTGACGATAAGGAAAACTGTGTTTAAGTGTGCTCAGAAGTGCTACCACCTGTATAAATATATATTGAGTATTACACAACCAAGGTACAAGCAACACCAAAACATTCTCTCTACGCTCCTTAACATCATTTATACGATGTTATTTGGTCTACTCCATAGTAACTAAATTTAGATTTTCTTAAAGGAAATAACATCTTTTCAATAATATGTCACTTTGCAAGTGACAAATATTTCTTCTACTAGATTTAAAAAGGAAAAATGGCATATATATCTCTTATAAGCATTTCATCGAATACATGGTGGACAGTGAATAAAAATGAGTAGAACCAATAAAATTAACCGTATAAATTGGCGGATAAGCAGTTAAAAAACTCTAGAATGAGTAGAGAAAGGGGTGGAAACGGCTAATAAAACAACAAAGAGACAAATGATGGATTAAGCGGTAGCAGTCACATACAACAACGTATGCGGCTAAAATAAAAGAAGCAAGTGAAAATAACAATTGTAGCACGTGGATGAGATCGACAGAAATAAAAACCAACGGTGAACTACGAAGATTCAATGGCGAGGAGAAATCAAGAGGAGGGATGACGTTGGAGTATGGAAGAGGACCAACGCAGCACGGGACAACGTTGGATACTTATGGAGGGATCCAGCCAACTCCTCTATTTGTTTATAAAGAAATCGATGGCCGAGAATTATCGATTCCATTGCGATTCATCGGATGTCCGAAACAGATGTTTAATACTAAAAATGGAATCTTCTCGACGAGATCTACGTAACCACGGTTCCCGATCGATCATATGAGCAACGGATCAAAAAATTGAACTTTTGGAGAATACGGTCAATGTTTGTATTATATGATATTTTGATTTTTTTTTATTATTATTACAGATGGTCCCTCGTATTTCACATCAGCGAGCGTACATGAGTTCCAGCAATCGCAAACAAATGTGATTGTGCTGTTCTTGACCGGTCACCTAACTTTGAGCCATGTTTGGATGGAGGAATTCCGAAAGAATGAAGGAATATGCTCTAGTTTCTTAGAAATATCTTCAAGTTTTGATTGGGTACTTATCAAAAGAAAACAAAATTAAGCCCAACAAAGTCAAGGAGAAATTTTCCATGCATGGATGGAATGAAATAACAAAGCATGCATTTGTTAACCCAAGTCTTACGCTTCAAACACCAACTTGATTTTTCTTTTATGTTTGCTAGCCTTACGTTTTGCACCTAGATTCATGTGTTTTGTTCTCATGCATTTGCTATTCTTGTACTGCAGTTATTTTTTTAGAAACCAAACTTCAGTGATTTTATGGGAACAGCTAATTATCAGACATGATTTGTGAAGTTTTTCTTGAACAGTTTTTAGCTGCACATGTTCATGTATGTAGCTTTATTTTAGGTAATAAAAGTTTTATTGAACTCAGATAGTTACGTAAGGTAATACAACTACACTAAATACACTCACCACTTAAGGCATTTATGTATGTAGCCGATTATTACACTTGAATAGTTTTATATTTTGGCCACATTTGGTACAGCGGTAGACTCAGAATTTTTTGAAGCTGATCAAACCTAGCTCTAAGAAATCCTGAATCTGAAGCTGTGGATGGATCGATGATATTTAGTTAAGTAATCTAGTTTTTATTTTAGACTAAAAATAAAAATTTAAACTATTTTATTATGTCATACAAACTTCAGATCCAGCATAAAATTTAGAGTTAAAGCTGTACAAAACAGCCCTTTAGAATAGTGTTCGGCTAAATCATTTGGCCATTTGGGTTTGGGGGCAGAACCGTTTGATTGTGTACTACATGTCTGTATGAGCTCTGTTGCAGCAGTCATAACTGTCATCAGTTATTGTCCGACAACACAGATTTGAATTTTTGAACGACCACAGATTTGAATTTAGAATCTTGTTTTAGCTGTTGGTGTCCCATTTCTGTTCACAACGGAACATAAATCGTCTCACGGCAACGGCACACAAATAAGATAATCAGACAAGATAATCTGGGAATCTTGAGTGAAGCACATGGGTGAAACTGGACAATATGCAATAATGCACAACCATGAATTCAGACAATCAGATATTGCTGTCTTGTAGAAGATTTGTTTACTTTACAGGAGCAAATTCATCAGCTTATCCGTTGAAACGTTCACTCTGACGAACACGGAGCTAAAAAGAGGAGTTTCAAAGCACAAATCAGAACTAATGGCACAGCTCGATAACGGCAATGTAGAGCACAAACACCTTACACCTCATTGAGGAACCACAACATCACAATGGTCAGGTCGAAGATCAACTTGGGCGAAATATACATCTTGTGATCTTGGCATTCCAACTGGAGTAAACACACAGAAGACCGCACTGGTAAATTTGCAGTCATGATGGACAAGCTGAGACAGGATAAGCCATCCATTTGCGTCACACAATGATCAGGTGTTACAGCAGGCTGACCATCTCGACGAGGCAGCACCAGCCTGATCTGGTTCTTGCCTACTGATTTGAATAGTTGGGGGCTGCATGAATCAGGTACAGGTTAGAACTCTGAGTGACAAGTAATGCATAGTGGATGGGACTAATAAACCCAAATATGAGTCCGAAATGAGAGAGTAGCTACCTCATTTGCGGCAGCAACAGTTTCGGTCAATCTTTGCTTTATGTCCCTTGCAATGGTAAAGAATACCTGCTCCACGTTTTGGTTTGTTTTTGCACTCTGCATACCGTAGTATTAAAATATGTGCATCTGATGATCTCGGAAAGTTGGAATAGAACTAGTTTTGTGATAGCAAGTCGATTGCAACTTCACAATGTTTACTTAGCTTATACTATAAAATCTTACCGTTTCAAAAAATTTAATCCCATACTCATCTGCAAGCTTTTGTCCTTGAGCTGTGGACACCACCTGTTAACCAAGCACCATTCTGTCAGAGGCATAAGAAAGTGGACCATGGATGTCTAACATTACAAAATTTCTAGAAACATTTACCCGCTTTGCATCCATATCGACCTTGTTTCCCACCAAGATCTTGTTGACATTGTCAGATGCATGTTGTTCTATGTTGCGAATCCAATTTCTAATGTCTACACGTTAGTCAAGAAAAAAAGATGTATTTTCGTACTCAGACAACAAATGGGATGTGCATGTGGATGATGGATACTGTTGAAGGATGACTCGTCTGTAACATCATAAACAAGCAGAATACCCATAGCACCTCTATAGTAAGCTGCAAAAAGGAAACAAATCATACATGGTGCAGAAGTCCTGCTTAACAATCAATCAATAAAGTTGTATAGCTATAACAAACCTTTGGGGCATTATAGAGCTATAAAATTTTCAGTAATTTGTGGATAAGGATATATATGGTAAACTGTCATAGCCCTTACATAAATACACATAAAAGTTGTCTCTAATTCACTGGCCTATACATATGGTCATCAATCAAACATTTCCACAAAGCTAACATAAATTAAGCACATGAACATACATATGGCATGGCTACAGTTTCAGAAATCAGGTTAAACATGTTTGCATATAAGACACAAGTATGTGAAAGGGACACTTTTATTATGCACATTTTCCTCACTTGAGCACATAAAAAGGGCAACATTTCATGCTATTCCAAATATGATTTGTATATTAAAAAAATGTCACATTGTTTGGTACTTTGGTTGCAATTGCACCTGTTTGATAATTGTTCAACATGAAACTGATCAATTGCCAAGCCCAATAAGTTATCCTGACACTCTTGGTCATGGGCAGGCCGTGTAGGCTTAGTGGTTAAGGACAACTCAAGTACTCAGCCCTTGTAATGTGGACTTTTAAAATACCAGAAAACTCAAATTTCAATGATTTATCAATGTGGCCCAATCGAACAGAGAAGGGTTAGTTTTTAAATCACATTTATACTCTCTAATGTTCCATATTTCTGTCAGTATTCAAGCCAGGTCATGGATCAGGTACTTATGTTAAGTTTCATATATTGCCATACATGTGAGTCATAGCCAAAAATGAAGAAGAAAAATATACCAGTTGTAATTGTTCGGAAACGTTCTTGACCAGCAGTATCCCAAATCTGCAATTTTACACGCTTTCCATCAAGCTCAACTGTCCTAACCTTGAAATCAATGCTTAACAGAAAGAAAAAGTACACATCTTTAGAATGTTTACTTTCATAAGTGAATATCAAAAATTAGAGAATAAATGGTCATGTGTATACCCAATGGTGGTGATAAAACTTGTAGTGAAAGTGTCATCAGAGAACCGCAGAAGCAAGCAACTCTTTCCTACTCCTGCAGATTAAACATAAGGGGGCCAAATAAGAATGACTATAGCATGTTACCAAGGAAAAATTGTCGCTACTGAGGAATTGCAATATTATCACAACAGATGACCAGGTAACAGTTCTCAATTTTGATCTGATAAGGGACTGGACAAGCACGAAGGTTCCTTTTTACCACAACAAATCCTATCTTAGTGATGAACAATTTGAGCATATCTGATAAGGTAGAAAAATAAAAGAGTGGATGAGGAACAATTCTGTCTCCACTGTGAAACATATATTGATCTAAAAAACCTGCCACCCTCCTTTTTCCCATTCTCCTTATCATGTCACAAGAACAAATACTTATGCCAAGTAATGTAGCAGCCATTATGGATGCCACGTAATGTACCAAAAGAAAAGGCATAAAATGCAAAGAATACCTTGTCGCAGTTTGTGCATGACTACGTGCTATTTAAAGCAATTTGTTTACCAAGGTGAACAGCTATGAGCCAGTTACAATGTGTAGTAAGCAGTAAAATTACTCGTTATTTGGTTTAGTTAAAAAATGGAGTTTTGATTATGCTAGTAGATTACATGTGAATAACAGGTAGTAACTATCT
>KE372381.1:445042-473411 GCA_000418225.1 Zizania latifolia
AATGTTTCACAACAATGGATTAGCTCAGAAATGTTTCACAACAATGGATTAGCTCAGAAATGTTTCACAAATCACAACAATGGATTAGCTCGGATTACTTAACTCGTAAGAGCATCTCCAATAATATAACTATATACCTCTTCTGATTAAAATTTAATTATTTTAGTAAAAAATAGAAGCTCTAATATATTAGCCAACAGAATGGCTAAGCCGTCTGGCTGGCTAAATTTGGCCAGCCGAGTTTAGATGGCCAAATGATGTGGGCCATCTGCCAGTGTCTTCTGCAAGCAAACCACAGCACAGCACGTCTCCCAGCACGATTGTTTGATGAAATGCCGGAGAGAAACGTCATCTCCTGTGTGGCGGTGTGCACTTGGGCAGCGTTGGAGGATTTTTTGTAAAATGTGGAGAAACGAGAAAAGAGAAATAGAAAATGAAGATAAATAAAAATGAAAAAAAAGAGAAAAAATATATTTTGAAATATTTCTAAATTTTGAAAATTTTATAACTTGAGGATTTATAAGGTTAGAAGTTGAGATTTCGAAAAGAAATCAAATCTTTCGAAATATTTTGGGATTTTAAAAGAAAAAGTAAATTTTTTGAAGAGTTAAAAATAGAGAATCTGTTAGAGTGTAGATAGATTTAGAGAAAAATCTTTTTAAAAAATTAGCTAAATAGATAAATAAAAATAAAAAATAGAGAGTCCGTCGGATATGCTTGAACCATCGAGAGGAAAGCTCGATAGGTGCAGAGCACATAACTTGGTGCCAGTGCATGCCCATAAAGAAAGCAGCAAATCAGAGCATAAAAAGAAGTGAACTATGCTTGCCAGCTACCCCATGATGAATATTCTCTCAGCAAAGCATTTGCAACTTTCTAAACATGGGTCATTGGCACCACTGAGAGAGCACTTTCGTAGAAATACAATCACTGTCCACGCATGAATAAACAACAACAGTCCAAGCTTTACACTTACTGAAATGTTCAATTATTCAGTGGTGACATGCACAGGAGCTATGCTGTTAGGAAGGGGGAAATGCTCATTAACAACGTGCAGCCGCTGAAGTGTTATGTGCTACATTTCCTTCTCTTCTTCATTGCAAGTGTTCCCTAGCAAGGAAGTTTGTGTTTTGCACAGAAACCAGGAGAGAAATCATTCTAATAGTAACAGTATAATCATCAAGCATCCAACAAGGATGTATAGAGAGCCGTAATGTAAGGTTTTTCACTAGACAAAACTATGATGACAGATTGCACAGTACGTGATATTTATCAATGGCATTAGCAACAGCAAACCATTAATAAGCATCTCTAATTGTTGCGCAGGCACAACATTCTCGTGAATTGTACCGTGTAAGAACTGAAGCAACACTGAAAGCAGAAGTTTTAGAGATGTTGCATCACACAAAATTTCTTATATCATATTTTGTAGACACAAATAGAAGTAACATAGTACATATTTGACAAGTTTATGATAAATGCTAATTCAGCCAGGTCGTTACTACATTACATGACAGGTTGCACGACAAAATCAACCTATATTTCGCGATCTTTCACCCACACCAGATGTGTACAACTGTTATGCTACAGTGAGACATGCTAGAAGTAGAATTTAATTGAATATCACTTCTTCACATTTAAGAATGATGTTCTCCTGCATTTCTCGAATACCTCAAAATTTGTACCCATAGTTTAAATTAATGACACACTGGCTTATGCAATGTTGAAACTAAGCTGGTATATTCCAAAATAATTTAGGAAATCATCTACATGTCAGTCTCAAGAAGGCCTAATTTACCATCAGTCCATCACCATATAGTTAGTCGTTCATGGATGCTAAGAACATCAGTAAACCCATCCCATTTGTTGATTAAATGAAGATTGCCAATACAGCTGAAAGATTCAATTGCAACCCAGTTAAACTATTGTCATCTCATATTGCAACATTGTGGTTTTCCATCCAGCAACTTCTGCCACAGACATAACATCAGTCTTGGTGATTGGTAATGTGCAGTATAATAATCGTCTATGCATCCAAATTGACAAAACTTGGTACTGTGAACAAATTCAACAGGTCTTGTCCTATTGAACTGCTCAACCCACAAACCCATGCTCACATCTTCCATTTTGAATAGCTGCACAGAAAGCAATTCTAAATTAATTCCTTGGTGTGAATTGTCATTAGATGTATTTTTCTGCTCATAGAGACATATTTCGTAATGGTCAATATAACAATTTAACGAGTGTTCAAACAAGAAATCAAATAAGGGATCATTGAATGCTCTTATCAATCATTACTCAATTACTATGCAAGGACCATAGACAGTTTTTCAGTTTGGTAAAGTTAATCCATTGTCTGTTTCATACCTTATATTTGTCATGTTTTTTAAAGTCTAACCTACTGTTCAAAGTGGTAAGAGAGGACCATATTGCATATATATATATTAACAGAAAAAAGGACAGTTAATGCACAGATAGACTGATAGAGGGAGGAATGTTATTTCTTATTGCGATTGTATTATGGAAGTCCCTAGGGATGCAATTTTTCCAAAATTAAATTACAAGATAGTTACCCTCAATTGTTGCTCTGAGAATTCTGACACGATGGAACCAGCAATATCAGAAGATATAACATAACCAGGGCCATTTGCATAGGCTGGATATACCTCCTCCGGCCACTCCTGGGAAGCCATAAGCAAGATTAGAATTATCCAGATTAGTAAGGTCGGTAAGTACAGAAACACTATATCATCAATACATTAAAACACCATGACACATGTAGAAGAACTACTGACTAAAAAATACTATCATAGAACAAAGATGGCTGATGACGGTAAAATAGCCAGGAGAGAAACATATGCCAGAATCCAGATCTTCGATTATTTGTGCCTGGGCCTTACCACTTGCAGGAAGTGATTATTCTTCATTCTGGTTTGTATAAAACAGTAGAAAGAACGTAAAACAGAACTTCCAAAAAGAATGAATCACATTAGTAATCAGATGTTACTATACTGCATGGACACATTGGTTTCAATCTTCAAGTCTTTGAGGATACCAGTAAATAGAAAACACAGCTCCAGTTAACTTTCGGGGGGAGGGGGGAGTTGCTAGTACAAACTAAGATTCATATAATAATCATATATAAACCAGAACAAGTTTGAATATTTTAGTATTCTACATTTTTACTATATGAACAGTAAGTTTACACTGCCTTCAAGCAGTAACAAAGTAGTAGATATCAATAACTAAGTTTCTTTTTTATGGAGTGGCCGAGTGGTCACTGCAACAAAGTAATTTAGCTTGTACTTCAATGAGTTCAATCAATAGAAGAAACAATGAAAAAAGGTGAAAAACTATATTATCTGATAACCACCATCAAACAAAACACATGCTTTACCTCATATGTCACAGCCCATTTCCCATGGCGGAGTGGCCTGTGGTGAAAATTGATATTCCCTATGTAGAGGCTTCTGCCACGTGGAACCTTCTTGACTTCAGTTATTACTGAATCAAGTCTGACAAAGGTATCATCATCGCACTTCATTACATACCTAGCAGAGATAACATGAACCTGTGAACCAAGTCAGCCACAGTTAGAAAGTACCAAGATAACAACTACGGTTTATAGCACATCAAAGAACAATCAGGTTGAATAAGAAACTCCTTGACATACCCCGTACTCGCATATCGCGAGAGTCTTCAAAACAACTAAATCATAGTTGTCCAGAAACGGCACAAAAACAATGTCTCCAAAAAATTCAGCTTCCTTTTTCAACTCAACATTCATTTCCTTTCTGCCATGCTGGGGATAAGAAAGTTTCATTAGCTCAGGTTCACCAAACACATGGAGAAAGGAAATGTGTTGAGTTAATGCTCAGAATTTACCATTGCAACAAAAAAACGAGCCACCACATTTGGTGTCTTTCGGACAGCAGACATCCATGTCTTCCTCACACCCATACGTTCAGCAAAATGATTGCCAGATGACAAGATGCCAATGAAAATTTCAACTGGTACATCAGGCAGAGGAGAGGCCTGCCAAACAGTTGACATGTCCAGATAACTCTGTGGTGCAAAGCTTGGGTGTGTAGTGGGCAAAGACCCTGAAAACACTGATTGCACATCAAGGTCCCCGTTTAATGATAAGCCTGTAGCGTCCTCAAGCACAAACCCCTGAAAGAACCACAACAAATAAAAATTAACTTAAAGAGCAGGCCAAATTATCCAATAATCCAACCACAAATTCTCAACTATCCCCCAACACTAAAATAATTTGAGCCAGTGGTAGATCCACTGCCCGTGACCCCAGGCAGCCACACAGGCTTGTCGGCAAGAGCACAATAGAATTTTTGTATTGTCGTAGGGATTGAGAATAGCATTTTCATATCAAAATACTGGCAATAGTTACATTTTCCCAGGATCTAAAAAATTCTTGGCTCCGCCACTGATTTGAACTAGTTTAAATTATTGTGTGCCACAAGTAATGCAAGTCATTCCCGATTCACCACAATTTTGATCATGCACACAACATAGATGGAGGAACATATGCACTTACAGTGCGGTAAGGAAAAGAAGTGACATGTCGCCCATCAACATTCACATGGTATCCCTCCAACCCAGCGCTGAGAGTAAGAACAAATAATCGACCCTCCACAAACGGATAGGGCCAGTTGAAATTTCTCTCCTTCTGTCCGATCAGCCTGTTCAGCCAAGTTGTCTCTGACTCCTTGGACCGCCCATCATGGTCCTGAATCCAGTTCTCACACTTCACGAACCCATCCACTGCAAAAAAAAATTAATCGGTCAACAAATTTAACAGAATCCACCTGAAGCAAACATAAACGAAATGAAATTACAGGGATCCCCAACCGATCTCCTCATCAACGTGGGACTTCCAGCCCTCACAGCGGAGCGGGGTGCCCCACTGCATGCGGTAGCAGGTGTTCTGCTCGATCACCGGCCTGCCGCTCCAGTCACCACGGAGGCGGGGGTTGAAGTGGAGGATGCGGGGCGGGTCCTCCCCGTCGACCGTCTTTAGCCCTTGAAGCTCCATCATGAACTGCGACACCATGATCGGCTGCTCCCCCTCCCTGAGCACTGCGATCTTAGGGTCTCCCTCAGCGTGAGCCGGCCGAGGCGTTGCGACCACCGTGATGTGGGACCCCAGCGTCAGCCCGCACGGCAGCTCCACCACCCGCCCCCTCTCGCGGAATTCCTCGGCGGTGAGCACGATCGACTGCGGGCACTTGGCCGCCTCCTCGCCGGGCGGCGTCGCGAAGGCGGCTGGGTCGAGGTCCTCGAGTTCGGAGAACACACGGGCACCGGCCGCGACGGCGTCGGCAATCGGGCGGCGGAGTGGACCGGAGCGGGACGAGTTAAGAAGGCGAAGGTCGAGGCCAGAGACCATCCCCGAGAGGCGCCGACGACGGACGGAAGGGCCGGAGACGGATGCCAGCCGGGGCTCATTGGCCGGGCGCGCGGGGGCCGCACGTTCCCCGGCGACAGAAAGCCGCAGATACCTTGCGCCACCACCACTACCACCTCCTCCACCACCACCACCACCACCACCCGATAGCGAGGTGAACACGAGCGGCGACTCGAGAACAAACACGAGCACCCCGTAGAGGACGAGCACGCCAGCCAGCCCCTCGATCGCACGCCGGCGGCAGGACGCGCCCGCCGCCGTCGCCGGCCTCCGCATTGCACCGGCCCCAACCCGCCCTCCCTTCCCCACCTCCAACCCACGAACCCTAAACCTACTCGCAGGAGAGGCGCCGCGTTAGTGAGGGGCGCACTCGCAAGGGGGGGCGAGGGGAAGCGCGGCCAAACCAAAGGCGAAGGGGGAAGAAGAGGCGGAGGAGAAACGCCTCGACTAATTAATTAATGGCCTAATACTTAATTAACAAAACATAAATCACATTCCTTTAGCCTGAAGATGAGATTACTTATGAAAACGATTTGTTAATTCAGAATTGCACAGCGCGTAAGGAATGTAATTAGAGAGCGGGATTTGGGGGCAGGGCGAGTGGGGTTTAGGCGACGCATAAACTCGGTGTATGCATTTTAGCTTGCAAAGCCAACGTGGGGCCCAGTTGCCAGTGGAATGCTGTTCGAGCACTGGGTGTAGGGAGGATCTGCGGGCGGCGGGGAACACATGGATCGAGGTGGGCCAGGCGTGGCAGTCTGACTGTTGTTTCAGGGGAGGCGTGGATCCTCTGCGGTGGGCCCGGCGTGGCGCCGTGGTGAGGGGCAACCGGGCAAACCGGCAGATGTCCGGTAATTTTTACATTTTTATACTTTTTAAAAAAATTATTGTATAAATAGATTGTTGGGATATGATCTTGGTATTACTTGACGGGCTTTTATTGGGTCGGACCAGTTACGGGTCTAATCTAGCATAGTTTGGCATGGATATCGGAAAGGAATCCTTATAAATATAAAATATCCCAGAAATAAGGAGTGATATCTTTGTAATTAGAAAATAGATTAAAAATAGAAAAGTATTTGATTGTATCTATTAAAAATAGCAACCAATCAGGGATATGATCTCATGCCTGTAGCATCGCTCCCCTCGCTATATAAACAGGCGAGAGGTCCCCTACAGGACATGCATCCATAAATAGCCATAGACAGCTAGACAACAATTATACAGTCACATAGCCAACCAGATTCATATCGATAGACCTGTCAAGTCTTTTAGATCTAATCTATAATTTACAGAACACAGCACATAAGGTTATTATTCTTCGGAATGCCTGAACCTATCTAACACATAATACAGTGCTTTCCTACCATACAAATCACCGCCGCGGTTACCTCTATCAATGAACTGCTCGATAAAACACCGACATAGGCCATTAGTAAATTTATCCCATGAATGTACCCTAAGGATGGCGTCAAAAACATTGGCATCAAGGTACAACATATCGACGCCAAGATAGGTGACACTGATCTCTTATCGTTGTGGCTCCGATGCCAAACATGGCGCTTGGTATGGATGTCGTGAGCTAAAAAGGTTGTCGCTAGCCTCATTGGCGTCAACCCCATCACAACTCCATGGCCACGACCTCCCATTGTCTCCAGCTCTCCGCCCCTCCCCTATTTCTATTGTTCTTCTCTAGCTAACTGTCACGTCGAAAAATTCCAACCATTTCCTTGTGATTTATTGTGCGGAAAGTACTCTCATTCAGAAATCAGCCGACGCACATAATAGACAATTTATTAGAAATCAACAGCATGATTGTCCACGATGAAATAAATAGTATATTTATTACAGAGGTGGCATTGGAACCTCGAAACATTAATGACAATTATAAATAACTTCTAATCGAACTTTATTGACACAGCGGCGACTCCACTCCACAGGCAAACTTGACTGGGTCTAGCTCAAAAGACACCACCTTTAATTTTGCAGACGAACTCCTCTTCTGTTAGTGAGGGAATGCAAGGGTGAGTATTTTGAATACTCAGCAAGCCATCTAAGCAGAACATTTATAATGCACAGGGAATACAAAGGATGGCAATAATAGGGCTCATTTGCGAAAAATAGCATTAAAGAGAGACATAATTTTTAAAGTGATTCTAATTAAGCTGGAACCTTAAAAATAATATTATCCAATCACTAAATAACTCTTACCCAGAGTTATCAGGCACAAAAACCAACCAAACCACTCTAAGCCAGAGCTAACCAGGTTAAACAGAAAGCAATATTAGGTTATTTAAGTAACAGTGAGACTAATCACAAGTGACCTTGCATTGCCGCCCTAGACTATGGGGATGGCTATTTGAATATTTTTACTCTGATCAAAGGTACACAACTTTACTCATAAGACATAGCCCTATAACATATCACCATGCGCCTCAATACCACCACGGTACCTTAGAAAAGAGCTGTGATAAGACCATCTGCCTAGATCCTCCAATCTTCACATCCTAGGTTACCATCTATCTGATACCCTCTTGCACTCCCCATCCGCAATAGCAGAGACTACGAAGAGTGCAGGGCTACCAGCCATCTTGATGCTCCACCCGAGATCTCGAGGCTTCTGGTCAAACCATTACCCACGCTGGCTTGTCGTAAGTGCGGATTTACAGTGCAAAAGTAGCCCATGAACTGGTCCTTAAGTGTCATGAGTATGACTAGCAGAACCACGGACCTTGTACTCACGACGCACATTAGTCAAGTTTTAGTGATATTTAATTCATGAACCAGTTCACTAATCAACAAGTAATTATATAAGCCAACGTTAAGATCTAAGTGGTATTAATGAGCATGATGAATGTGATACTAGTTTCTAAGTAGGGCTAAGCAATCCTAAGCATCCAGATAAACCATAGTAAAGATTCATGCTGGTCAAGTTTAATAGTCCCTAGGTGAACAAGGAATAGGTACATGGCAATAGGAGGCATTACAAGCAGGGTTATATCCCAATCCTGCTGATATTCTAAAATGAATGCAATTTTGAATGAACAATAGCTTTAAAAATATGGGTTCAACATGATCAAATGAAAGACTTGAACAACTTGCCTTACTAAATAGGGACAAAAATGGGCGCTTCCTCGACGTACACAGACTCTTCCGGCACTTCGGAGACTAAACAACAGTACAACAAAGCAATGATAAATTAAAATAGTATAGTAGATCAAACATTCTATGTGTGAACATATTTTTAATGGGTAGAGCTCAATTTTTGAAAAAATCTGCAATTTGAATGGTTAAATTTGGAGTTCGTATGAATTAGATATGAATTTTTGAAGTTTAAATATTGTTTTGAAATTTTCAGAAATTAAAAAGGATTTATGACGCAATACAGAACTATTTTTCTAAAGGGAATTTAGATTAATCGTGTCAGCGGGAGCTAACGCGCACGTGAATCGACGGTAGACACGTGGCGGCCACGTCGGCGCCATGCCGGGGCGATGGCGGTGGCACGGGGATCGATGGTCATCGACGAGTGGCGGCCCAATGACCATCGGCGAGGACACCTATGGCTTCAACAGAGCGAAGGGAACTCATCGGAGTCGACGGCGACGAGTGGCGGCGACAGGAGGCGGCCGGTGGCGAGAGAGAGGCGACGAGTGGCTCGGGTTGACGGCGAGAACGGGGCTCCAGCGACCGACGGTGACGACGGAGGGGCGGACGGCGACCAATGGACGACGGTGATCACAATGGCAGGGTCAGCGACCACCGACGGATGGCAGAACGATGGCGATCGATGATTGAAGACGGCGATGAGCGGTGGAGGCAGGGCGCACGGCGCGGGGGCGAACGGCGGCGCTAGAGCTTGGGCTTGGGGGTCAAACGAGAGGCTAGAGCTCGGGGGTCATTTAAATAGGGGCGACCGAGGAGTTAGCGAGCTTCACGACACCGACAATGGCGGGGCACAACTGTTAGGGTTCGTGCGGGCGGCGCAAAGGCGGTTGCAGGCATGGACCGGGCTCGATTCATTGTGGGAAAAGACCAACAAGGGGCGGGTAGCGTGAATCCGGGCTCGGATTGGGCCCACATCGATGGCGGCAGCGGTGGCTTGGGCCTGCGGGGGCACGAGTGCGGAGATGGGCCGGCGGGAGTCGACCCAAACGGAGGAAAAAATTATTTTTATTATTTTCTTTTAGAAAAGGACTTCCAAAATTTAGAAAAAAGTTATTTTTTAGCTCAGAAAAATTCTTTACATTTTTAGAGACTTTTGAAAAAAATCAGCAATATTTTATTTGCAAAAATTTCTTCCTTATTTTTCTATACTAAAAAATCCTTTCTTTATCTTTAAAGAAAAAATCCCTTTTTATTTTCTTTTACTGGAATTTTTTTCCTTTCTATTTTATTCACAGCTTTTATTTACTTTTATATTTTGAAAATTTGAGGCTGTGACACCAGCCAGGTGCTCATGGGAACTGTCTCTTCTCCTCTATCCAACCTCTATGAATCCAATCAATTTGGTGGTTTTGAAAGCAATTTCATTAGCAAGCTATCCTCCTCCGTTTCTAGAATTTGTTTTGTTTAATTGGTTGATTTTAGAGATCGAGTTAAAACAAAAAAAAATGGGATTGTATTCAATATTTCAATTTAGTTGGTGGTAATGATTTGTTTATGGATTGTAGTGTGGTTTACGAGTGGTTGGCATATGGTCTTACATTTTTGCAAATTATGTGTAGAATGAATTGGTTTAGCAATGATGCGTGTATAATTATAATATAAAGTGTAA
Source organism: Zizania latifolia (assembly GCA_000418225.1). NCBI lineage: Eukaryota > Viridiplantae > Streptophyta > Magnoliopsida > Poales > Poaceae > Zizania > Zizania latifolia. Next base: position 455,245 of record KE372381.1, read on the forward strand.
TAGTGAATGATGAATGTTGGCTATTTGTTAGTTGGTAATTTATACTTAAATGTATGATCATTAACATAGTTTACCCAAATTTATGGTTTGTATTTTGGTAATTTTACACTATATTAGATAAGTGCGGTTAATAGATTTTTTAATGATAATTTATTTTATTATTGTGTTGTAACATATTATTTTTTTAATGTTTAATTCTATTCAGTTACGGTGAAAATAGATAGATTGGTTTGTATTTATTATGGTGCCGTTGTGATGTAATCTAATGATGAACAAGCCGAATTTGAGAATATAAATGTGAAAGTAATTGTTTTTTTTGCCCATCCTATGCTTGATCAAATGGTGTCATGAGTGAAGGATAGATGGATGGTAAAGTTGTAGTGAAATGGCAAGGCAGGTACCATGTGGGAGCATGGAACTAAGTTCATGCTCGATTTGTATGGCCAAGTAGAGAGGGAGGTATACGTTGATCTAGTGAGAGATTCTCAATTTAAGTCTTTAGAAGTGGTAGCATCAATGGTGGGATATTTTGACAATATGGGCTTTCATATAGATCTAAATCGGTTACCCTCATTCAATGAGACTAATATATAGGAGGACAATATAGATCTTGTAATCCACTTTCCTATTCTTGATGGGGCCTGCGATTGTAACATTGGAAGCGAGGATAAAAATTTTGCTATGAGTTTGTAGCTTGTTCAAAAGATGAAATGGTGCATTGGTGCGGGAGGATCTTGAGGAGGCAAGTTTAAGGACACCAAAGAGGATGTTATTACATGATGACTTTGAAGAGGCAAGAGCATCAAAGAGAAAATTAGTATAGAAGGATCTTGATGAAGCAACTGCAAGGATTAGGATATAAAGAGAGAGTTTGATACTCGAAAACTATGAAGAGACAAGTGCATCAAAGAGGCAGATGGTGTATTGGTGTTGGATGACTTTGATGATGATGAGGAATTAGATGAACAGTGTTTTGATAGTGAAAGTGATGCTGATAAGAAGTACTATGATGATGATAGTCCATTCAACCAACTAACTCAAGAGGATCAGTGTGCCTTGAATGAATATTGTGAATTTGAGAAGGTTTTTGGAAAGCATCCTTATATTGAGGAGTTACATAACTCACACCGATGGTGCTATTTTATATAGTGAAATCAACATGGTTTGCCTAAACCATTTTTATAGTTTCCATCCATGGTAGCAATAAAGACATGGATTCAAGAATATTTTATTCTACACCGTTATCCACACCATTTGATGGATTCGTCAGCTAGTAGGAGAGATACTATGTTACATGTGTGAATGCTCAGTGTCCATGGAATGCTTATGGCCAAGACAAAAGGGAACATATGGGAGTTAATCTATACTTCTCAGAAGAATTAGTAGCCACCAACAACTGATTTCAAAGTTCATAGCGAATAGGTTGTGTAATGCTATTAGGAAACATCCAACAAAGACTTGATTTTTATCTTGTTTCATTTGGTTAATGTGCTCCGGGTAATCTAATGGTATCATAAAATCACATTGTTAAATAGAATAAGAAATAAGAAAGTTATTTCTTAACACTACTATACTAATTTATCTAAGAATACTAAATATAAAATAATTTATGCAACGAAGGGAGAGCAGTATATAAACAATCAAGAAGAGTCACTAATTACACATTAGTCAATGGGATTACGAAAAGTACATCGTACTTGACAGTTTTGCGCAGTTTATTCTCTCTCTCTTTCACGCGCATTGGCTGTCAATTGCCACCACTTTACTTCAGTTTTGTACAATCCCTCACTGACAAATTTGGACTTACAAGCTACTACTCTCTAGTTGCCTGTACTGTTGTACCATACCCGGTATAGCCAGACGCCTCGTGATTTAAACAGAGGGTACTCCTCGCTAAATAACTCGTCTACTTTTTAAATCTATTTTTTCTAATTTTTCATTACATATAAATATATAAATATCGTAGTAAGACATATTTTATAATTGATCTAATAAAATTAATTTGACATTTTAGATGTTGATATATTTTTATATAAAACTAATGTTAAAAAATTGATTTTAAAAAAAACCAAAAACTTATAATAGGTTTTAAATCAAAAACTTAGAATAAACGAATAGAATAATTAACTAAGCCTCGAAAGGAAGGTCAATCAAGAAAAACGTGCGCCAATCATTTTGAGCGTGCTTGTGTACTTTTGCAAATCGCCAGTTGCATCGTCAGTCGTACGGCAGCAGAGATGCACAGTGCAGTACATTGTACAACGTCCGATCTGCAATGGACGGATGAGATCACTTGATGCAAGTAAATTGCTTAGGACAAAATCGGACTAAATAGTGTAGGTACAGTGAACCGGGCAATTAATACAACAATGCAGATAACGAGCCAAATTCTCTGTTTGCCGAAGCTCGTTTATTGATGTACAAAATGGGTTGAAGAAATACACTGCTCAGCACGGCACGTTTTTCTAAATTTGTTCTATACCGTTTTTTCTGCAAGAAAATAGTACTATTCTATTCTTCTTAATTTGTTAGGCTTAGAATTTTTAAATATCAATTGTTAAGTTTTGTTGATTAATAGTTTGCTTTAAACTTATATATCTCTATATGCATAAAAACCTATTAATTACAAATGTAGCATAATTATATTTAATCTAAACAAAATATGAAATATGCACACTAATTAATCACTAATTGTATGTAAGAGTATGTCCAAAATGTCAATAATTAAAGAACCAGAGGGAGTAGGATATTAAATTTACTATATACAATGCTTGTTTCTGTTACAGCTCTAAAGTTACAGCAAATTTTAAATTTTAGAACTTTGTTGAATATTTTATTAGGTTTTTTATTTTTTAAGGTTTTTAAAAATATAAATATAAAAGTTTTAATCTATTTTTTCAATCAAAGTAGTTAGACGCCTGCACTAAAATTATATGATTTTATATGATTTACTGTCCTTAAAATTATCCTCTGATTATATTATCATCATTGAGATGATAACATATGAATTAGTTTGATAAATAATCAAACAAATATTTGGTTACAGGCTGCGAAAGATAGCGAATCTCCCGATTATATGTGGCATATCCACAAGTAGCAAAGTAAACCCATCAATAATGTGATGGCGACGGGGCTCGAGCGGAATCTCAAATCTCAGCCAGCAACTGCCGCGGCAAGTTCTAACTGTTTCATCCGGCGGACTCGCTGTACGTGGTGGTCACCGACGGAAGCGCAGCCACGGCGGTGGCGGACTGGCGGGGGCAAAGAGGCTGCGCGCGGGCGGCGACTGAGAACCGCCATGCATGCCGGTGAGGGTTTCACTACGGAAACTTCGAGTTTGTGGAGCGTCACAGTCTTTGCCGAGGCCCGAGTGTATTATGTCGGATACTCGGTAAAGATGAATTTACCGAGCGTTTTTAAAAAAACACTCGGCAAACCCTATGACACTCGGCGAAAAACAGAAAAAAAATCGGTACTAACGGACGTTGCGACGGTGTGTTTGGGTGGGAAAAAATTCGGGTTCGCCTAGTGTTTACACTCGACAAAGGATTTGCGGAGTGTTTTTCAAAAAACTTTCGATAAACCCAGGATATTCATCATTTTATGTGATTTTTCTTTAAAAAAACTTGGCAACTTTGTTTTAGCTCGAAAATTTTTCTACACTTAAAATACAATATATCTTATTCCATGTAAAAAAATTTCATTTTTCTAGGTTTGTTTGCTATTTTTAATTCCTTAATTGTTTTTCTAGGATTTAAATTGAAATAGATAAAATTTGAACTGCAAGTGCCTGAAATAATGAACCAAAATTTATAGAAAAATTATATTCATGTTTGTGAGTCTATTTTTATATATTATCCACTAAATTGAAAGAAATTTTAAAAATCTAGGTTGCGACACTCGATCGGCAACTTGGAGCTTAATAGTTTTTTAATTCTAAAAAAATCAAATGAAGTCTAAAAAACACGAGACTTATCATAATATTATAATATGATACGTAGATGCTGTGATAAAAATTTAAAATATTTTGACAAAGTTGTCACGTATGATGTTAAGAAATCGGAGATTCTTCGAGGAGGAATTAGGGTTTAAAGAAGGAATAGATTAGGTTTAAAAGCAAATCGATGACTAGATCTTTATTTGAACTTGAAATTTTTTTATAATCAAAATACAACATAGATTATCTCATGTAAAAATTTAGTATTTTTCTGGGTTAGTTTACTATTTTTAATTTATTAAGTGTGTTTCTATGATTTATATTGAAATAGATCAAATTTGAACTGCAAGTGTATGAAATAATGAATCAAAATTTATAGAAAAATTATATTCATATTTTTGAGTCCATTTGTAGGCCTTACCCACTAAATGAAAAGAATTTTTGAAAAATCTAGGTTGCGACACTCGATCGGCAACGTGGAGCTTAATGATTTTTTAATTCTAAAAAAATTAAATGAAGTATCAAAAACACGAGACCTATCATGGTGTTATAATATGATACGTAGATGCTGTGATAAAAATTTAAAAATATTTAGAGAAAGTTGTCACGTACGATATTCAAAAATCGAAGATTCTTCGGGGACAAATTTGGATTTAAAGAAGGAATGGGTTGGGTTTGAAAGCAAATCAATGGTTAAATCTTCACTTGAACTTTTTTTTTCTATAATCAAAATACAACGTATATTATTCCATGAAAATTTTTGGCATTTTTATAGGTCAGCTAGCTGTTTTTAATTCATTAATTGTATTTCTAGGATTTAAATTGAAACAACTCAAATTTGAACTACAAGTGCATGAAATAATAAATTAAATTATCCATAAAAATCATATTAATATTTTGAGTGTATTTTTAGGCATTACCCACTATTATTTCACAAATTTTGTCAAGAAAAAGAATAAAAACAAATTTGACAAAATTTAAAAAAATAAATAAATTATTTGTCGAGTGCCAAATTTAAGACACTGAGTGTTTGCCGAGTGTTTGCACTTGGCAAACAAAAAAATTCGCGCCCGCCATTTTTTCTAGCGTGCCACACCATTTTTTGGAAACTGCCGCACGTATTTTCACTCTGCCTCTAAATTCAAACTCCCCCCTCACATCTCCTCCTTCCTCTCACACCTCCCCCACCTCCAATCCTCTCTCCGACGACCCTCCCTTGCCACTGGCCCCGTCGTCGTGCCCCGGCCTCGGCGCCATGCCCCAGCGTCGTGCCCACTCCCCGGCCCTGGCTCCGTCACCGCGCCTGTCGCGCCTCACCTTGCCGTGCCGCGCCCCGCCCTACTGTGACCTGGACTGTTTTTGTTTTATTTTCGGTTTTATTGTTTGCCGAGTGCCAAAATTTGGACACTCGGCAAACCGTTCATCACGCCCACCGGTACACTCTTTTTTTTGCCGAGTGTAAAATTTAACACTCGGCAAAGGGTTCGCTGACAGCGGGTTCATCAAGTGTTATTCGCCGAGTGCAATACTCGACGAACCCTTCGTCGAGTGCCTGTGGCGCTCAGTGAACCCCTGTTTTCCCGTAGTGTTTTACGCCCGAGCGGAGCCATAATTTCATCAAACATAGGGCTCAACAATATAATTTACATTGAAATATCAAAATTTTCATATTTTTTCATTAAATTTTAAGAAGAATTAAGAATACAAGCCTAGGGCTTAAGCCCTTAAATGCCCCAGGCTTATCTCCGTCACTACTTCAGGCGGTGGCTGGCGGGGGAGGAGTTCATCCTAAAGATGGCAATAGGTCCTACCCATCGAGTTTGACCATGTCAAACCTATATCCGTTAAGAAATAAATATCTCTGTCGAGTGACACATATATGCATGTGGGTCTAATTTTTTCTTCAAACCTATATCCACGTGGGTAAAATATATTCGTCGAGTAACCCATACCCGTCGACATGGTGAATGACTGCCGAGTCACTGCCTCGCTGGAGTCGCCTAACGCCTAGAGTCACTACTGACCGGCTAGAGGGCAAAGGCGTGGACTGCGTGTTGCATACTCACGTGGAGGCGGTAGAGCACTAGCAGCGGCTGGCACTAGAGCTTGAGTGGCCTGCACTGGACGTATGGAACTTTGTAGTCTGGACTGAGAAGTGAGGAAGAGTGGAGGCACACGTCGCCGCTTGCCGCAGGACCTAGGAGCTAGGAGAGAAGTGATAAGTGAAGATGAATTTAGGAAAGACTAAAGTAACTTGGTTTTTTAATGGATTGGGTTATTAAATTGGGCTACAAATAAATGGTCTATTGGGTGGTGTGTATCCATCGGGTGACAGGTATAAATAGTATGAAATCATACCCATACCAACGCGTACTTATTGATTTTTTTTCTATTAATAGACTTATGAATGAAAATTAACCCGTATATATATTCTAATAGAGTAAAAACCCATTGATTTTTGGGTTTCTGCTTTCTATTGCCATCTCTAGTTCATCCCGTTTCTGCTACTTGAGCCTGAACAGCATCGTGGGCTTTGAGGCTGACATAGGGTCCATCTCTTTTACTTTGGGCCGGAACGGGATTTGAGATTTCTTCTGATGTGGGGGCCCGTTTTATGTTGGGCTAGACAAAAATTCATTCTAACATGGTGGACCTGTTACCCGTATATGCGTTGAAACCAAGGATGCTTTTGGTTCTACGGAAGATCGACGGCAGTTTCATCTGATTCTCGTGGCTAAAAATCATAATATCCTAATAGTATCATATTTATTTTTACCTTATTCGTCCTGTAATATAGCAACCTAAGATTAAATAGAATATTTTATATTATAACGAATCTAAACAGCATTACTGTCAAGATTTATTGTACTATAAAATATTCTATTCAATCTTAAATTATTATATTAGGGATAGAGGGATTATTTATTATCATGAACATATTCGTAGGCGTAAATCGACTACGGTGGATTACTTGTGTCACTTGGTCTATATGACATGTTGAGTCTATACCCAAACTCCTTTCTAACTAAGTATGTCACTCTAATTCACTCTAATTTCTCAAGTTCCAAGCTTCTACGTGTTACTACAACTATGATTTCGTAGGTAATTAGGTATACCTAGAGGTGTTCATGGGAATGCTTGTGGGTATACCAAAATTCAGAAGTACAGAATGGAGAAGGATAACTCGTACATGAGACACGATTTCATGGCTGGACATATTTGGTTAGGATTTTTCAATTAACTTTTTATCTAAAAATGTAAAAGTTGAACCATACAACTCAACTCAACAACTCTGATCGGTGAAAACACCCCATTAAGTACAAAATAAAGATTGTCTAAATCCAGATTTTACATATTTTTAATCCACTGCTATAAAATCACATGATAATTATCTTTCATAACGTATATTGCTTTGTTTGTTTTTCTTGTAAACAACTACTTTTTTTCAACTAAACACACCTTCATATCAGGAAAAAAATTAATCATTTGTTACTCTTAATATGTTTACCTTGATTATGACGCTGTTTTTGGAACTGACATTTATGATTATCCGTGTCAATAAATATAGGTTTAGATAATAAATTATTAAATCTCTCGTTCATCAGAAGCTCGTAGGATAGTGCGCACGATTTTTCTAGAAAATGCACGATGAATAACTAAAACAACTCCTCTCGATGAGCTCCCCAACGACATGTTCCTCGTGTGCACTGTGCACAACGACATCGACGCAGTTGGCGATCTCGACGATGTCCACGGCGGCGTCCCACGTCGGATCGTAGTATCGTACACAGGTGTCGTGTCGTCGCTGGCGGCTGTCGTTGTGACGGATCATTACGAGGTAGCCGTTCCCTGCGGCGAGGATGAGCTCGAGCCGATGAGCGGTATGGGGTGGCAATGTCGTCGCCGTCCTCTCTTCTGGTGGTGGTGAAGAGGCCGTGGCTGCTTAGCGATCCCCGGAGGCCGGAGCGGCGCCGGTGACCACGCTCCTCCCTTCGCGATGTCGAACGACCATATGCTGTCCGGCGGCTCGTGGCGGCCGGCGGGAGCTGCGGTGTATAGTACTCCGGTAGGGAGTAGGTGGTTGCTCCGCTGACGACGTCGTGGACGGGAGGCGCAGCAGGACGGGGAAAGGCGGGGTCGGCTTCTTCCTCCACTCCGGCCGGCGGCCTCTACTATCATGTTTGAGTCCTTTACGAATCAAATTGCCAGGTTTTAGCTTTTTTCGAGTCGAATTTGAGCATCAAGATCTCATGTTCTCCTGGAACAGCACGATGTGATTACCAGCCAGAGAAAATCAAGAGGTGATTCTGCAAAAGTGACAGTACAATGTGCAGTTTTTGTACAAGATCAAACACAGGCAAAATCCTTTCTTAAAAAAAAATAACCCACAAACTAATTATGTTGAATTCACCGTTTTCAACCATCTTTGATACAATAAACTCTGCATTTTTTAATAATGGAAAAGAATCGACCTCTACATCCAAACCGATGTACACATCTCTACATACAGTTGTATAATCTGAAAGCTTTTGATCAAGTAAAGTGTTGCATTACAAACAAATGGATTTGGCAGTTCTTCAGATGTGTCAGGCAATTTAGCTCACGTGAACACTATAAACTTCTAGAAAACGAAGAAGGTTAAGAAAGGAAGATACAAACTATCCAAGAATGCGTTCAACATGCTGCGCCACTTGTTTTGCAAGGCTATCAGCTGCTTCCTCTGTAGATGCCTCTGCATATACACGTACCACATCCTCAGTCCCAGATGGCCGCACAAAACATCGCCCATGAGAGTAATTGGCTGCAATGGATCTCACAATTTAGTACGCTTAAATTTATAATTATGCCAAGGAAATCAGCTCTAGAAAAGAAACATAAGTATTACACTTAGAGAAGGTGTTACTCAGTACTTACCTATCTCCCCATCTATCAGTTCTTGCAGCCCAGAAGGCTGGCAAACTCTTCTTTCTGCATCAGTTGTAACAATAGCGGTTCGATCTTGAACTTTCACCTGAAACCATAACCATATCATGGTAGCACAAGTGCACAACGTGACAATGATAATTAGAAGCATCTCTTAGAAAAGAAGTGATATAACCCAGGTATTGGGCAAAAATACCTTCAATTGTCTACTCGGCAGATCAGTGTACAGGTCACACCAATTCTGGAATGACCAGCCCTTATACTGCAAAATAGCCTCCACCAAAAGCATTCCACTTAGAGCATCTCCAACTGCTTGATTAATTAACTGACTTGCCGCCAACAATCTCATGGCAGCTTGGTGCTGTGAAGAACCTAATGTGAAAGAAGGGGTGGGGACATCAGGATTACCGTAAACAAATAAATCCAACAACACAAAAGAAAAGGGAAATCTTGGACAGATCATGAAGTGTTCACCTGAAGCTTTCGAAGAAAACTCACTTGCCAAAGACTCCAGCTGTGAAACAAAATGATCTGAGAATAGTACTGTCCCATGTCCATTGGCTTCAAAGTAGATACCGATATCATATTCTAGGGCTTTTTTGTGAAGGTATTTCACTCCAGTTGGAGTGAATACAACTTCAAGGCCAAGGTTCTCAAGAAAATCTGTGGATGCACCATTTGCATAAGCTGTTTGAATTACACCAAACCGAGTAGGAAGTACTTTATTTCCTTCATCATTGTTTCCATTGATAATATCTAATTGCTCTCTGACAAACAGCACAAATAGTGATAATATCTTGTCACCATCAACAAGATCAATCCTAGTGTCAGTAGACGATACAATACGGAAATAAACAAGCCGGTCGGCATCACCATCAAAGCTTGCGCACCTGAAAGTTAGATCAGAAAGGCCATATAAGATCGATGACGATGAGAATTAGACATTTAAACAACAATAAACTAACTCACCTGAAACCAACATCTTCAAGGCCAAACCCAAGAGGAATAACTTTCTCCTTCTGAACAAAGTCAGCACCACACCTCTCATTAAGTATCCCTTCTCCCTTACCTGAATTCCTCACATGAATGTCTAATCCAGAAATCTTAGACTTTATTTCTTCAAGCTTCAACCCACCAATGCCATTCGCTCCATCCACAATTAGTCTATTGTTCATCACATCAGCTCCTTTATCTTTGGGGACTAACTTCAATAAACAGCTGTTGCAATATAGTTAAATTGTGCCAAAAAATTAATGCTGCATGTTTATGACTAAAAGTAAGCAGAGAAGTGAATTCAAACGAACCTGAATGAATCAATAACTTGGGTAAAATAATCCATCTCAGAAGCCTTCAGTCCTTTATTTTTACTCCGAACTATCCAATGCAGCTGTGGAGTGGTAAGAATCCCCATGTCAAGTGCAACTGCACCTATTACCGCATTAACCCCCTTTCATGCAAGAGTTTGAAAGAATTAATAAGATTGACTCAGAACATGGGATAGATAACAAATATATCTTAAACGAACGCAAATCAGTATCATACTTTCACTGCCGCATCAAGGAGGTACTGTCCAGTCGGCCTTGTGTCTCTTGCCAGCAGCACTTGTGCCAAGTGACCTTCACCGAGTTTAATGCCCTCATCTTTTGCAAACTTAAGCACTATCTACAATTAAATAAACGTAAAAACAAACTGAGGGCAAGAAAACAGGCAGGAACAAAGTTATTAGTTATCTGAAGAACAAACTAAACTACCAAGGTAGAAGATGACCCACTCCACTAGTTCGATTCAAAGATAAAATTGAGGCATTACGGTTATGTTTTCAACATTTCCAGTACCAATTAACACCAGCAGATTTGTTACTATTGAAGTAATTTAAACATTACTAAATCCAAGCGAGAGAAAAGGGATTATGGATTATGCTAGAGAAGTTAGCAAAAGCAACTGAGAAAAAGGGAATATATATGAATAGGATCTAGTACACAATCTAGCAAGGTCAGTTGCTTCCATGGTAAGCTGAGATCGAGGGAAGGGGAGGCTGCTACCTGGAGCAGAGCATCGGGGTTGGGTGCATTAGCGAGGGCGTCGGCGAACGGCTCCCAGTCCTGCGACATCATGCCACCGTCCTCGTCGACGATCTTGACGCCGTTGTCGCGGACGGGGTTGTGCGAGGCCGTGATGACCAGCCCCACGGCGGCGCCGCCCAGCTTCACAGAACGCAGCGCCGCCACCATCCCGGCGCGGCACACCGCTGGGCCCATGGTGCTCCCCTCCGCGCGGAACCCCGCCGTCCCATAGGAGAACCTCGCGCCGTCGGGTACAGGGAAGAGGGAGGCGGCCGCAAGCAGCGCGGCGCGCTGCTCGCCCCCCGCGAGCTCGGCCATGTCTGTTCGAGGCTTCGAGCTCGAATCGCTCGACTCGACGACGAGATCGAGCCGTTCGCCGCCGGAGACCTTGGCGCGGATCACGGATCTGGATATCCCAATGGCGCGTCAAATCCGAAAGCCAGCCACAGGAGGCTCCCTTCTACTCCGTCCTCGCTCCCACAACGGCGAGAAAACGCAGTCGCGGAGGCCCCGTTGAACCAGTACCGGATCAGGGCGCGAAGGGAAGCGAGGTGGTCGAAAGGCGTAGGATCTGGGGGCACCGGAGCTGGAAAAGGGCGGTGCGTAGCGGCGCTGGCGTTGTTCGCGGAGCAGAGAGGGGCAGAGCCGCAGAGAGCCGTGCCACCAGCTGCGGGCCTCCGGCTGGATGCCTGGATACGGAAGCCGACCGCTGCAGGGAGAGGGTACGGCGTCCGCTGCGCCAGAAGAGAAGGGGACGGCGGCCGGAAGGGAGGGCAGCAGGACGGCTGCGGTGGCTAGCGGCGATCGGGGATGGATGACCTCGTGGAGATCTCGAGAAGAGAGACTTGGTAGTGTTTGTTTTACGGGAAATATACGGAATGTATACGGTTATTATGTATTTAGACATGAGACAATTTTAGGTATTTTGTTTAGATAAATGGGAAGATATAAATTCTTATTTGATTGAATATGATAAGTCTAAATTAAGCTCCCCTTAATATATATATATTAACTCAATCGGATCACAAAATTAGATAAAAGGTTTATTAAGAAAAATAATTTAAATATTTATAAATAAAAAATAAATTCACTCCAACCAACCAACCGTGATAACACATCATCTTATTTAGAAAGACACATCGAATATATTCTATGTATCATTACTCTTTAATTAAACAGCTGACTAAGATAACGAGTAGCAGCGACAAAGGGACACCGTGAGCGTGCCACTCCGACGGGACACAATCTAAACGGGATTGCAATTCGCACGTACTAAAAAACTTATTTTTATCTAATTCTTAGATATATTAACATTACAGAGAAATATTTTTTTATTAATTCTTTTAGCTCTATTTTTAACATGTTAATTAGATTGTGTCGTTTGGTTATCCGGAGCTGATTTTTTACACACGTATTAAAAAAAGTTAAAAATTAATTCTTTACAGAAAAATTTAAATGCTCAAAATTAAATATCTGTAGGATGAACTGAGTAAAACACATAGATGGATATAACCTTGGGATGGCCTTGATTATGAAATTTTAAACAATCTGAGTCCGGATTGATGAACAGAGTATTGTTAATTTTGTTTCATTTCCATGGTGGTTTGTACAATTCTATCTTCTCTAGCTAATAAATTGATTTATTCGTTGGCAATTCCCCTACGATTTGAGCATGACTACCCCACCGTACATACATAACCCGGTATCATCGATGCATCGTTTCTGTACCTCTATATGGATGGTATTGTATCCATTTTGTTTTATATTATAAATTATTTATTTTTTAGCCAAAAAAATCTTAATTTTGACCATTTTTAATTAACCTATATTAAAGTCTATAAAATTAAATAAATATGCTATTAAGACATATTTTATGGTGAATTAAATAAAACTAATTTGATTTTACAATGTTGATACATTTTTCTATAAATTTGGTCAAAACTAGATAAATTTAACATATAAAAAATAAAATGATCTGTAATATGAGTGCATTACCAAAGCAATGCTGGTGTATTTATATACGAGTGTCTCAATAAGGATTTCTCATAAAACCCAACAAGGTTTTCGCCGTCGTCTGACAGCGTGGAGCCTGGCGCCTCGCAGACACCGCCGCGCAGGCGGCAGATCACCGTGGACGGCGCCGGCCACCGCAGCTCCTCCTGCAGCTCGTCGTCGTCAGGTGCAGGCCTTTCCGTTAAGGTGAGATCATTGTTGATTGGTCGATTTGATTGTACTTATGTTATGTACAACATTGTTCTTTGAGTTCATATATCATAAATCATATTTCAGGTCAAAATGCTTTTGTGATGATGAGCATAAACAACTCAGGAACAAGGGGTAATTGGCTGATTGTTCACTTCAGATATGATCAAACGGAAAAGGGAAAACAGCAGAGTTTCAGTCTGAACAACTTTACTCGATCTTCTGTGCTTAACTGGTGGCTGATGAATTAGTTTGGGGAAAATAGTGTTTTCCAATTCAAAAAGAGTTAACACTTCACTGAATGTTAGCAGTTAGCACGTTACTAATACTCTCAGGTCTCTGCAACTCATGGCGTCCATGCTGATTTACAATTCTTGCACTACCTTCCACTGAACCTAAATCATGGTAACTTACACACAGGTACACTTGACAGTTGACACAAACAAACCGAATTATGAGTCAATGGAGAAAACGGAAGAATTTTGACATAGCAATGAATTAAAATGGAAATTTCATTGAGTATGCTGCACAAGAGCAGAGTAATAATTACCTCAAAAAGAGCAGAGTAATAACAGTCTTAGTAAGCCTTCAGTACAGATGTAGGGACTACAATAATGCTACTTACATTCAATTCAACCAATCCAACAAATGAGTTACAACTAAACTATATGATCTGCATAAGCTTAATCAATAAACACACGCTATCAGCAGACAAAAAGCAGCATGCTTGTGCACAAAGGAGAAGCTTCAGCTGATCATCTCTAATCCCTAGCGGAAAATTTGATCATATTTAGATGAAAATTATGGATTTAACTTCTTCACGAACATGTCAGTGACTTTATCACATCTCTACCACCAAGAATACGGGCAGAAGCTGAATTGGCTGAGGGCTGGCACGCTGAAGTAGCTCAAGGATGCTCTGAGCTTTGTGGCAGATGAGGATTGCCGGCATCAGATTCAGCTCCAGAGCCCTGCTCTGCTGGGAAGAAGAAAGGGTCGATGGTGAATTCAGGAAAAGATTGGAGAATCTCATCGATGTCCGGGAGCTCAAGATTCAGCAGCAAATAATCGTCCTCCTTCGGATTCAGCAGCAAATAATCGTCTTCCATCGCGGCGGAGGAGGCCTGATCGACGATGCCAGCGTCATCGACAAGGTCCACCACTGCTGCTGGAACATCGACAAGGCCTGGAAGTCCAAGAGGAAGAGGGACAGGATGCGGCGGCGGTGGCGGCAGAGGCAGATGCTCGTCAAGCAGAGCGGTCTCCGCCACGGCGCGACGAGGCGCTGCGCGTGCTCGACCATCGTCGTCGTGGCCGCCCGGACAATCCGGTTCCCTCTTGCGCTTCTTGCCGTAGCCGCTGAACCTGATGCGGTACAGCCGGGTGGGCGATGCGGCTAGGTCGGCTGGGGCAGTAATGGAGTACTCGTGCATCACCCAGCCCGTGCTGCCCCTCTCGCCGTCGGCGCGAAAGTTGAGCAGGTACTTGCGCCACCCGATCTCTAGCCCGTCGTCGGGGACGCGCAGCCGCTCGCCATCCACGCACACCCTCTGCCCCTGCCAGCACCCTCCGCCCACGACGGTACGCTTCTGCCGACTCCCCTTGCCATTCCTGGCCTGCGCGGCGGCAAAGAAGAAGGCCTCGTCACCTTTCCGGCCATGATCCTTGAGAAGATCCCACGGCGGCGCGCTGAGCGGGTCGGCCTCGACGATAACGCCGTCAAAAGGAAGCTTCTTGCCCTGGATGCGCGGGAGCAGGAAGCCTGCGACGAGCTCGCCGTCAGCGGACTCGAACTTGACGCCCGGAGGGAGCCCACCATCCATGCCCGCCGCTGCCATTGCTGGAATGCTGAATCCGCGCCTCGCCTGATGATTTCTAGGGTTTAGGGGAAGATTGCGGGAGACAGAGGAAGAGAGGAAGAGAGGAGGAAGGGAGGAAGCGGCGAATCAACGCGTATCAGCAAGCGGAAGCGAATCTATTGCTGCGCCGATGCCCGCGCGAAACGAGAGGCATGTTTCAAACAAGGAAACCAATTGTTAATATTTTGCGTTATTTATATATTTCTTTTATTTCAAAATATAAGTTGTATAAGTTTTTATAATATAAAATGTTGATTATTAATTACTTTCATTATATATTTTTATCGACTATATAAGTTAATAATGTATGAAAATACTTTTAAATATCAATATAAAATATAAAACATTAAATATAAATAAATATGTACAGTCTAAAAAGATTTCATTTTTAGCACTTTAACTTTGTCAAAAAGATTTCGTTTTTATCTGTATGTTTACCCTTCGCAAATCTAAGAAATTTTATTATTTCAATATCCATTACCTATCACTTTACAATATTATTTTTTATGAATTATAAAAAACTTTATTTTTATTCTCGCCACTAATTTATCAATTTTATCTCAGAAGCAAAATATTTTTTTTGCAATGGAAGGAGTAGTTAACTAGTGTGTTTGCTAATATAAAACCGTGCGAAGCTAGTAGAATTGGATATATAAGAGCCTGTTTAGTATAGGTTTAACTCCAAGATATATGTTGGATATGGAGTTTGTATGGTATAATAGATTTTTTTAGTCTAAAATAAAAACTAAATTGCTTAACTAAATACCCTCAATTTTTTCACAGCTCCAGATCCAGGAATTTTTTAGAGCTAGGTTTGATAGCTCTAAAAAAAATCGATCTGAACCTGTCCAAATAGAGCCTTAGTATTGCTTCTGTTTCTATAAATATAGTTATATTTTGTACACAGTTATATCAACCATGGATTATCAGTAATACTTTGTGTTATTTAGTTAATTAGTGTGTTTGCACGACAATATCTATCGATACTTTCCGTCAAAATATATACCAAACCACAATAAAATGGTAATGTTTTTCTTTTTCTTTGATTAACGTGATAATTTCTAAACGTAAATGTAGTGGCTTACTTTCCTAATATCATAATAATAATAGATAGATGGTTCATTAATTGTGCCCCATTGATTGCTGATTAATGAAAGTGCTTGAGTTGCTAACTAACCCTTTTGTCATGGCAATTCAGTGGAGTTACCTCAAATACGATATTATTTCACCAATAAAATTCCATACTTCACTACAGAATTTTAGTAGTTCGCCGTATGCTAGAGACATACATAGCCAAAATATGCTTGGCGAAGGGTTTGTCAAGTATTACACTCGACGTAAAACACTTAATAAACCTTTTGTCGACATACAAGGATTTACTGAGTGTTTTTTGTCGGACACTTGGTAAACCCTTTACCAAGTGAGTGACGTGACACTCAGCAAACAAACCTTTGCCAAGTGAGTGACGTGACACTCAGCAAACAAACGGTCTGTAGCACCATGACGGGCGATTTGCCGAATGTTTACACTAGGCAAACGTGACATGCATTTTTTTATTTTGTTTCCAGATGACATACCAGATTCACAGATTCACATATCATAAACACACATATGTTCACTGCATTTCACATATACATGTTCCCTGCATCAATGTGGATGTTTCCATCCATAATACTTAAGCAAGAGAATGTACTGTAGCAATACATCTGAATCTTTGCAGCGCACCTTAGTATTCACATTTACATAAGGAACATGACAAGAAAAAAGAGGGCCAGAAGGTGACAGCAGCTACTTTACAAGTTTTGAGGCATCTCTGGTGCATACATACTTCGTTTGGATTTCCACCTCCACACTGTGAATTACGAGCAGCATGAAGAACTGCTAACCGTCCTCTCAGCTGGTCTCTGGTTAAGATTTGAGAACCATTCTGGCCTGTGGGTCTTGAGCCTGCTGTCCTTGAAGCAATCTCTTTGCTGAAATCATATGCAGAAACACAACCTTGCTTAGAAATTAGCAAAAGCAGACACCTTGCACCAAATAACTGACCAGTCCTGTTGGTGTACTGTAAAAATGATTTATGATCTATACTCACCGATCTCATGAAATACATCATTCACATTGATCGCTATCTTCGCAGACGTTTCCATGAAGAAAGGTCATTCTCTTGAGCGTAGGTCTTTGCTTCCTGCACCAACAAAATTGAGCTTTTGATAAGAATTCAACAGTGCATGTAGCAGAGGCTATGATAATAAAAAAAAATCCATATGAAGAACAGCATCACGACAGAGAAAAGATAGTATATCTGTGAGAAAAGATAGTATATATGTGATTTAATATAACACAAAGAAGCAATGAGCAAAGAAACTAGAGCAACCACAGGATGCAGAACATTGTTGCCCTTATACAGAACTTATTATGTAGTTATGTTTTTTGTATGTAAATACTTCAATTCAGAGCTGGTTTTTCAATGAAGCTGGAGCAAGAAAAGGAGACACACTTGTTCTGTGCTATTCACTATAACACCATAACCATAATTCATCATCCAATGTAACAGAAGAAAAATGCATTATTTGAAACTGCGAAGGCCCAATTACCTACTGGCAGAAACAACAATTACCCAATTAGCCTGTTTTATTCCATCATGATATTTAGGGCTGCTCAGTGGAGAAAAACTAAAGTAATATGCATCCATCCACCACTATGAAGATTGTATTAGACAACTAGTTTTTCATTCCAGCATACAGAACCTCAAGACAGCTTACATAATAACCTACTATACTCCAAGCACGTCACTAAACCTAGGATGATAGGTTGATAATAGGATGAGAAATAGCAAATAAAGATGAGAACTTGGCACTTCTCCTACAACAACATCAACTGGGCAACACATCAGGACACGGTGAACCACAACATCCTCTTCTTCTCCTTCCTTCCCTGCACACTTCCAGCATTTCAAATAGTAAACGCGAGGAGCTAGAGAGATAAAAGCAGCACCTTTGGGGCGGGGGCTAGCCCTCTTCCGCCGAGACACGAAGCCCAGCCGCCGCTTTGGGAATCGGGTGTCCAAAGAGGAGTCGGATGGGTAGGAGGAGAAGCGGGATGCGGGAAAGTCCGTAAGATAGCCGCCGCCGGCGACGGGAGGGCTCGCCGCAGAGTTCGGTGGAGGGGCGGCAGGGGAGGGGG
>KE372381.1:576278-588791 GCA_000418225.1 Zizania latifolia
TTACGTGCAAAAAGTCCACGCGTCGCCTACATACTGTACGTACGACTCCACAGCCGTATGCATGGTTTCAAACAGGGCGTTAACTTTCTCTTGTTTCAGACGGTCGTCGGTCGTCGGAGCGTAGATGCCTTTTGGCTTTATTGCACGGTCTCGATCGGTCACTCGGAGAACGTGTGCCGTCTTTACTGGAAAGCGTCAGGTGAAACTTTTTTGGGGCAATAAAATGTCAAAAAGCAAAGAGTGTTTCCATTTCAATATATCACACCAAGTTTTCTTTATTAGAGTGTGTTCCCGTTTGTCAATATAAAGCCGGCTATCAAACAGGACACTACATTCAGTCTGATAGCCTCATGGAACACATCAAGCTGTTATTAGTCATATGCAATACAGACAATGTACATCGATCACCTATACAAGTGGCCAAGTGTAAGCGTCTGTTATCAATAGGAAAATGCCTAGGGTTTATTTCTAAAAGGCAACAAAATTATTAACGCATTGATTGGTGAAAATAAATCCATACTCTTAATATTTATACAATATTATTATAAAAGCGAGTAGTCCGCCTGTATTTACACATCTAATATCTTTATTATGAATTTAATTAGTATTGTCTTACTCATTATTGACTCTTTCTTAATATTCCTTACCAGTTTTTTTAATCCCAATATCGTCATATAATACCATCGTATTAACTATTAAGAAATAGTTGTATTGAAATTCAATTAAAAACAACATATAAAACAGTGTATAAAAATAGCAGTAATGAATAAATAAAATAGCAATAATGAAAAGAAATAAAAAACAGGACAAAAAAACCTTTAGTACCCATGCATTGGGAATCTTAACTAGTACTAAAATATACTTTATTAATAAGAAAGTAGTATTATGAAGTGATAGATGAGAGGTATATAAGAAATAAAATTTCTTGATTTGTAAACCAATAGTACATAAGAAGGTATAAATAAAATCTTTTTTGATAAAGTTAAAGCGCTAGAAATAAAGTCTGTTTAGGAGAGAGAGGGGAACTATTTATTGAGATTTCATTCAACAATTAGGACCAATTGTTAAAGAAAATTAACACCAATTTCCAAACAAGTGGCACACATAATTTTTCAACATCACCACGTGCGTTGCGCGTGCAGCTTGCATGTGAAGCTGCAACTTAAAACCGCCCTTCGAGACAGCCGTGAGACCAGCTCAGCGCCAGAGGGAACATTTTTATGGTGCATGTATCCTAACCATTAATTTTTATTTTTTAAAAAGTTTAAATTAATTTCTATTACTAATCTAACGGATGGTGAAATATACATAATATAAAATTGTTCAAATTTAATCATTGTGGACTCTGCACATCAACTGCCTTGACTCGTCTTAATTGTTTGTCAAAAGGATTAATTTGTCCAGATTAACGACTGCTATATTCAACTTTGGAGGTTTGTCCCTGAAAAGTTCGATGAGACGTTCACCATGCATGCAAAAACTGTACCCGATGCCCTAACATCAGACGAGCTGGAGGAGATTGTCCATGCAAACAGAGAACCCAAGGACTACAAAGGATGGTGATCTCTTGCAGTCTTTGTAGCATTCAGCTATCTTCAGAAATCATATCCTCATGGTCTTACTGTACTCACTTAAGGCACACTTTAACCATCAGAGATTGCAGGCTCGGACTCGGAGCATGCTCTGCTCCGCTACCCTTTGCATGTGAAGCTGCAACTTATAACAATTATTTAAGGGTTCAAACAAATAAATTTAATTATAAAAAATGATAAATAGTTTTTAAATAATTTTTTGACAATTTTTATTTAGAAAGTGTTTTAAAAATTATACTGTTTAGAATAATTTTTTGACAATTTTTATTTAGAAAGTATTTTTATTGTGTAGAGCTCATTTTCTAGAAAATTATGCAATTTGAATGGTCAAATTTGGAGTTAAAATGATTTAGTTATGAATTTTTAAAGGTTTCAGCACTATTCTATCACGTTAGCCGCCACATCAGCAAAACCGCCCACAGTTTCGCCACATCACTAAAACCGCTATTTAAAGGTGTAAATTGAGCTATTTTGCAATACCACTGGTGTTTTTCAGACGGTAAAATTCTTTAGGGGGTTATTTAAACTTCAGCGATATTTCGACGGTGTAATTCAGACTTTTTCCTAATTTATTTAATGTTTCACTTATTGCTTACTTCAACAGGTCAATGCTTATAGGCCAATGCTACACAATGATATGATGGTAGGAGCCTTTTCACATTCAACTGCAGTTGGCAAACTACGAGAGGATCTCCCATATGTTCCATCAAAAGCTCGTGTGATGTTTCCACAGTACACAGTAGATGAAGGTATTACTGGTGCCACTATTATATGAGGTACTAACTACAAAATCTTCATAATTTTGCGTAGTGTTAGCATTACATTTATCTGTCATGACTTGTATTGGGATATGTTTACAGAACCTTCTAAGATTGTTCCCTGGCTTTTAAGCTTTCCTTTTAACTTTTTTCAAGGCACGAACATAGCAATTCACCAATTCGTTTGTTGGCCAGGCAAAAGATCATTCGACGCGAGAGTTTTTCATAAGAGAAATGGAAAAAGATTTATTATTTGTCAAATGGAAATGGCTCGGAGATGAGGTGGCTTGCTGCCTTTATATGAGGTAGCTAGTCAACTCTCAAAGTTACTTAGTTTATGCATTCTTCCATTTCGGGAATGATCTGCAATCACATATTTTTTCGGATGGTCAGCTTTGGAACCTTTTGAGCAAGATTTGTGCTTCAATTTCAAATCCCTAGTTGTAAGTAATTTTTGCACCTAGATCGATCGGCAGCTGATTATATGTTCACCTTTACTATGCGTTACTTATATATTTGTAAGGCATAATCTATTGCTATAGAGGCTGTTTGGGGAGCTTACACTCTAGAAGCAATAGGTAAGAGGTAAGTATCTAGCTAGAGAAGTTGGTGTTTCATAACTTTTTATTTCTAGAAATTTTAGTTACTAAATTTTATAATTTAGGGAAAAAAATCTGGACTGTTTGGAAGCTGAAGATTCCAAAAATACCTGCAGCTGTTTGTTCCTTGTGATCACTGTCGTCGTTTGTTTCTATCTCAAGGTGGATGTAGGCAAACTGTTCTAAGTATATTTCAATAAAAAACAGTAAAGTCAGTTTGTCCTTGGAAGAACGTTGCGATATCCAAAACAACGTATTTTCACGGCTACAGAGTGTATATTTTTTCTAGAGCGGCCATAAGGGACTGCTCCAGCTTCTAGTAGATCGCTAGAAACAAGGCCGCTTCTATGCCAGCCCTTTACAAGGGAAAAAAAGAATGTCCAGCCTCTAAAATATGAGTTTTTTTGAGATACAGAGATATCAAAATCTACAATCTATTAAAACAATGTAAAATCGTTGCTAAACTATAAACCTATTTATTAAGCTTCTAGCCGCTGTAAGTATTCAGAGTCTAAAGTTCTTTTAAACAGTTATTATAAAACTCTCTAAACAGTCATTATAAAACTCAATATATTGTAGATTCTTACTAACTCTTCATGAAAGAGGCCTTATACGTGACTGCCTCGATGCCCATGCAATTTATGGGTTTTGTGATGCTTTCGTCACGAAGACATTTGCAGGCTGCAGCTTGGCATGCCAACACTAGGGGCGAATAGAAAAGTCCGAATTATGCTTGCGAGCCGTTTCAATCTTAGGTTTGATCTCATGGAACAGATGAGCAGGACTGCATTGTTTAGTTTACTACAGGCACCGCAGAAATTAATGCTTTTGTTATATATATATGATTTTTATGACATGCCAAAGAATTAACGAAAAAGTGAGGAATATGGTGTTATGTATGAGACGTACGTAACTGAGACATACGAACCATTTGGTGAGGAGAAATTTGTTCGACATGATTTCTAACATAAAAGTGATTAATTGTGAGAAGTGAGATAAACAGAGTATTTATTTTTGTCGAACTAGCTGACACTACGCGCTAGCCAGGAGAAGCATTGAAGGAAAAAAAAACGTGTTTGAATTATTGTTTATTCCTCTTCAGCTCCACATTTGGAACCCAGCCTGTTTTCATCCAAATAATTTGTATTAGATTTATTCCTCTTCAGCTCCAAATTTCGAATCCAACGTGTTTTCATCCAAATAATTTGTATTAGGTGCAGCGTTTTTCAAAACACGCTAATATGTTAGTAGTTTTGAAATTCTCATCTAATCAACCAACGGTTTGCAGTAATTAGTTGTTCATTCATCAATAATAACTCATTGTTACCAACTCTTAAGGGTTTGTTTGTTAGACCGAAATCTTGACCATATAATTTAATCGAGTCAGGATTTTAGTCTGTAAATAATGTCTGTTTCGAAACCTATAATTTCAGTTTATAAGTTTATTCCACGTAGATTGAACCAAAATTTTAAACTAAAATGCATGCCTCCAAACAAGCAGAAACGTGCTTGTGAAACCTGAGAAATGTGAGAATTCGAAAGAAACATGGAGTGCAAATAAAACCGCGCGCCGCGGACGAAGCAAGGCAACCATGGAGCAAGAGCTGCTCCCAATCATCCGAGCCCTCGAATCCCCCCACCACCTGAGGCAGGCCCACACCCGCTTGCTCGATGCTGGTTTCGTCGTGAGCCCGCGCCTCCTGCTGGCGCTCATCGCCTCAGCCTTCTCCACCCACTCGTCTTGCTACAACGTCGTGGCCCTCTGCACCACCGGCTGCGTGGCCTCCACCGTCTCCCACAACACCCTCATTGAACGCCTCGCTGGGTCACTCCACCGCCCCACGGACGCCCTCACCACCTACACCGCCATGCGCTCTGCTGGGTACCACCAAACGGGTTCACCTTCACGTTCCTGCTCCGGGCGTGCGCGCTCCTGAGGCTCCCGCAGCCGTGCGGGTGCGTTCACGGACAGATCGTGAGGTGCGGGTTCGGGGGCGACGTGGTTGTGCAGAATGCGCTCTTGGATGTGTACTACAAGTGCAGGGGAACTGGGATTGTTGGGGCCGCTCGGCAGGTGTTCGATGAAATGGTTGACAGGGATGTGGTTTCGTGGAACTCTATTGTTGGGGTGTACATGTCGAGCGGAGATGCTATTGGAGCGTTGGAGTTGTTCGAGGCGATGCCAGAGAGGAATGTTGTCTCCTGGAACACGGTTGTTGCCAGTTTTGTGAGGGTGGGTAACATGGCATTGGCACGTGAAGTGTTTGACAGGATGCCTACGAGGAATGCCATTTCTTGCAATTTGATTATTTCGGGTTATGCAACAAGTGGCAATGTGGCAGAAGCACGTTCGGTGTTTGATCAGATGTACCAGAAGGATGTAGTTTCGTGGACGGCTATGGTTTCTGCATATGCAAAGATTGGGGATCTAGATACGGCAAAAGAGTTGTTTGATCATATGCCTGTGAAGAACATGGTTTCATGGAATGCAATGATAACAGGATACAATCACAACTCAAGATATGATGAGGCATTGCGCACATTTCAGCAGATGATGCTTGAGGGACGGTTCAGGCCTGATGAAGCTACATTAGTAAGTGTTGTCTCGGCATGTGCTCAATTGGGCAGTGTTGAGTACTGCAACTGGATCAGTTATTTCATCCATAAAAGCAACATTCATCTCACTGTTGCACTAGGAAATGCTGTCATAGACATGTTTGCAAAATGTGGGGATGTAGGAAGGGCACAAACATTTTTTTATGAAATGAAAACACGATGTATCATTACATGGACAACAATTATTTCTGGGCTTGCTTTTAATGGTCTTTGTAGAGAAGCTCTTTTGTTCTACAATGATATGTGCAGAGGAGGAGTTGAACTGGATGACACGGTCTTCATTGCTGCACTTACTGCTTGTGCTCATGGAGGTTTGTTGCAAGAAGGTTGGAACATCTTTAATGAAATGGTTGAGAAATATAACATTCAACCAAGAATGGAACACTATGGGTGCATTGTGGACCTACTTGGTCGAACAGGTAACTTACAAGAGGCAATTCTATTTATTGAAAGAATGCCTGTTAAGCCTAGTGTTGTCATATGGGTCACAGTGCTTAGTTCTTGTGTTGCACATGGTGATGCAGAGCTTATAGAGTATGTCAGTAAGAAGATAGTTGAATTAGAACCATTTAATTCTAGTTATCAAGTGCTGGTTTCGAATTGTAGTGCCTTGGAGGGAAGGTGGGATGGTGTGGTGGCTGCACGCACAATCATGCGTAATTGGGGAACTGAGAAAGTGCCAGGCAGTAGCTCGATCCAGGTAGGCAGTGAGGTTCATGAGTTTCTGGCTAAAGATACAAGGCATCAAAGGAGGAAAGAGATATATGAAACAGTTGATGGTTTAATGGCCCTCATGAGACATAAAGAATTACAGAGGTAAAATATTGTAGCACACTGTAGAAACAGAAGTGCTTAGTTGAGTATTGCACATCTTACATGTATAAAATAAATGCAAGATTATCATTTTGGACAGGATGGACTTTTCTATAATAGTGATTGTGACTGGTGAACTGCATATCCTAGTTTTCTCCCTCTTTGTAAAAAAAGGAGAGACCACAGTTGATTTGATGGCATGGATGAATCATAGAAGACACACCATTTGATATCTTAAAGTTATTGCAGACCACTTAACTATTGAAGATCTTGCCAGCTTGTCTGTATTGTGCACCACATGTTACAGGTTGGGAGTTTGGGCCCTATGACATTGTAGCAGGGCCTTTTTGTGTCTGGTAGTGGAGCTATGCAATGCTTGATTGGCTAATAACTGTGTAAGAGCTGGTTTTGGTGAGATAGCTTGTTTCACTGTGATTGTGAGAGATATAAATCGCTAGAGTGCTCCTTAACGTTTGTTTTCCATCACTGTAACTGCAAAAAGGCTGATTAAGTTCATCAGGTGTTGTGTATAATCTGCAATAGCATGGGAGAGGATATTTCCTATCGGATTACAACTGCATTAAGCCTGCCAATCATCTTCAGTTCAAATGAAAATATACAGCACTGTTTTGTTAAGTTCAAGGCAGATTATTCCAACTGAACTGTGTTTTTGGTAAGCCTTCTAAGGCTGCAATTGACATGAGCCAAGAGCAAATGGCTAATTACCATCTCAGATATTAATGATGGCATCAGTCACTCACCAGAAGTAGAGTCTTCTTTCCTGTCAATATATATACAAGGAAAAGCATGTTTGGGTTGCTTGGCTACTTGGCTAGTAGCAGAAATGCTAGATGCAATCTTTTTAGTGGCCAATCAGCCCAACTCATTGCATCTTGTTGAATCTGGTCACTATATTGAGTTCATGTCATCTAAATGCTGAAATCATCAACCGTGAGCATGCACCTTATCTGTTTCTTGGACTAGCATGACATATTTGTGACAAATTGTAAGTTTATAAATTTCTTTGGCCAGATTTATCTGTTGAACATTAGTTTCCAACATTTTATTTGAACGGACAATAGTACTCTTGAACACTGATACACTAGTGTAACTGATTTTAGGCCTTTACATAGTTTTCTACTCGTACTTGAAATTTAACTTCTAGCAATCTTGACTATTTTTGATGAACCATAGATGCAAGTAACTTGCAATTTGGAAACTAGGATAAAGGGTTGATACTTAATACAAATATGTTAGCCACTTTGATATACTTCGTTGGAATCTGAGTTTTTGCATTTTCTTGTTGGTGCCTTGTGCTTCAAAATGGCTGATTCCTATTTCATATAATGTTTGATTCTTTCTAGGCGCATTGGCCTTCACATCACATATTATCATGACAGCAACCAATCAGTACTAAATGATGGCCCGTACTGATTACATAGCTGCAAGACTGTGATCTTCATCTTGATCAGTGGTGGTAACTTCAATCCTCTGCTATCTATTATGAATTTATGATAGGGTATAAATTTTATGGCCAATCTTGTTTACAAGATATAAAGTTTCTACTCTTATTTTTATACAAACATGAATGGAAAATTAATAGCGATTAACCGTGCATTTATCGAAACAAGAAATACATGTTTACTTCATATAGTCAGCCTAGCCCATCTCCTAGTCGGATGGTCCAATGTTTACAAGTCGCCTAGTCGACCCTAGTCGCCATGGAACCGACCAGGAAACTAATCGCGATTAGTCATCGACCATACCGATTAGTCGAACCTGGTCGGTCCTGGTCGTCCATATAATCGTCCCATATATTTTAGGACATATACATACTATATATACTATATAGTATATGACAATAAAGCAATAATCAAGAGTTCAAGAATACATTAATAGCTAGTTGGTGACTTACATGTGAGATTTGATTTCTACATTAATAGCTTGGGCTGGAGCAGCTTTGCGAAGAGGGCTGGAGCAATGCAGAAGAGTGCAGCTTCGCGAAGAGCACTGCTAGAATCGTGCACCTACTGCTAGAATCACACGCCTAGCGTAGCAGAAGAGCAACCGCGCGCTGGAGCACTGGAGTAGAATAGCTGGTGGGGAGAAGAGGATTAGAGGAGAATAGCTGGCAAGGAGATCATGCGCTAGAGCACTAGAGCAGAATGCTAGAGATCTAGAACGTGTGCCTAGTGCAGCAGAAGAGCAGATGCGCTGGACCTGGATGGCTGGAGAAGAGAGCAACTCTCTGGCGGCACACAAGGGAAGAATGAGGGAAGAATAGCTCATAGCTCATGTGCCCTGGTTGGAGTGTTGGAGATAACCCTAACAGGCCACATTGGCAGCCCAATAGATTCCCTTTAAGCCCAGCTGAGCAGGCCCAATAAAAACAGAAACCAAATCTAGTCGTCCCACACCCCTAGTTGTCCGATTAATTGCGATTAATCGACGACTAATCGGACGACCAGATGTCTTGTCAGCCTAGTCGCCTCGGAGCTCCTAGTCGGGTCCAGAGGACCGATTAGGACGATTAATCACGGTTAATCGGACGACTTGTAAACACTGGGATGGTCTAATAAGTCTATCTTGGTGATATACAAGTCTCATATTCCTAACACATCATACCTAGGTACCTAGCTGCCTTCTTGTTAGGATCCCTAAACAAGAAACAACAAAAGCAGTATGCTCTATCTCAGACTCACTATATTGAAGCCAACTCCCAAATTCTTCATACCATTTAGAATTAAACCTTATATCTTTACCATCAATAACCATAATTGGATATTTAGAAATGCAAGGTTGAGAATGCCCTCTATCCAGGTGCTTTATTCTTACCATATCCTTTTGATTAGGAGGGCATTCCTCTATTCTCCTCCTTTTTCCAGTATCATACTCAATCTCCTCTTACCAAATGATATTTTCAGGAGGTGCATTCCTTGTGTCATTACTCTGACCTTGAGAATAGCACAAGCGTCACTCTAATTATGTGTTGGGTGTCATTTTTTCTTGTCGTTGTGCTTGTATGTTAAGAAACCTCCATAAATTGCCCTGTCATTTGTAAATTATTTGGAGTTTTGAACATACCATTAGGTACATGTACAACGGACCAATGGAAACATTTATTGGGCAATACCCGATAGTCTCCTCCTTCCTCTAGCCTAGTAGACAATAGTCCACAGTACAAGTCTAAATGAGTAGAGTCTCTTTGCTGCCTTGTTAGACTTGACACCCGCACATGGGAATTGTAGCTATATGAACTCTACTAATAAAAAATGAAAATGACCCTGTTTCATGTGCACCACGTAGATTCAACATGTATACGCCTCTGCATATAGCCTTGCATTTTGGTATAGTCAGATTCTCCTTTGTCGAAGCCTTATCTGTATCCCAGTATGCAATTTGATGCATTTATTATGCTTCCCGTACGAAATTTTACTAATATGATGTAACACGTGACTCTTATCTTAATGAGACTGAACGCTAATTATATGTTTTCTAATAATTGGTCTTTCACTTACTATCTTAAACTTACACCTTATCTGCTACTGAAATATAATGCTCAATGCTCTAGTTGATTTCGATATATATTCCTCAACGAAATAAGAGCAACTTTAAGTGACTCCCTATATCTCACTTCCTATATTCGAAAAATATTTTGACCCTACTTTGCTTGAAAACCCATTCTTTGGGTCTCAACCCATCTAGTGATGCTTCAACTGCGTCTTAATAACTATGGGCATGACTAAAAATTATAAAAATAGATATTATGATGATAAGATCTGATTTTAAAGGTTATGACAATAACAAAGTGGATAGAAAGAAAAAAGTACAATATGAGAGAAAGATGGTGGGAGGCGAGGATGAGGGGAAGATAACACCTAGTAAGACTTCAAAAACTACAAAAATAGAAATATAACAACGATTAGGTTCGAAGAGAAGGAAATACAACAACGAGCGGGGGAGAAGAGGATATGGCCATGATAGGGGTGTGTGGGAGTCGTGTGGTAGGATAGGAGAGGCATTTGCGAGACTGTTAGAGGCTTGCCAAATTTGGCAAGGAAGATCTGGAAAGAGTCTCTTAAATTTTAGAATTGCTGAATTTTAGCTTTAGGGAGTTGGACCTAGAATCCCTTGAGGATGCTATAAGTATTATTGTTGTTGATTTTTTTACAACGAGTTTGTGCAAAAAAGAAATGAAATTAGTGCCACCCGAGCCATAAATAATGGTACAGTAGACACGCTGGAAGTTGGAAGTATTGCACTGAGCTCAATTATTTATAGTACTACAGTTTTGGGTTCTCAACTAAATTACTTCTCATGTTCTTCATGTACAGCTGGGAGCAAGGACAACCTTTGAGCCAAATGGTACTACTGGTCACAACTCACAGGAGCCAGCATCATCTTGGGGCTTCTAGAATCCAGAGATTTCCACAAAGCATTCATTCGGAGTTCAACCAGCTTCAGATTTAAGATTTAAGATTTCCACAAAGCAATAATCTGTAACAAAAATATGTCTTTTAGCTGAACTGAGCAGTGCTATATATGATGTTTTGTTACGATATTTGAAAACTATAATAATGACGTGCTCTCATGAAATTACAACCCATTTTTCTCCCTGCAAGGGCACGATAAATTCTGTCAACTTTCTTGCCACTGCCTGGATAAACTTGCTGATCAGATGCAGTGACTGTGCCATGCAACTGCATGCAGTGCAAGGAATGGTCGACTCTGCCATGTGAGCTCTCATGTGCCCTGCCCTGTTCTAGGACCCCCCAAAGCACGTTCCGTGTTCATCTTCTGCTGCAGCAGCAAAAACTATGCAGTTTTATTTTTCTGTTCCTTGTTCTAGCACCCTTTATTCTTGTCTCCCTTGCTCCCCAAAGCTGGAGCAGGGGAGTGAAGTTGGGTTGCTATCTGGAGGAGCCGGGCATTTGCTGGATGGAGTTTGATCGCCCTGCTCAATTATTTGGAGTTCGTTCTGAACTTACAACATAGTTGTTAATGAAGCCACAGAACAGAGAATGGCAGGGATACTCCTCCGATTCATTATATAACACGTTTTGACATCTGATTATTATAAAAAAAATTGCTCATAACTGTTTATATAACTCGTTTGACACCTGATGTTTGACACAATGACATCTGATGGTAGACACAATTATAAAAAAAAATTCAGCATTAACGAAGGAGTTTTTAAATCGTATGGCACTGTTTGGAAACAATTATACAATCCAAGGGATTCTGGTTGGAATTTTTAAAATTAAATTTCTGTATATTTTTTCTACAAAATTCTTTCTCTCCCATCTAATTAAATTCCACATTTTATTTACAATTCTTCCATCAAGAACAAACAGTAAATCGGAATAAGACCATCAGCATCAAGACATATCTATAAAAAGTACTGGAAAAGGGCAAGTACTGCAACCGTAATCTACAGTATCACTGGACAAAATCCTACTGCAAACAGTGTCCTATCTGATGTAGCAGTCGATCTGGGTCGTCCTTTAATGATCAAACGGATGCGAGAAAACCCTAACGCACGCGGCTCCGAAGCCGCAGAGAATCCCAACCGTATACCAGCTCATCCCTCGTAAAAAAGGCCGTACACCACACGGGGTATCCGAGGCGTACGCCACTACCCTCACTTCCATCTGGGGCCCACCTGCTAGTCCGGTCCATGAACCGGGTTCATGTAGTGTACCCAGCCTCCCCTCTCTCACACGGTACAGTGGCAGAGAGAGAAGGCAAAGCGGCTCGTGCAGATTTGCTCATTTGCTGCTGCTCACACTCCTCCACGCTCTCCCATGGCCGCCGCCTCCTGCGAACCCTAGGTTGCTATAGCATCTGAGGGCCTAGATCTGCGCCGCGCAAGCGCAACGCACGCATGGAGGGCGCACAGCGCCGGCGCGGACGGCGGGGCTTGGGCGCGGCCGGGCGGCCCCGTGGATGGTGCTGCTCCTTCGCCGGCGCGCCGCAGAGCCCCGACATCCGCCCGTTCCCCTCTCCCTCTGTGTCTGGGGTGGCGTCGGTGGCGTCTCCGGCCGGAGGGGGTCGTGGGGGCGGTGGGAGGAAGCTCCCGCCGAAGTCCCCCTCAATGTCGTCGTTCCACAGCTCGCCGACGTCGTCCAGGCTGGC
>KE372388.1:6361-20465 GCA_000418225.1 Zizania latifolia
CTTATCCCACAGAGGCTATAGATTTAAAATAGTAAATTAGTACTTTTGATGGAACATATTTGTCTTGATCTATTTCTTTCGCCGACTCACCTTCATGCTGTTGGACACGACCCCTCAGCTCCCTCGACATGTTTGTTGTGTAAAATTATAATTTTATTCTTCCCAACCAATCATTTTGTGGATAATTTTATCATAATTTTACGGTATCTCCAAAGATATATGCGTCATCCATTTTATTTTATCCAACGATTCAGATTTAATTAGTGTGACCTATTATCTCGCTCCTAGGAGGTAATAGGTCACATCTCCTTTCATTTAAAATCATATGCATCAGGCGGTTGCTATCCTTCCATATTTGAGTTCGAATACATACATAATCTTTCTATTCTGTTTAAAATCATGCGCATGGATATGATGTAGTTACTATCCTTCCATTTGTGTTGGAGAGATCTAGGAAAATACAGATTTTTTTACTCGCGTCGACAGGGATGTATTTCTGTAGCTTTAAAAACTCACTTAAATATGTAATTTCTATTAAAAGTAGTATATTAAAAAAATTTCTCAATCTGCAATGTTGTTCTACCGTTCTGGCACAAGTCATATGGGCCGTAAGTAAAACGTGATCCAGTGCATGCCCATTCCGGTTTTACCAAAACTTGTTTTACCGAATCATGCGCATGCACTTCCATTTTGCTGATCGCGTGATCAGAGGAAAATTAGACAGCTGTACTTCCGGTTTTCCATTCCCTCGCATCATGCATGGGAGGAGAGAGAAGCCGGTTAATGACCTAGTGTAGCCGGTAAATAGCATTAATATTGAATTTTATTTTAGTTAATTAAAGAAAATCAAGGGCTATATTAATTTAACCTTTTACCTCTAAAGAGGTAAGTGGGGCACCATAAAAGGTCCCTTCTGATTTCAATTACCACTAATTAAGATGGCAACATAATTTTTTAATTCTCAAATAAAAGAAGATTAATAGCTATGATTTATTCACAGTTTTCACACGGGAAAATTTCTGGTGTGCTCCTTGTGCCATTTGAATGGCATGTTAGCAATGTCAATACCAACATATAAAAGACATTATCTAAACGCAATTGCAATGCTGGTTTTTTTGCAGCTACTGTCTCGCGGTACAGTGGCAACTGGCCGGAGCCGTCGTATGTCTCGTATCGTACACCTCCTCCTAGGCAACCTTCGTATCGTTTTCTTACACCTAGGCGACCTTAACTATGCTGCTGACAAGGACAGATTAATTTTAGCAAGCTCACGTACGTGTGCATCGATCCTGTTGTGTCTACATGTCTTGAATCTGCTTTGAATTTGACATGTAGGAACAATAGACGTGGAACAATCGATCTGTGGTCTTATTTCATATTGCTGTCTCACGCCAGTTCAATATATTTAAACATATTTTCTAGTTTCTATCGTGTATTTGTTTGACTTTCTTGAATATGTTGACCCATACCCATCCCTGTTGATTTATTTACACGCACATGTGTGCTTATTCTATTTCAGTAATTTATATAGTGAAGCATATGCGCCGATGCGCGCGACTTTAATTTCCTCTTCACGCAGCTGCACCATGTATCGCACGTCTGTAATGGTTAATGTTCAATTTGGGAATAACACTCTTGCTTGTTCTTTTTCTTATAGTTTTCCGTAATTTTACTGTGAGGCTGCATCATGTGTATCGCACTAATTTTACCTTCACCTCACAAGGAATTGACCGTTGATTCACAAATGCATTCCACGAATGAAATTTTAATTTACGAGTAACTTTTATTTGTCAATCGAAGGAACCTTTATTCTCTCCTGCACCGCTCCAAAACTGTGCTCCAAAATCTGCATTGTGATAATGCTAAATCATCACGGCTGTCAAGCGTCAACCTGTTCCTTAATCCTTATGGTACGGAACCCGTTAGTACAAAAAGAAAATCCTTTGGAGTATTTTCCTTGTGATTTTTGTGCTTGGCTAGACATGAATTATCCAAGTAGGAGGGTGGAGCTTTAATCCACTTAGGTCTGTCCGCTTCCAGTTTTCTAGGGTTAGGCCCATGACATTTTGTCAATGGCCCATCCAGTCTTTTGCTAGCTTCAGACCTGAAGAAATTCAGCATTGGGTGGTGAATTGTAATTAACTCCACAACCCTCTCATTGTACTTAGTAGATTTAAGGTACATCAAATTAATAAGCATTGTTAATTTTTATAGATCTAATGGCTACGATAAAAAAATGTCAATGTCTTATCTCCCATGAGGTAATAGTTCACCTGGCCCTGATCTAATGGCTATGATTAAAAAAAATCAGCGTCTTACCTCCTACGAGGTAATATGCCACTTTGTTTTTTTCTAATTAACGATTGAGATGAACCATTTTCTCATAGCTCCATCTCCCATAGTATGTATACACATACATGGTGTTGGATATATTCAGTGGGAATATTTTGATTGAAGTATTATGTACTAATAAAGCACCCTACTGAATTATAACCTGCATATATAGCAAATTCAATGAACAAATGCATTTTCATTATTGGGGTATGGCTCTGATCTACGCAAACTATTCTGGTACCTATTAGCAAGTTGTCTTCTATTGTCATTATTTTGCTTTGGTTACAATCCTCTAACCTTGAAGTTCATTGAACGACTAACTGCGTAGATTCCCCTCCTATTCCTCCCTAGTTTATCGTAAGGAGTAGAAGTGTAGAGTTCTCAACCTGAATGCTTACATGGTGGACACAAAATTACCAATGGCAAAAGACCTGCTAATACATCCTGTGATTATGATCAACCTAGAGAGAAGTCCAGGAAGGAAAAGAATCAACTATATCCTGCACAACTAGCTATGTACTGACAGTAGCAAAGCCAATCCTAGCAGTGATACAATGACAAACCACATTGTCCTACATAGAGATGTATATCAGAACAGGTGATGAACAGTACTCCATGCAGAGAGTAATCACTGAGTAGTGAGACAGATAAAAGCTGCAGTGAGGAAACAGAGTAGTCACTAGTCAGGCAGAGAACAATAGAACAGTAGGAACTGCTTCTTGGCAGACTTGCATCGTTGGTCAGAACAAGTAATCTCAGTCTAAAGGAAAATGTCTTGACTACTCTTCAACTTCTCGTATGCAGGCCTTCCATAGGAATTCGAATCAGATGAAACTGGTTTGTCTAGCTGTACAGTTTGTCATAACCAGGTAGCTGTTCACTGAACGGCCCTTTTGGTCTGAAGAAATCAGGGCCAGTCCTTAACTCTGAACCAGTAAGCAACACTGATGAGGTGGCTCCATACAGGCGAGTGCCTTTGGAATTTTATGAGAATGTAGCATTAGTTTTGCATTGTAGTATGGCTTACATGATCAGAATCCATCTAAACATATTGTTGCAGATGTTAAACATATCGCTGTGCTGTACACATCATTTCTCGTGTTATTTGGCCTACTAATCTGCTGAGATATATAGCGGACAACGACAACCTTTTTTGTTTACTCTTGTGGCTCTGATCTTCTGTATGACCTGCACTTGCATACGAGCATTTTGACAAGAAGATGAAACGCGCATGAAATTGATCTGCATCGCGGAAATTGTGGGATAGATTTGCAGTAATTCAAAATGCCATGCTTCGAAAACACATATAAGAAACAGAAGCAGCGTATGGCTCTCAAAGTCTCAAACTGTATTCAACGACTGCATCCTGCGTGCACTATATATTTATCTTGCTAGCTTCTTGCCAATAACCTACTCTGTTTTTTAGTTTGGGACCTGACACTAACGATTTGTTAATCAAGAACACATCTTAGAGGTTAGTTTCGCTTAAGTACGTACCTTTATGTCCTAATTGTGACGAGTATATTTTAAGTGCTCCCATGCTTCGTCTCTTCAGTACTTAGCTCCAGTTGCACAAATTTTGAAACTGATTTGTGCTTCAAAATTTTGAAAAATAGAAGCACGTATGTATTGTTCTTTTGCCATAAAAACAAGTTGCAAACACGATGTGCACCGTACCAGAAATGACATGCATGTGAAAAAACACGCAAGAGAATGTGTGGCCATGAGTATTATCTTTCTACTACCACAAAACGCTAAATGGATGCTAGTTTTGCAACAGGTACCGTTTTTTAGAATGGCATATAAAAGATTCTTATATGAGCCGGTTTTATTAAAAATCGGTAACATATAGAGACATTCCATATTTAGTGTTTTGTACTGATGTTCGCTGATAATACATTATTATGTGGTCATGATCGAGTAATATGGATATGCTCATCTATCAGTGAAAGATAACTAGACTGAACATGGACCGTTAATTAACTCCGTCCTGGATGTACACACGCATACGAATTAAGCCACTAATTAATCTGGAACTATATATGTTGCATACAGTATTATCTTTCGCCGATAGATGAACATGTCCAGATTATACTGTCTTTCGCCGATAGATCGATGAACATGTCCAGATTATACTGTCTTTCGCCGATAGATCGATGAACATGTCCAGATTAGTGGCTTAATTCGTACGCGCGTGCACACCCAGTAGTAACAGTCCACGTTCAGTGAACCTGCATGACATATATATGTGCTCATCAAGCGTATGTATGGAGACACAATCGATCACAGAATTAATTAATTAACTAGTAATATTACTGCTATCAACTAATCTAGTTTAATTACCGTACACTACACCATTAAAAATGTGTTAGCTTGATCTCAGGTTCCTCTAATACATCTCATGCATCGTCGTCAGTCAGGCCACCCTGGCACCCTCGCTCGTTCAGAAAGTGTGGAATTCACTCAAGTTAACCTCTACATTCCGGCCATATATTATACATTTAGTTTAGGCGATGTTTATTTAGTTTAGGAGTTCAAAGTAATTAAGAACCTTATGTTCACTTGTACATTACACGGTTTAATTTTTGTGTGTGATTTTATTCTCTTAATGATATATCTAGTGGTATTGGAGCTTCTTATTTTGCCATTGCATTAAACAACATTATTAATACATATATTGAACTGAGAGAAAACAAATATTCAAGTATGCTAAGCATGATTTTAAAGTTAATACAGCTTTACCTGAATATGAAATTAGAAAACATGACAAAGATACGTACACAATACATGCAGAAACTAAAGAGATCGAGAAACAACAGAGAAGCTACAACACGTACAATATACATACATGCAATAACGAACACTCACGCGGTGGCTACTGCAAAGACAACGTCCTCCAGATTAACATCTCATAGCTAGCTTCTTCCTGGGCCATTATTCTTGTTGACGAAGCTAGGAATTAATGCCCGATAGCCGGGCTGTGCCCTGGGGTCGTCGGGCGGACGTCGTCGACGCCGACCATGGCGCTTTTGTCGCCGCCCTGAATCTCCGACGAGGGAGACACGTCGCCCTCGACCATTCCCGCCTTGGGCACAGCTCCATTGCCACCATGCGATAACAGGTATCTTCTCATCTGCATGCTGCAGGCAGAGACGAAGCTGCCATCGTCGGGCAAAGGCCTACCTTGAGAAGCCCAGAGCTGGGAAGACAGAAGTGCTAGCAATAGCAGTGCACAGGTGCAAGTGTTGGCGATGTTCTTGTTAAGTGCCATTTCACACTTAACACACCTAGACACTAACTCGAGCTAGCTAAGCTACGCCCTACACTGAACTTTCAGACAACAGCTTATTGTGTTGGTCACTTGGTTGGTGCATCTCATGCCCTCTCCTAGAGACCTTTATATAGAGTCGAGTGGGTATATACGTGCATGGTTCCACAGGCAGGGTTTCATGCATGACAGTAGTACACTAGTACTACATACACTTTGATTTCCAGGGAATATATCTTAGCTTGAGCGTCCTATTCAAATATCATCCAAATTAATGGTCATAGAAACTTTTTGAATGTGCTGCAAACAAAAGTAGATTTGTCATGTCATAATTTTTTAATATAAATTCGTTCTAAATGCGGAGACGCGTAAGATTAAAATTACGTATCTCTCTGAAATGCATGAAATTTAATTTTGAAGGGGGAAATATAGAGCTAATTTATATTCACGGAAATATTGTCAATTTATTTGCTTCTCTAGTGTAGAATACATTTGGATTTGAAATTATGTGGGATGGTATAGAACCGTGCATATATCTTATGCTAACTTTGTCAATATTTTTAGAATTTTGCGTACTATTTCCGTGGTGTTATATATGAAAGAGGATGCACCAGGTAGCTAGAATCTAAATAAATATTTGAAAAATATTATATGAAAGTTGTCATACATGAACTGCATGAATATATATAGTTGGGACTACTACAACAAAATTGATCACATGTATTTTAAAGGGAGACAGAATATATTTTGTCCTTGCTTAAAGTAACCATGAGAAGCTATTTTCAACTGAAACTTATACAATCTATTTTAACGGTGTGAAAATATATTCTATTCATAAACCCCATTCACACCATATTACAAGCTATTTTCAACTGATATATAGTTGTAAAATCTTAATTTTAGAATCAGCTATAATTATCATTCAATTATGACATTTTCCCAATATGTAGCCATGCATATTAATTTTGTTATGAAATACATCCTTTGTCCCCAAAAAACTTTATTTCTAGCTCTCCAAATTTGTTTAAAAAAGACTTCATTTTATCTTCTTACCTATCATCCATTTAGAAATCAAAAAGAGACTTATTACTTCAATAGTACTTACATACTCTTGTACCTATCACTTTACAATACTATTTTCTTATTAATAAGTGACATGTTGGTTTTTTACTCTTATCATTAATTTATCAACTTTCTTAGAAAAATAAAGTATTTATGGGACGGAGAGAGTAAAAGGATTGAATCAACCTGCTTTTATTTTCATTGATACTTTTCTGGCTATGATACCATTTTTACAACCAATGCTTTGTAAAACGACATGAGCTTGCTAGCATATAATTTATTGCTAAATTAAACATAACACATGAATCAAGTACTTATAAGACCAGCTGTGCCAGTCCGTGCATGTGCATGGTCCCATACTGATCTCTCTTTTGACCAATTCAACAGATTTTTTTTTTTTACATTAGACTTATAAATTTAAATTACTAATTCTTTTGTCAGGAAGATCTTTAGGATATTCTTTGTTGATGCCTGAACTAAACTTAAGCCTTTATTTACAAATCAGTTCCAGACCAATGGGGGACGACAGAGGGAGATCTCTTCTATGGCTAACAGTTAAGTAATACGGACTTTACAGTTAGACCCTCCTAATTAACTATGCTCAATTACACATAGTATATATCTTCCTCAAGCATCTTGCATTAGAGCAGTTGCATATGCTTGCGAATATGTCATGATCGATACTCAGCATTGTAAGTTCATGCATGCTAGCTGCATGCATGTGTGGATCTTCCCGTGACTAGCTAGCTAGCTAGAAAGTAGTGCCACTTGCAATCCAATGACATATTTCACATTGATCGTTCTGGTTAATTAAAAATGTGTTCAACTGTATATGTGAGCATGCATGATCACTGCTTATATTTCACAAACAATTTAAACTTTCTGTTAATTTGAGCCTGTGTTCCTCCATCTCACGATTTACTTTGCATTGTTAATTTGAAACATACGCTTATTTACCTCTCAGAATCTCTGGAGTATATATTGATAGATGATTAATAGATACACAAACAGAACAATTATAATTACATGAAAAAACTAAACTAAGGAGCTAGAGACCCTTTCTATATATGTGCTCATAGCCGAGAGAATCTCTGCTTTATGCATGGCAGAACAAAATGACGTGCAGTGAAAACCACAGGAATCAAAGATACTAAAGTGTACAACAAAGGACAGGGCAGTCGATGAAGGAATCTTGATAAATATTGCAGTTGGAATCTCCCCATAAGGAGGAGGTCGTTCAAGGTGAATCTCGGATATTCTCTCTGTATACCACTGAGGCGATCCAGAGTTAATTATTAATTACAGCCTGTTGGTACTTTCTATACTAAATGTGCCATCACATAAAATATTGCTACTTGGCGCCCTTCATGTCCTTCAAGTGTCGTTGTTAACTCAAAGTTGCATGCATATACAACAGTAGTATTGATTAGTATATTAGGACTCATCAACAAAAGCTAATATGGAGGCTTGAGTGGCTCTTAGCGTGTACTTACGGCCGTTTGGGGCAGACAAGGTTGCAGGCTAGACGGCAAGAGCCAGTGGTTTGATGCTGTCGTTAGGGCTGAATACACTCATGATATAATGCGTAGAATATACAAGCTGTACGTGCCAGCAGTTAGAGTGGCGGCTATATATAATTGCGATGCATGTGAAGGAATTTTGACTTGTACGTACTACTACTAGCTAGCATAGTACACCACTACCAATGTATATATATTTATTCCAGGATTTGTACTTGGCCGGT
Organism: Zizania latifolia; assembly: GCA_000418225.1. Lineage (NCBI taxonomy): Eukaryota > Viridiplantae > Streptophyta > Magnoliopsida > Poales > Poaceae > Zizania > Zizania latifolia. The sequence continues at coordinate 14,770 of KE372388.1, forward strand.
TTTAAAACCAGTTTGTGTCAGAGATCTGGTGCACATGAACTTACTCTCTGTTAACTGTATAAACTAAACTAAAAGGGTGTATTAGCAGATGCAGCTGGCCTACTGGGGCACTGCATCGGGGTAGCTAGCACCTGTGGTTTATTCTTTGCATGATAAGAGAATCTGCTGGCAAGTAAAGGGGATCTTTTGTGTAAGTGTGGGAAACTCATGCTCTCCACATCGAAGAGGGAGGTATGCTTACAATTGCACTTTAAATTCTTAACAACTAAAAAAATCAATATATTATGAAAGAGATTTGAATGTAAATTGATTAGTATACTTTTTATACGCTAATTGTACTTTCAATTGGACTGATTATTAATTAAATTCCATATAGTTCGACTTTAAAAATTCAAGATACATACTATGAAAATCCACAGAGGGAGTAGCTAGCACCTATTTACAAATCTACCTAGGCCACAAATAAATGTCGGACTAGACAGGTATGTTAAGCTATTGCTAATTAACTTTTCTTCGTTTTAGAATGTTAGTCATTTTAGTATTTTCTAAATTTATCTATAGATCAATGAATCTAGATATAAATTTATAGATAAATCTAAAAAATGCTAGAATAACCTATATTTAGAAATGGAGGGAGTATAACAAAGCTAGTTATCGTGTGACGCAACAGCTAGTACGTACGCATCAATGGCGTACATATGCAGCTCGGATCTTGTGCGCACGTGAAGCTAGGTTGCTGGCACGCGTGTGCGCCGCCACCCTTGAGACCGCAGATGCGCGCCAGCTCTCGCAGCACAGTTTCCGAGGTGAAATATTCCTTCGTTCGTGCGCGCTCATTGCATGCGATCAAGCATCTTTGGGAGTAGTGGTAACAAGATTCTCTTACACAGTTCGTTCAGGCGGCAGAGATACTCCCGGCCGACTTCCCCTTGTCGTCGATCATCGATCGATGCTCGTCACTTGCTACAATATTTTCAGCCTGTATGATCTATTAACAGAAAAAATAAATTATACTACTATGTGAAAACAAGTCTTCTCAATATGTTTGCATGTATGGTTCATGAACGTTCAAGTACAACAATGAAAAAAGCTTCTAATATTTTTATTAGATCAGCTGTCCAATTACAAGTTTAGGCTCCTTCGAATGCAGGAATTTTATAAGATTTTTATAGGAATTATTTTAACTCCATAAAAATTCTTTGAAATTCATTTATCCCAAAGGAGGCCTTATTTTATCACCACGCTAGCTAGTAGAATTATTAGCTCCGTTTTAAAATAGACGACATTTTAGACATCAACATAGTCTCTAATATATTTATATATTTATAAAAACTATTATATATATATAAGTATTTTTGGTGACAAATCTACCTATATCATTTTAACATACTAAATCCTAATATTTTTTAATCTATTAATAATTTAAAATTTTGAGTTTTGTGTGTTTATCTCTTGAGAACAAGGTAATAATATAGTCGTGCTTTTATAACGAAGGTAGTAATATACCCGTGCTCTATATATAACCGAGTTGTTTGACACTGACTTAATATTTCTAGCTCACGGAAATAAAGCTCAAGTATTTAGCAGCAAATTAGCCCCATATGGATGGGGCTTAGTGAGGTACTCCTACCTGGCTGTACTACAACTAATTAAACAGAGATAGTGGGCCCATGTGGGACATGCATGCAAGCCAAATTAAATTACTCCTTTAAGGAGATTATTTGTCTTTAATTAAGCCTGTCCTTTTGTGGCGAGGCGGGCCAATTAATTAAATATGACCTAAACTAGAGAAACAAAGTAACTTGAATATATATTTCACCAACTGTGACACGAACTTTTCTGTTGTACATATCCGGTGTCATACAGAATCAGTCGAGCAACAGTCTTAGTACAGTCAAACTGGTCAAGCATGCATATGGTGTCCTGTAACCACTTTCTTTGTAGAGATGTACTATACGTTGATTTTTAAGGATTTGTCAACTTGTTTCAATTCCTGCATTTGTTTCTTTTATAAATGTATGAAATTTCATTTTCTCTTAGGACATATTACGACCTTCTGGTATTCTTTAAATTATCAATTATAGTTTTTTTGCATGAAGAGGGTTGTTCATTGTTTACTGGGTGCTTAATTTTCACAAGAAACGATATAAAAAAGCTGCAGTAATCTTGTAAAATTAAAACGAGTACTGGTACACTACGAAATTCATATGCTACTAATCCTTTTTAATGGAATAATAAGAGTAACCTTGATCATAATGCTACCTATGTCTTTAATGCAGGATCAATGCCTCCTTAGGTGGATAAAATAAATTATAAAGATGCAGTCACACCATTTGTAGAGTATTAGAAAAAGATTAGTATGCAGACGTACTGTTTCCCAAAAATGACTTTATTCTTTCAACGTGCATTATTTTTCTATAATAATATGTATATAATTTCATCTGATATGTATATGCATGCATGAACGGATGCACATCAGGTATGAATAACAGTTACCTCATGTATATATATATATGGGCGTACGAGATTAGTCTGCATTCTCATCAGCATATATTATTCAGTAATATATTGTCCACATATGCATTCAGGATTCGCCAGCAGTGTATAGAAAATTCCTTAATTTATCGACCTCGTTGCATCTCCATTTTTTTAATGCACAGAGCAATTTTGTGTCTATAGCTTTTTTATTCACCTCAATGCATGTGCTGGACAGACTGTAATGCCAACCTGTACACTGTAATTATTTGAAGTTATGCGCATATTCATTAGGTAACTAAGCTACATTTGCTGATCAATCCCCTATAAATAAGCATATGGGGAGCAGGTTCCATTCATCATCATATCACGTAGATAACTTGAGCCTCTTAGCCCCTTAGCTCATCTCAGCTAGCTCTGTGTGATCGATTCCCTTAATTTGTCTTGGCGAAATGGCCCTGAACAAGTCATCCAACAATACTATTAGCAAAGCTTCTGTTATTGTGCTAATTATTCTCGCCTCTCAAGCTATGCTTTCTCATGCAACAACTCTGAAGATGCATAGGAGGTACCTATCATCGCATGCTGCTGCTGCAACGACGAAAGGGATGGTTGAAGGTACAGTCAACCCTACAGAAGGAGAAGGATTTGCAGGGACGACAGAGGGTATTCGGCCCTCGAACCCGGGCCACAGCCCCGGGATCGGTCATGCTTTCACCAACAACAAAATTGGGAGGAAGCTGCTGCTTACTGTTGATCAAGCTTGAGGAGCTAGCACTTGATTTTCTGCCTATATATCGATCTTAGATGTCCAAACCTTTCATCTCATGTACGTATTAATTTATTAATGAGAGGATTTGATGGCTTGGTTGTTTTCTCAATTTCCTTGTTTACGTTGGTAGCTGATATGATCATTGTAGACATTTGATTGTTTCCAGATTATTGTACTTAAAATTAGAAGATCTACTGTTGTGCCAGTTCAATTACTTGCCAAATTTCTTGCATTATAGATGAACATTGAGCTCGGAGTACGTATATTGACTGTGACATATCAGCTGCACATACTACATGATTTTTTTACAGATGGTAGCCATCGACATTATGCATGCATGCATGCAGATCGATACGCTTGGTATCCCGACATGAATTAATACACAAAGGTTTTGGAGATTATTATCATGCATGACGCATGCACAGATGGTCGCTATTCGCAGTGCAGGAAAATTAAATTGTAAATAAAAATAACTACAGAATCTTGTGATTTAATTATTTGGTCCCATAGTTATTTTGTTATTTGTGGGTCTCCCTTTTGTTGGTCCAGATCGGATGGAGTAGTTTACATTCATTCCTACCAAAAAGGCTAATATATATGTATGTATTTATATATGTATATGTGTGTGTATAAGATTAAATGCAGAAAACAAAATTGTAGATATATGTAGGCGTGCATGTAGCAGCCAACTACCAAGCATATGCATGCATGGACATGCATGATACCTACCGCACATTACAGTATTGTAGCTGAACTCTTGAAATGATAACATAATAATGTACATGTTGTGCAGTGCACCATTTATAAAACGATCCATGCATGTATTTGTTTACTTTATTTTGTCAAAAGTTGAAGTGGCACATTTTCATGATAATAGAAGATAATGTGTCCTGGCCTCTAGAGAGGTGCCATAACGGCAGAAAATTGAAAAGAACAGCTTTTTTGCTGAAATTACATGCAAAATGTTATTTAAACTTTTGCTGAACAGTTGGTTGTTGCCACGATTAATTTAAACTCGAGCTATAACCTACTATACCACCGTCTCACAATTAAAGACTTTACTTTTGAGACAGACTTGATAAATTAATAATGAGAGTAAAAAAATTAAAGTACCTTTTATTAATAAATAAATAATAGCATAAAGTAATAAATAAGGGATATTAAAAGAATAAACTTCTTTATTTATGAAACGAGTTTAGATAAGGAGATATAAATGAAATCTTTTGGAACAAAGTGAAGACCTAGAATTAAAATATTTTGGGACCGAGTGAATGTACTAGCAGCTAGCAAATCGCACGAAATGGCGTAGTAGTGATCGAGAGAATGTGCATATGTACTACGAGCATGCATGTTATGGGAAAGGACATATAGAACGATGAGAGGTTGGATATATCTCCCTACGTTTTGGAACTCATTAGAAATTAAATGAATTGATAGGCCGGCTAAGGGATCAAGCATAGAATACCCTGCCTTCGCGCTGGCTCTCCTTCGTCATGTGCCAACTCCCTTAATTTTTAGATAAAAATGCATCAGCCATTTAGCTACCATTTTTTCAGATGAGCGCCATCATGTAGCTCATGCATGGCCGATGGGTTTGTTTAGTTTCTTCAGTACTTCGTCTACTAATTAGTACACAATTTAGTTGTTAATGTCCACTCATAACACACCACATGGCATGCACAGTTTGTATGCAGTACATTGTAGGTATATTGTCGTGAATGCTAGCTGCTAGCTGGTACTTAATTAGCAGCTTAGCACTTGACAGCCAATGTGCATGTCTCACAGCCTAACCAGGCCAGCGTGTCCAACGACATGACCTTTATTTTGTTCTTAATTTGCCACATGACCTAGTGTGATAAAAGCAGTCCAAATGCTACACCTTAGCTAGAATCTGTTTTGGATTTAGATTCTGCAAATTCTGATGTTTTATTCTTCTTAAAAGTACTGATTCTACGATGAATTAGATTTAGTTGTGAAATCTTTAAATGAGATGACCATATTCTAATTCTTATAAGAGAGGGGGACAGCGATCTAAAATGATCATTATACTCTGCCCTTTAGGTTACAATGACTTTGTTATATGATATAAAATTATATGAACAGAAATAAACCAATAATATGAATTATGAAGTCATATTACTTATATTATATGGTATATACTTCAATCTTATATAAATATTATCTTGAACTTCTATGGGTATTTTTGATTTTTATTTGACCTGATTCTCGTGAGTGATATTCTGGAATATTAATTTTATGTAGTTAACTGTGGTCGATCGACACCAGCTTTCGACTGCACTAGGTCATTTAATAAGTTGGTATATGCTTGCATGTATTTTAGAATATTATTAATCTGTGCCACTATACGTACATATTTATGGTTGATATTGTAATTGGTATATAAAACCGGTAAAAGTTAATTAAACAAAATACATTATATATAGTTTCA
>KE372388.1:30900-41603 GCA_000418225.1 Zizania latifolia
AGTCCAGCTGTGGACGTCGGGATCGCGGGGAGAGCGTCGGCTCTAGCGCGGCGGAGGGGGCAAGGCCTTGGGGCGGCCGGGCCGGGCGGGGGTGATCAGCTGTTCCTGTGAGTGGCCTCTCCTCTGTCACTTTAGCTGGCTAGCTGCTCGGCTCGCCTGCGCCTGCGTTACTTTTTTAGCCTTCGCTTTTAAACAAACTTGAGGCAATTCAATCTTATTTTAATCGAAATTACTTCAATTTTGCCAGGTTTTGTCTTCAAAAAGGTAAGTTCTGCGCATTTGAGCCCTTATGTTATTGCCGTTTTCTAATTGGATCGTTCTTGTATTCGCCGGTTTTTTTATAGCGAGCGGGTGACGCGATTGAGGCGGCGGCAGGTTTGGGACGGGGCCGTTATTTCTATTGGTAACGGTAACGGTAACGAGAGGGCGTCTTGACCTGTTCTAAAGGAGTAAAGGTAGCACGTCAGATAGTTTGAGATTAAAAGCAACAAATTTAATAGTAAAAATATGATAAATAATTTTAAATTTTAAAATATATATATATATACCAAAAGTTGAAATACTTACCATAATTCAAATTAATAATCTGCAAACGAGGGAGACAAATCCGGTCCTCGAAAGCAGCAGTCAGTCGAGGAGAACGCCGTGTCAAGTTCCTGTCACGCGTACCGGCCCGTAGCACGACACAACAGGATACCTACGTCCGCCGTCCGGTACGGTTACCATTTCCCAGTCCACTCTGTTTTATCAGTTAAATTTTTTAAAAATTTGTTAATTTTATAAAAAATATACCAACAATCAAAACATCAAATTAATTTTATTAAATCAATATTAATTTATAGTGTATTTATTTGATATTATAGATGTTAATATATTTTTATTTAAAATTAGTTAAAAAGTCAAACAACTCATAACATGAATATATATATACACACACATACCCAGTTTTCCTACAAAATCCGTAATCGCGTGTGTATCTCGTGAGCTAAAAAGGTTGAAGCTAATTTCTATTTTGCAGAATAATTTTAGATAGAATTTTTCCTTAGCAGTACTAGTCATGGATAAAAGAGAAACGGACAACGAGTGTGACAAAGAAAACCCTGAAATTAATCCTAGCATTCAAGTTAGTTTCTCCTTGAAAGAAAATGCTGTACCCAACAATAAGCCACTATCTTATATTTGCCAGACATTTTTTTTAAAAAAAAGAGAGAGTATATTTGTAGGACTTGTTGAAATTATGAAATTAAGCACGTCGAGGATAAATTTATACACAATTTTTTATGTATTTAATCAAAGTACTCCGTTAAGAAAATGTTATATAGTAGGGGGAAATAGTTGAGAAGGTGTTGAGTGTTCTTCAATCTAATGTTTAATTATCCAAAACAATGTAGTAGCACAGCCTCACAGGAGTGTCTTCTGCCACAGGAGAGAGTGCCGTTTTTTTTCTTTAGTCACGTGGTGAGTAGAGCTTGTGCCGCATTTAATCCTCGCCTAATTGTTTAATTACTTATCTTGTTTAAATTAAAATCATGGGCGTGGAGTTTGACGATGCCTGTGCCTGCATGCCGATCCAAAATGGATGCGCCATTGACACGCTATAGCTACCTTAGCTTAATTGTTACTCAATTTTACATGTGTAGCAGTGTGGATGCCGTGATCACGCAAGATTTGGATCGATGGACTTGGACCAAACACTACAAAAAAAGATTTTTGCAAAGTCTCTCTCACAACACAACACAGGCATTAAAAAAAAAAACCGCCTAATAAGCAGTGCAGAAGGCAGTGGTCACAACCAACCGTCACTCAAAATAGATTTTCATAGCAGGTTTGTCACCGAATGCAATATTTTCATATGTGGCTTACCAAACGTCCGTACAAGGCCAAATTTAACTGTATGTAAAATAATTTTATCAGTCTAGCTATCACTCTGTTTTATATTATAAGTTGTTGGACTTTTTTAAATCGAAATTCTTTAATTTTGATTAAATTTAAAGAAAAATATATTAACATGTATAATATCTAACAAATACATATTTTACAGTAAATTTAATAAGTTGTTGATATATTTTTCTAAAATTTTATCTTAAATGACTTATAATATATAATGGATGGGAGTAATTATATATGTGAGTCAAAACATAGCTATTCTCAGTTAGCTAGAACGATCCCATGAGCGCCTAGCTATATATCTTAGTTCCATCTCAACCGACCGATCGATCCATGATCCATCATGTATTTTTATTTTGGTGATCGATGCGCATTAGCAAGCAGATCACGATCCGGTTTTTGAACTGAATCAGCAAAAAAGATCACCGGCCACGATCTCAATTCACGGAAGTGATCGATGTGTGTGTGTGTATATATAATCGAAAGTCAAACAAAACACCAAACTTAATTAACTATTCGACCACTTGTTGTTTAATTCCTCGATCCCTTAAGAAAATCAATTAATTAAAGAGAGGGAGGGAAAAAAGAAAGCAGCTAGAACGAACCCTTTCCATGGCGCAGTTTGGCTCTCTTCCTAGTTCCTAGCTATGTCGCGTTAGGCAGCCATCGTCATCACAGCATCACATGTGTGCATGGATCTTGACCAGCAACGAGTAGTGGAGAACGTGTACACTTGCACTGGCTTTAGCTTAGTTAGCTCGCGGTGCCTTAACAGCGGCGCCACACCACGCACGAGTGTGTGACTCACCTAACTCCACAACTAACCCGCTGGTTAATACTCACTTTTAGACCTAGTTTAATAGATCGAAATTCTATATAGATAGATCAAAATTTTAGATCATAGTCTACCAAACTAGATTCTCTCCTAATTGAAAAGGTGAGACATGCATGAATCATATAGCTTATTAGCTATTGCATACACAAGCTTGCAAAAGATAGATACATACATGGAGATACTTTGTAAACTGACTGGTAATATCACTCATTAATTAGCCGGGATGCATGGTCCGGATCTAACAACGAACTATGCTTAAGTGAAAGGGATGTGAGCAACTTAGTATCGGATCTCATCAGAACTTCGAAGTTGAGCGTATTCAGGCGAGAGTAGTATTAGGATGGGTGATCTCCTGTAAAGTTCTCGTATCATATCTTCGACACGTGGCTTTCAAATAAAACCGAGCGTGTGGCTTTCTTTAAAAAAAAAACTCTCACGCATCGGTCGTAAATGAAACCAAGGAGATGCCGAATTTGAATATTGCGCACTAGATGGATAAGTTGGCCGGCAGCATATATAAAGCTGCAAATATGATCCTGGAGTAGCAGAAAGTGCCACAGAAAGCTGCGAATTATTTACACTAGCCCAAATGAAGATGAGAATTTTCAGACAATATCGATCGCTGGGTATCATTTAACGTCGCTTAGTCCTGCTTTTCTCCACAACTTTGCGTAATTCTCAAGTAGATTATCAATGCATGCCTTTTGATATAGAAAAAAAAGTGTGATGATATATACATTTCCGTTATAAACTATAACGAAACTAAAAAGGATATTGAAAGCGTGCAGAAAGCGGCCGGTAGTGACATAAGATTGTTCAATCCAACAAAAGAAAAACTTTAGATTGTTCAAACATGAGTGTAATTCTTAGAGAAGCAGCAAGAGCATCTAGACTTCACTATTATTAATTTTTCCTCCTCTTATTTATTGGCAAACTGTTTTTTCGCTTCTTCAAAAAGATGCTGCTCTCTGAAAATTGCATGCACTTGCACCTAGCTATAAAGTCGAAATGGCATGTTCCAGTGGGAGCGACAACATAATGCGTGGTACTTGTACTGGTTCGTGGTGGCCTGGTGTGTACCAGGTCTCTAGGCAAATGTGATATGGCACGGGCCCTTTAATCCCCGATAAATACTTTCTAGATGTAATTTGATTTGTTCTAGACTTATAGCTTATGTTGAATCGTATAATTATACAGATTATCTAATCTATTTAACACTACACTTTGTTTTCTAATCGTTGTGGTTGAGATCAATGTGCACACTATGGCTAGAAGATACCCTCTCAAATCTTATCACACCGAGTTTGACAGAGTCAAGAGAAGGCTCTGGTGTGTACCCATGCTGGCATCATGTCATGAACTCATGGTACAAGAACAGAATATTTCCATTGCGTTGGATAAGGATACCATCGTTTATTTTATGTTACTTTCGGTCAACCACAATAACATCTCATTTTTCTTAAACAAATTAAGTTTCACGAAAAAAAACACGAAGCAAAAACTGCTTTACGCATGATAGTTTGCTAATGAATGGCAAAAGGTGCTGTCAGTGCTCCAGGTGTCTAGTGAATGAAAAAGATTCAACTCTCACCGACGAACGGCATTCAGGATACCACTGCTGCATGATTGATCCCAGCTGGAGTATCACCACTAGCACAACTTCCACTTAACAGCAAACATTTCTGTAATTTTTGAACGGTAACAAAAGGAGCTTTCACAATCACAAATCACACTTTTGAAACTGTTTCATCAAACCAAACTCACACGTTTCAAGGCCAACTCAAAGATCGGGAAAAAAACAAGTTACTTTTAAATGACCAAGCCGGCTCTTATTATTATTATTATTATTTTGCAGCAATTCTATGGCCGCTGCGTGCCCCAGACCTAGATGTGCTCCATTGCCATTGCTATTGGGAGAAGAGCAGCAGCACGGACCGGAGCCATCCACATGGTAGGGACCAATCAAGACAAGCTCTGTGGAAGCCTGCTACGGATGCACAGCTGCAGCTGGAGAGCAGCAAGCCAACAAGCTTGGGATCAGAACCATCAAGACAGCATAGCATTTTGGATTTTGGCACATACAGATATACAGAAAACATAGATGGATGTATCTCACAGCTTTGTTCCAACGACCACACGGACATCATTCATCTGATGATATATGGGCCGTACCTACATGCATATACAGTTGTACACCAACATCCAGTCCTGCGCACCTCAAGCAGGGATGGCAGGATTGGTAGAAGCAAGCAAATTCATTGCAAAGATACTGTAGTGTGATTACAGCATTGCGATAACTGACAAGGTATAAGATGGGACGAAATTTGGCAGGCCTGATTCCTGACTAGCATGGTATTCTGTTCCTCATTGGATGTCAGGCTGGCATCATTGCGTGGAACGCATGATGCCATGGCTTGCGCAGACCATCCTGACAGCAGCAATAATCATCAAGTTTTTTTTCAACTTCACAGACACACAGTTCAAAGTTGCTGAACGAAAGAGCACACTTCAACGAGAAGCTCTACCATGCACGCCAAAAAAGGGACTATAGTGGCCTCTGCTATTTCGATGCCCAAGATAGTGCTCACTGATCAGGTCCATCTCACACCAAAAGATCCTTCTGAATCGGACTTGAACATAATTGAGATGTATTTCCCTCGACAAAAATGACCACATTAAGCCTCAAGTTAATATCTCTAGCTGTCCTGTCTTCGGGAATAGATTCGACTAAGGTTGTAGGTTGATTAGTTGTTCATCTATGAGGAATTATGATATGATTAAGCGAACAATACGCCCCAAATACTGGAAACATTTCGCAGCTTCTTTCAAGCACAAGTTCCTGTCCTTCCGTGACCAATGCTGGACAGTGTAAAAGATAGACTAATCAGACTACATAAGTATATAACTTCCAAGGCAAGTCATCATGAAGTGGGTACCTTGCTAAGTTCGTTAAGCTTCTCCCTGGCATCTTTCAGCAGAAGTTCTGCATCATTATCCCATTTGTAAAACTCTAGTTCCTTTCCTTCCAAAATTTTCTTGCAGATCTATTGCATTCAAAACTAATACTCCTTCAGAGATCAATTAAATAAAATTTATGTGTACAAAGAACTTAAAGAGCTGTAACAGTACAAAGCAAATGTAGATACTGAAGAAAATATTTGGTTATTAGTATCATGATGGTGCAAGTGTGAAAAGGACTCGGGGGAAATATGAATGCTTACACAGAACATATATTTCCCTCAAAAGGTTAAGGTGCATGTAGGTGTGCACAAACTCACAGAGGAGATGGAGGGAGAACAACACAACTATCTATTTGTTCTTGTTTAAGAAGATCTAGGGCTATTCTGTGACTTTTTGGTTGAAGCCAATGGTTGTCAATGTTTGGCCAAAACGTTGGTTGGCAAATCCATGACCAAACTCTGGCAAGGCCAGATTTTGGTAGGTTTGGTAGAAATTTTGGCCAGAAAATGCTACATAAAGGGAAGGTAGAAACCAAATGTTTAAATAGTCTTGAGTAACCACTTTAAATTCCATAGCCAGAAAAGAACGTAGTAGTCAAATACTTAGCATTACACTCTATTAGCACCTCCATAGAAAAAGTTGTGTTCTGCAAATCAGTGCAAACAAAACATGCGGAGACATAAAACAATGAAAACACAATGCAAAGCATTCCAGCTGATGAGAAAGCAAAGTTGAATTTAGTGTCTTCCTTTCAGTATAGTGGATTCGATTTCAATTGGTAATTTACTAGACAGGCAACTGAGACTCAATCAGGTATGGAATCAGAGTAGTAGTTCCCTAAACAGTTGATTAGACAAGGTAACGGAGAATTACTCAAATATGGAACAAGTGTTACCTTGTCACCTATAGCCACCCCTCCAGTTGTATGCGCAAAATAAATATTGTAATAGTGGGAAAGGAAGGCTGGGGCGTTGCTCTCAGCGAGTTCACTCAGATAAGTTGCATATGTTGATCCAGAAGTACTTGGCTCTGGAATTGCAATTCCTTGCTCTCTGAACCACTCCAAATCTTTTGCAATTCTAGCTGAACGTTCCAGACCACTTTTCCTGAAGTAAACATCTGAATGAAAATTACATAAATGATATGTAAGTAACTGTAGTTTCTGTTGCAGTGATTCAAAGTTCCTTACATAGATATTTAATGCTCCTTAAGAGTCATATGTAAAGCATGTCGCATGTACTACTGCGTGCTGAACAATTTAATTGGGTTGCCATTCTACGCAACATGATTGGTGGCTCATGCTAATTAAATTGTCAGAAATGATATCATTGACAAAAACTGATGCACCGATTTTCAGGGAGATGCTCAAGTACACTATGATGCATAATGCTTTCAACGTGCTTCTTTACCAATATGGTCTTCCACCTATATTGGACATCCCAAAAACTCATATCTTTCAGGTTGCACCACTAGAACTACATAGAGAAGATTCAAGATTCAACTGTAGGATGATCACTAAATGTCTAGAGCCTTTGTCAATTGTCATTACATTACTAAAAGTGCATCTTACACCATTTTTCAGTAAATGTATCCAAACATACAAATCTATTCGCTCTTCATGCTGCACCACAACTCCACAGTATAATGCGTTAAGTTCCGACAAAGAATAGCAACATTAAATATGCTAGAACCTGCATTTCACAGTATACCCCAGCTGAACACTACAATTGGCATTCATACCATCTAGGTTGCATCCCAAAACATGTCCTCCCCGACACATTTTACCATCTTAACACAAGTCGTACTCTAAGTCTAATTTCTCAAAAAGTAGCAAATTCTAACTGCATTGGGAACAGAAGACTAACCTAATTAGGGTGCAGTAAATAAACCAACTGAGAAGGAACGGTACTATAGCGGAGATTGGAGAGATAGAATCGCACTCACAGGCGACGTCGGTGGACCCGGCTACGATCCTCTCGACGGTGTCGAAGATGAGCTTGCTGTCCACTAGGTACTTGACGAAACCCTCAATGCTCGGCATCCACTCCTCCACCAACCCCGCTCCCTCCCCCTCCTCCTCAATCACGTCGTCTTCGTCCTCCTCCTCCTCCTCCTCTTCGGACGACGCCGCGGCCGTCGCCTCGTCCTCATTGACGCCATCGCCCGCCTCCTCGGCCCCTGCACTGTCCTTGAGGGTCGTGCGCTTGGGGTTCCGGAGGCGCATGGCGACGAAACGCATCTCCTCGGCGACGCCGACCGCCTCGCCCGGGTACTGCCTGGGGTACCGCCGGGGACGCGGCTTCGCTGGCTGCGCCTCCGCGGGGGTCGAAGGGGAGGGGGCAGCGCAGCGGGCTACCGTTAGGGACAGGTCCCTGGTTTGGTAGGTAATGCGGGTGGGCCCCGCTCGCCGAGACGGCGGCGGCGCGACAGGCGGCGCGACGGCGGCGACGAGGAGCGGCATGGGGTTATCCACTCGGGCAACTTGTGGCCCCTGCCCCTGTGTTTAACAGCAAAGTAAAAATACTAATTTTCCGCCTTCGCGAGGCGTTTACGTATTATTGACCGCTGCGCGAACGCGCAACAGCTGGGCCAACGTGTTTTTGGGCTCAGCCAATTTCAGCTTTTATGAACGAAGATTTAATGATTTTAATGTGCCCTTTCTTGGGACATATACGGATCTAATATTTATATTATAATGGGTGTCACATAATACATAGCGATTTTTTTAATTACATAGAAGACGCACACATATAGCTCTTTTGGCACACGATTTTTTGAAATACAAGTTGCCTCTGTAGTTATCGATACATATTTCCAACTATTAAATGGTACAATTTATTTTAAAATTTATATAAAAATTATCAAAAGATATTGTATAGTTTTTTGTCAGCCTTTTGTTATTAATTCATTTATTTTAAAATTTATATAAAAATTATCAAAGAATCATTGTTTTATAACGGACTACTTAGATCAGTGGATTTATTTTCAAGAGTACATAATTGTTGATGTAAAAAAATCAAATCTTTGCTTCTTCATAGGATTATTTTAGTGCGAAGGGAAAGGACGAGGTTAGCATCAACTCGCGCTTTTTAAGCAGTATGCCATTAAGATAAGCCAAATGGAGAGTTTACAGTGCAAAATACAAGATCACCAAATAGCATTTGATAAGCGTAAACATTTAAAAAACAATAATACAATATTTAAAAATAACTTTTATTTGAGAAAAAAACTGAAACAAAAAATTAATACAAAGAATGGGAGAGAGTAATAAATAATCCTCACGGGTAAACAAGAGTTAATTTGACAGCTCAATCCCGCTTGGACTTTCCTTCCTGGCGCGCACGTTAAGCTTCCAATAACGGCTTTAACTAATTCCTGCCGCGTCTCTGCAGGCTCCAGCTAATCGATCCCCCTCTTAATCCATTCCCGATTTCCTATCCCCAAATCTCCTCCGCCTCCGCCTCCCCCTCTGCCGATCGCATTTTCTGCCTCCCACTCCTCCGCCCTCCGCCCGCCCGGCCGCGTTCGCCGCTCCCCTCCGATAGAGATAAGTAGCGGCTTTTCTTGCGCCAGCCTCTGCGTTTCTCGGAGCGATCCCGTCCGGTGCTGCTCGACGACCATGCCGTTTCTTGCAAGAGCCGCCTAGATTTGGGATCCGTGCTGCGTTTGTCGGAGATTTGCCGTTCTTGTGCTTGTACATTTGGGTGGGATCCGGCCATCCGGGTGCGCGTGGAAAAGGAGAGTCCTTTCGCGCAATTCCGGCCAAAATTTCGTAGCTTCGCCATTGCCAAGGTCTCTTCTGTTTTGGAGCCATTTCGGGGTCGGGGCCTCCTGCTCGCGTTTCTTGCCCTGTATCAGATCCGTGTCCGCGTGATTCCTAGCAATTTGGAGGGAATTGGGGGGTGGGGGAGCTCGATCCATGGAGGTCCACGGCGAGGTGGATGGATCAGGCGTGCCCCTGGCCTTGCTCCTGAAGCGAGAGCTTTGCAACCAGAAGGTCGAGAAGCCGGACATCCTGTTCGGGGAGGCGAAAAAGAGCAAGAAAGGGGAGGACTTCACGTTTCTCGTGCCCAAGTGCGGCCGCCGTCCGGTCGACGGTGACGGTGACAATGCAAGCGGCGGCGGCGACGACACCATCTCGTTGTTTGCGGTAATGTCTCAATGGTTGTACTCATGTTTCGTTCCTGTGTCCAATGGCATTGATCTGGCCGGCATATTTGTCTCTTCCAGTTTGTCGCGTATTTGCTGTGGTAACGAAGTTGATTGACATGGATAAACTAAAACTTCTGTAGGAATTCAGTTGTCACTTGTCATGATGCCTAACTAGGATTGTTGGGTCTCGGCATTTTCTTTTGTTAATCTTTGTTTATTTTTCCGTCATCAATCTCCGTGCCTACCGTGGTGTGTTAGTTTGGTGTTTGTCTCTTGCATAGAGTAGCATGATTGGTAGGCCTGATTTTGCGGTGTGTTTGCATCAAGTCACATGGGGGACATATGTCAGCCAATATTTTACATGCTGTAATGGTTTTTGTGCCTATTATTTCGGTGGTCAGAAGACCAGTGGTTTGGGAATATTCAAAGGGAGTCTTACTGTGCATAGATCTTTCAGGCTTCCAGCAGTTATCTTTATAAATTTGGTCCTACTAACTTCTCCATCAACTTAACATGGCCTTTTTAATAAAATATTGCAGGGTAAATGGTAAAGTTGAAACCGCAATGGTATACTATGTGATAGATTGTTGAACTATGGGTCTCACTATTTTGTTCCATTTTTAAATTTGTGCTATATCAACTAAAGTGATTGCTAGTCTTACTTGAACTATTAATTTTGTTTCTAAACTTCAGATTTTCGATGGCCACAATGGATCTGCAGCTGCCATATACACCAGGGAGAATCTCTTAAACAATGTGTTGGCTGCTATTCCTCCAAATCTTACAAATGAGGAGTGGACAACCGCATTGCCAAGGGCATTAGTTGCAGGTTTTGTCAAGACAGACAAAGACTTTCAAACAAAAGGTA
>KE372388.1:96743-124785 GCA_000418225.1 Zizania latifolia
CGGCGGGCAGCGTGGCTGGAGTGGCGCGTGCAGCCAGGCAAGCGGCACGGCGTCACAAACCTCCCCCCCTTACAAGAATCTCTTCCCGAGATTTTGCATACCGGTGAGTAGCTCAGGGTATTCTGCTTGTAGGTGATCTTCTCTTTCCCAAGTAGCCTCTGCTTCTGTGTGATTACTCCATTGCACTTTATAAAACTTTGTAATCTTTCGTCTGGTTTGACTTTCTTTCTCATCTATAATCCGGATTGGCCGTTCTTCATAAGTTAAGTTTTCTCCGAGAGTCACTCCTTCTAAAGGCACTTGTTCTTCTGGAATCCGTAGGCATTTCTTTAGTTGGGACACATGGAATACATTGTGCACATCGGACAGTGAGGCAGGTAGTTCCAGCTGATAGGCAACTTCTCCTTTTCGGGCAGTTATAGGGTAGGGGCCTATATATCGAGGTGCTAGCTTTCCGGAGACTCCAAACCTTCTGACACCTCATAGGGGTGATACCCGTAGGTATACATGATCTCCAACTTCAAACTCAAGGTGTCAGCGGTGATTATCCACATAGCTCTTTTGTCGGCTTTGGGCTACTTGGAGCCTATTACGAATGATCTTCACCTGATCTTCAACTGATTGAATGACATCTAGTCCAAATACCGGGTTGGTACCAGTGGTATCCCAACACAAGGGTGTTCTACACTTTCTCCCATATAACGCCTCATTAGTTGACATTTGTATGCTGGCTTGGTAGCTGTTGTTGTAGGAGAATCCAGCATAGGGTAAACATAGATCCCACGTGCGGGCAAATTCTAAAGCACATGCCCTCAACATGTCTTCTAGTATTTGGTTCACCCTTTCAGTTTGGCCATCTGTCTAGGGATGATAGGCCGTACTGAAGTTTAGATGAGTGCCCATGGCTTCATGTAACTGTTTCCAAAATCTCGAGGTAAATTGGGTACCTCTATCTGAGACTATCTTCCTAGGCACACCATGTTGGCATACTATTCGGCTCATATAAAGCTTAGCTAGCTGTTTGCCATTGAAAGTGGTTTTGACCGGTAGGAAGTGTGCTACCTTGGTCAAGCGATCCACGATTACCCAAATAGAGTCATAACCTCGTTGGGTCTTGGGTAATCCTGTTATAAAGTCCATACCGATTTCTTTCCATTTCCATTCTGGTGTGTGAAGGGGCTGTAATAAGCCGGCAGGTTTCTGATGTTCTGCCTTCACCCGTTGGCATGTGTCACACTTAGCGACGTACTCAGCGACATCCCTCTTCATTCCGGACCACCAATAGTGTTGCCGGAGGTCTTGGTACATTTTAGTACTCCCGGGATGTATGGAGTAGGCGGACTCATGAGCCTCTTTCAGGATGAGGTCTCTAATCTCCTTTTTGTTTGGAACACAAATTCTTCGACTGATCCATAGAGTGCCTTAATCATCAATCTTAAATTCCAGATTTTTGCCTTTTGACATGCCTTCCTTGATATGCTTGATTTCTTCATCTTCTATTTGCGCTTCTCGGATCTGCGCCTCTAGTGTGGGCTGTACCTCTAGGGTGGCTAGGGTACCAGGTGGTACTATGGTGAGGCGGAGTCCTTCAAATTCTTTGCAGATTTGGTCTTGACTGGTTTGCACTAATGCCATGTTGCAATAGACTCTTCGACTTAAGGCATCGGCGTCCACATTGGCTTTTCCTGGGTGGTAGTGAATACCAAGATCATAATCCTTGATCAATTCTAGCCATCTTCTTTGCCTTAGGTTTAACTTTGTCTGAGTAAAAATGTACTTCAGACTCTTGTGATCAGTGTAAACCTCACATCTGTTACCGAGAAGGTAATGCCTCCAAATCTTTAAAGCATGCACTACGGCTGCTAGTTCTAAATCATGGGTAGGATAATTTTGTTCATGAGGTCTTAATTGTCTTGAAGCATATGCCACTACTCGGCGATCTTGCATTAGGACACATCCTAAGCCTTTTCGAGATGCATCACAGTAGATCTCGAAATCTTTTCTTATATCGGGTAGGGTTAGTACTGGGGCTATGGTGAGCTTTTGTTTTAACTCTTGGAAATTTTTCTCACAGGCAGGTGTCCATTCAAACCTCTTCTCTTTCTTGAGTAGTTCAGTCATTGGTTTTGCAATCTTGGAAAAGCCTTCGATGAATCTTCTGTAATAACCAGCAAAGCCTACGAAACTCCTGATTTATGAGACATTGGTAGGAGGTTGCCAAGTTACTACGGCTTCTATCTTGCTGGGGTCAACCTCAACACCTTTTGCGGTGATGACATGACCTAAAAAGGCAACTCGGTCTAACCAAAACTCACACTTAGAGAATTTGGCAAAAAGCTGATGCTCTCTTAGTTTTTGTAGGACAGCACGTAGATGATTGACGTGCTCTCCTTGATTCTTAGAGTAGATTAGTATGTCGTCAATGAAGACCACTACAAACTTGTCCAAGTATTGCATGAAAACATTGTTCATCAAGGTCATAAAGTATGTCGGAGCATTTATTAATCCGAAGGACATTACTGTGTACTCGTATAAACCATAACGAGTGACAAAGGCTGTCTTGGGGATATCTTGGGGTCTAATTTTCAGTTGGTGATAGCCTGATCTGAGATCTATCTTGGAAAACACCGTGGCTCCGGTTAGCTGGTCAAAGAGATCATCAATTCTCGGCAGGGGATACTTGTTTTTTATGGTAACCTCATTTAGAGCTCGGTAATCCACGCACATGCGTTCCGATCCATCCTTCTTCTTGATTAGGAGAATTGGTGCTCCCCAAGGTGAAGTGCTAGGGCGCACAAAACCCAAGACTTGAAGCTCTTCTATCTGTCTCTTAACTTCTGCTAATTCATTTGCGACTATTCTGTAGGGTCTCTTGGATATGGGAGCCGTACCAGGGGCAAGTTCGATGGAGAACTCGATATCCCTATCCGGGAGCATTCCGGGCAGTTCTTCTGGGAAAACATCTGGATACTCATTGACTATCGGTACTTCTTCTATGCTACTAACTTGGACATGGTGCACTATAGGCTTGGCTCTACTCCTTTCTCCCAAGTGATGGGTGACATCCTTTCCATTGGGGTCTGTTAAAGTTATTGTCCTCTTGGAACAGTCTATTTGGCCATGGTTTTTGGAAAGCCAATTCATCCCAAGGATAAGATCTAATTCTTGAGTGGGGAGTATGATGGGGTTAACCACAAAGATGACTCCTTGAAACTCTAAGCTTAGCTTTGGGCAGAAATGTTTGGCTTCTATTTCACCTCCAGGTGAGTGAACACACAATTTTGTTTTCAAAGGGTGTGTTTCCCAACTATTTCTATCCACAATTTTCTTGGAGACGAATGAATGTGATGCACCAGAATCAAATAATACTGTAGCAGGTATGGAGTTGAGTAAAAACGTACCCATGACCACTTCAGGGGCTTCTTGAGTTGTCTCTGTCTGGACGTGGTTGACTCTCCCTCGGCCATAATTATTGGTGGCACGAGAGGCTTGAACACTGGTTGCTGGTGCAACTCGAGCTTGTCCTGCAGGTGGAGCACGGGCGGTGCTGACGTTCGAGCGTGCAGGGGCCATGTTGGCCTGATTCTGTGGACAGTTTCGGGATATATGCCCATAGTTGCGGCAAGTGAAGCACTGTATCCCAGTATTCTGGTTGAAGCTTCTCACGGGGGCGGTAAAAGTGGTGGTTTGACCTCCTCCTTAGTTGGGGTAAGCTGGTTTGGCAGGTGGAGCTTGGTTGAAACGGGACACTGGAGGACGGTACGTGGTTTGGTTCTGGCGAAATGTGGGATTATTAGAATGCTGTTGGGATGGAGCTAGGTTCTGGGTGGATAGGGCTAAGCGGGCTCGAGGGTGACTTCGGGATGAAGCTCCCTGTTGAAAGCTCTTCCGCTTGCGGAACTCCTCAGCATTCTTTCGGGCACTCTCAATCAGTAGGGCCTTGTTCACTAAGGTTTGGAATGTAGGGAAGTCAAGGCCTACTAGTTGAACCCTTAGTCCTGAATTCACATATTTCAGAAATCTTCTTATTTTCTTCTTCTCGGTATCCACCTCATCAAGTGCATACCGGGACATCTTGTTGAAGCGGGTTAGGTAATCTGTCATGGTAGAGGCTCCTTGGCGAAGTTGATCAAACTCCGCACACTTCAACTCCATGAGGCTTTCAGGGATGAAAGCTATCTTGAAAGCTTCGGAGAACTCAGCCCATTCAATTGCCACGACATTAGCATGAGTGGCACGGTAATTCTCCCACCATAAAGCGGCAGGTCCTCGAAGCTGGTTGGTGGCATACAACACTTTCTCTCTTGGAGTGCATTGGACCAAATCAAGCTTCCTCTCCACATCTCGAAGCCAATCATCGGCTTCCACTAGCTCAACTGTCTGAGAGAACTCTGGCGGGTGAGACCGAAGAAACTCCGTTAATTTAGCTCGTCCATGAGGTTGGGCAAGGTGTGGGGCTAGCTCTTGGCGGATCTCAGCTAATCCATGGGCTAGGCCTTGGAGTACTTGAGTCTGGATGGTCATCAACTGGGCCATGTTAAGTGGTGGTGGTGGTGGAAGGTTGTCCTACTGCTCTGGCTCATTATGGTCTCCTCCTTCCTCTGAGGCTGCATCTTCGGGCGGTTGGTATTGAGCCATGTCTTCAAAACCCAAGCGAACGGGTGCTTGGCGGCGTCTTCCGCGGGCCATCTATCGTAGGAAGGAAAGGCTAAACGGTAACGATAGTCGGTAAAATAAAACACATTACACAAATCATTTTAGGAAATAGGTGCTGCATATAATAAGTGGGGACAGTGGTCGAGGCACATACGTGCGAGCACGTAGTACAAACACACCGTAAAAACATAGTTTGGACATACATCACATCATACATACCACATACAAATCCAAAAGATCAATCTAAGTCGACCTACCACATGACCCTTAAGGGGTCAAAAGCTACCAAAAGGGCGTCGACTAATACTCCATCTATCCATGAGACTACTCCTCCAGGCTCTCCACATAGCTCGGCTCCTCCGGGTCCTCATCGTCGAAGTCGTCGTGGTCGTCGCCGAGGTCGTCGTCATCATCATCGCTGAGAACTATCACCTCAGACGGAACAGCTGGTGCAGGTGCCATGCGCGGGGCTGGTGCGGCAACAGGAGTGGCGGCCGGTGAAGCGACATGAGTAGCTGGTGGTGAGGTCAGGACAACTGGAGGACGTCCGGGAGTTGGTGCTAGAGGTGCAACTGGGACAAAGGGTGCGGCGTAGTAAGGGTATGCCTCTAACTCTGAGCTCCTAGAGGCAGAACTAGTGGCAATATCTCCTAAGGTAGGACGGAGTGGTGCAAAGCGGGTGGATGGTGGGGGACCAAGTGGGCGAAAACGGGCACGATAGGAGGCGGCCGTGGGCAACTCGCGGCGTGGACGAGGAGGAGTCGGTGAGTCGGGAGCGTGACCCACATTACCGTCCTCGTCGTCGCGAGGCGAATCAGCACGAGGTGGGGGCACGGGTGCTGCTGGAGGGGGCACTACTGCGGGAGCCGGTGCTGCTGCTGGTGTTGCTGCTGGTGGTGCAAGAGAGGCAACTATCATGCGAAGGGCTGCGGTCTCAGCCTCAAGGATCCCAAAGACATCCAGGAGACTACGGTGCTGCCTATCCTGGGCTTGGCTCATCTGGGATAGGATAGCTAAGGCTGGGTGACCATCTGAACAAGTGCATGGGTACTCACTAATAGTGCCGGCATAGGACAAGTATGGAAGGAAGTGAAAACGGCTCTATCGGAGCAAGGGAGCATAGGTAATGCGAAGACGGCCTAAGGGTGAGTGTGAGGCTGCCTAAATCGCTAATGGGAGAGTAGGACGGATCATACTAAACTCCTGGCTAGTGAGGCCATCGGAGGCTGGAAGCAACCTAACAGTAGCCTGACAGCGGTGTGGAACAACAGCCTCTAAGACACAAACGTAGTCGGGTGGGGCAAACCCTAAGTACCTAGCCATCTCTCGGAGCAAGCTCACGAATCCATCGAAACCTTCGCCATGGGCGTAGGGACGTGCCGGAGTTGTCACTCGACACAGCTAGGGTGGTTGGAGGCGACGAAACAGCGAGGTCGTCGGGGCGTCGTGAGGAGTAGGCGGCGGCATGGGCAGGCGCATGCGAGTGGCGGCGTGGCGACGGGGCGTTGGCCGGGCATACAGGCGCATGCGAACGGGTACAGGGACGCCGAGGGACCGGACGGTGGAGGGGAAAACACGGCGGTCCATCGGTGGCGTCGAGCGGGCTGGAGCGAGGATGGGGTAGGGGGCTAGCGTTGACGCGCGGCGCGGTCCGAGCGAGGTGCAGGCGCACAGTCTGATCGCTGGACGGGGTCGCGGTGTTGTCCGGACGCAAGGCAGGACGCTGGCTGCGGCTGCACATGCGCGGGGCGACCCACACGCGAGGGACGGCGGGCAGCGCGGCTGGAGTGGCGCGTGCAGCCAGGCAAGCGGCACGGCGTCACAAACGGCAACGACGTCACCGACCTCGCCGCACTGCTGGCTTTCAAAGCGCGGCTCTCCGACCCCGACAACATCCTCGCCGGCAACTGGACCTCCAGCACGCCGCTGTGCGCCTGGGTGGGCGTCTCATGCAGCCGCCGCCGGCAGCGCGTCGCCGCCGTGGAGCTCCCAAACGTTCGCCTGCAAGGAGAGCTCAGCCCCCACATCGGTAACCTCTCCTTCCTGTCCGTCGTCAACCTCACCAACACCAGCCTCACAGGCTCCATCCCACCTGACATCGGAAGGCTCCCCCGCCTCAGGCTGCTTGCGCTTGGCTACAATGCCCTCTCAGGTGGCATCCCGGCCACCATTGGGAACCTCACGAGGCTTCACCTCCTCCATCTCGCCTCTAACCAGCGCTCCGGTCCAATCCCAGGAGAGCTGCAGGGCCTTCACAGCATTGGCACTATGATTCTCAATGCGAATTACCTCACCGGCTCGATTCCGAACACTCTATTCAACAGCACACTTTTGCTATCTCTTCTCAGCATCGGCAACAACAGCCTTTCTGGAGCGATACCAAGCAGCATCGGTTCATTGCCGATGCTGCAGCTACTTAACTTGCAGGTCAATCGCCTCACCGGACCAGTGCCACCGGGCCTCTTCAACATGTCGACGCTACGTGCCGTTTCTCTCGCCTTGAATGGCCTAAGTGGCACTATCCCGGACAACACGAGCTTCAGCCTCCCAGCCATGGAGTGGTTCTCCGTTGATGCCAACAAGTTTTCCGGTCAGATCCCACAGGGGTTCGCAAACTGCCCGCACTTCAGAGTTTTTTCCCTGCTTGATAATTTGTTCGAGGGTGCTCTGCCACCATGGCTGGGCAGGTCGACGAATCTCGCTAAGCTCAACTTGGGCGGGAATCGCATTGACGCTGGCCCGATCCTGCCTGCACTGATGAACCACACCATGCTGACTAGCCTCGACCTCAACTCGTGCAACCTGACAGGAGGCATCCCTGCAGAAATCGGACTGCTAGGACAACTATCGGAGCTGCATCTTGCCATGAACCAGCTCACTGGACCGATTCCTGCTTCTCTCGGCAACCTGTCTGCAGTATTGCACCTGGATTTGAGCGCAAACCAGTTGGATGGATCAGTCCCTGCAACAGTTGGTGACATCAACTCTTTGGAAGCCTTTATCATTTGGGGGAACCAATTACAGGGGGATCTCGAATTCTTGTCTACTCTCTCCAACTGCACGAGGCTTTCTATACTTCAAATCGGCGAGAATAATTTCACCGGGGAGCTCACAGCCCATGTGGTGAACCTGCCAAGAACACTGCGGGTATTTGTTGGAAGTGGAAACAAGGTATCCGGTGGACTTCCACCTACGATTTCCAACATAACTAGCCTCGAGATACTGGATTTTGGAGAAAACCAGCTTCATGGCGCAATCCCAGAATCGATCATGGAGATGGAGAATCTCCAATGGATTGAGCTCAGTGAAAACCACTTGTCTGGCTCCATCCCATCAAACATCGGCATGCTAAGGAATGTTCAAAGATTGTTCCTTGGAAGCAACGAACTCTCTGGCTCCATACCCAAGGGCATCAGTAACATCACCAAGTTAGAGTACCTGACTCTATCTGATAACCAGCTATCCTCCACTGTGCCACCTACCTTGTTTCATCTTGATCGACTCATCCAGCTAGATCTGTCTCAAAACTTCTTGGTCGGTGCATTACCGGTTGACATAGGTCAACTGAAGCAGGTGTTTGTCATGGATGTCTCTGCCAACCGCTTCACGGGAAGCCTCCCAGATTCGATTGGACAGCTTCAGATGGTAGACTACTTGAACCTATCGGTCAACTCATTTGATTATCAGATTCCAGATTCTTTCCGCGGCCTAACCAGCTTACAGACGTTGGATCTGTCCCATAATAGTATCTCTGGTACCATCCCAAAGTACCTGGCCGATTTCACCGTCCTCCATAGTCTGGACCTGTCTTTCAATGAGCTGCAAGGTCAAATACCAGAAGGAGGCGTCTTCTCAAACATCACGCTGCTATCCTTGGAAGGGAACCCAGGGCTGTGTGGTAATCCACGCTTAGGGTTTCCACCATGCCAAACAGCCTCTGCCAAAAGAAATGGTCGCATGCTGAAGTACTGGCTCCCTGCTGTAGTCATAGCAGTTGCAGCTGCAGCATGCTGCCTCTGTGTAGCCATGCAAAAGAATGCCGAGAAGCATAAAAGTAGTTCTACTAGTGTGGATGAAGTGATCAGCCATCAGTTAGTCTCCTACCATGAGCTCATTCGTGCCACTGACGATTTCAGTGATGACAACATGCTGGGATCGGGAAGCTTTGGAAGGGTTTTCAAGGGGCAGCTGAGCAGCGGTTTGGTGGTTGCCATAAAAGTTATACACCAGCATCTAGAGCATGCCATGAGAAGCTTCGATACCGAGTGCCGCGTGCTTCGCATGGCTCGACATCGCAACTTGATAAAGATACTGAACACTTGTTCCAACCTGGATTTCAGAGCGCTGGTTCTTGAGTACATGCCCAACGGTAGCTTGGAGGCACGCCTGCACTCTGAAGGAGACAGCACCCCGTTTGGTTTCCTGGAGAGGCTGGACACCATGCTAGATGTGTCGATGGCAATGGAGTACCTGCACCATGAGCACTGTGAGGTGGTCCTGCACTGCGACTTGAAGCCTAGCAACGTACTGTTTGACGACGACATGACGGCGCATGTGGCGGACTTCGGCATCGCGAGGTTGCTGCTTGGCGACGACAACTCCATGATCTCGACGACCATGCCAGGGACAGTTGGGTACATGGCACCAGGTACTCGCAGCTGCTGTAATCTTGCTCGCCATTGTTGATCCTTTTATAACCATCTGGTGGTGCAGTCACTTACTGGTGATCAATTTTTTCTCGAGCAGAGTATGGCGCTCTTGGGAAAGCATCACGGAAGAGCGACGTGTTTAGCTATGGGATCATGCTGCTCGAAGTGTTCACCGGAAAGAGACCCACAGACGCCATGTTTGTGGGAGAATTGAACATAAGGCAGTGGGTTCGCCAGGCATTTCCTGCAGAGCTTGTCCGTGTGGTGGACGGCCAGCTTCTGCAGGATGGCTCTTCTTCCACCAGCAACCTGCATGGCCATGGCTTCCTCGTGCCAGTGTTCGAGCTAGGCTTGCTCTGCTCGGCTGACTCCCCAGAGCAGAGGATGGCGATGAGTGATGTGGTCGTGGCGCTGAACAAGATTAAGAAGGACTATGTCAGATCGACAGCAACAGCGGGAAGCGCTAGCTGACCAGCAGTGATCAATCAATTGATCTATGAGTATATGAATGAATTGAATGAATTATACGCCCTCCGCGTCCAATTCTGCTTCTGCATTAAGAGAACAACACGAGAATACAATAAGTTGCATGCAGATCGTTCACCCTTTGCTTCTACATGTGTATAATCGAATAAAGAATATATCTACTGTGCTTCTTCCTCTGTTCTACAACGTTTAATTGCTGTGCATCTATGATTGATCTGCTACTTGATTAAATGGCACCATGAAAATGGGACCGGATAAGTGATCTGCTACTTAAATTTCTTATTTTCAGGCCAAAATATAACAGAATAATCTACCCTAGAAAAGTGGATGTAAACATTGTACTAAGAGCATGAAAAGTGGTTTCAAACGAATGCCATATATGAAACCTTTCATATCATATTCTTACGATATAGACATCTTATAAAATATATTGTCTACTTATTAACATGTAACAGAAAGAGTACAATCAAACTCTCTTTTACTACTTTTAGCTAAAAGAATATATTATTAACTAAAAGTAATATGTTCTTTTAGCTAGATTTGTGGTGGCTTGATTTCTACTTCTTTTTTGAGAGGGGTTATAAAGTTTCTTCTATCCTGAATTAAGCCTGTTGTTTCATAAGCCGGGCTGTCAGAATGAAATAATATTACCGTTTACCATATATATTAAAATAAAAAGATTTGTTAACAGTGATTTTTTTAAAAAAAACTGTTGAAACAAAGATATTATCGTAGAAGAGGCCGTGTAAGTTTACACGACATAGCGGGCTACAGAAGAGAGAGACTATACTGCCGACGGCCCAAGCTTAACTGGCCTTCCACTCCTCTTTTTTCCTCTGTCCCTCCCTCACTCCCTCGTCGATCACCCCGTCCCCTCGGCTTCGCTAGTTCGCCGCCGCCGCCGCCGCCAAGCAGCGCCTGCGCCTCCCGTAGCAGTTTGCTTCTAGACAAATTTGGGGGTTCAGCTGAACCCCCATGCCCCAGCCCCACGCTAGGTCCGCCCCTGCCTCTCAGCCCCGGTGCTCGATGCCGGGGGAGGCGGAGGACCTGCCGGCGATAAGGAAGCTGGGGCGGCACTTCAGGCTCACGGAAGTGCACATCTGGTAAGCTCCTCGCTTCTCCAGCTTGCTATTTTGGCCTCACTAGGGTTTTTGGCTGGACATCCCCTTTATTTTTACCACTGATTGATTCCATCGCTGCAGGGATGATTGGTACGTCGCTGGCGCCAACGCTAGCCACATGACTCGGCGCTCCGTTGAGACTGGTTCTGACGTAAGCTTGTGCGTTTCGAATTGTAAGGTCTAGCTCGCGTTAAGCGTTGTGAACGTGAGGCTTATGCTTCATTAGTTCGTCCAGTGTTTGAATGACATTGTTGAGTAATTAATTTGATAGAGCAAAGACTCTTTTTTACTTTCTCTTTAGTCATTTTGAAGTATGGGTAAATTTCATAAATGAATTAGAAAAATACTTGAAGCTCACCAGTGGGAAATCTCAGTTGCAGGAGGGACACAACTGAATAATTTTTCAGTGACTCTAGTCAACGCAATGAATTTGTTTTGCATTGTGAATAATGGACTCTATTTCGCTTGTCCTGCAAAGTATTCTTTGAGGTTTGCTCTGGAAGTGGGTTTTGTTGTGATAAGTTTGGCTGGGAATAACTGGCATAACGATAGCATATATCAGGGCAGATAAGCATAATGCAAGGTCACCTAATTTTTATAGGGAATGAACCTGAACATTTCAAAAGGGTTCAGCTTGGTGAGTGAGATAATAAACATATGTTTTAGAAATACTATTTGCTTACTAATATAATGCTTCATACAACACCTTGAATTATGGTAGAACACGAAACCTCTAGACCTTTGTAGCATTGTTTCATGAGCAATGTTGGTGCAACTCAGTTTGGTCCTCACTCACTATCTCCATCTTTACTGCTAAAAAAATATTTAGTTGCTGTTCTCTGGATTTTAGATAGATCTCATGT
Organism: Zizania latifolia; assembly: GCA_000418225.1. Classification (NCBI taxonomy): domain Eukaryota; kingdom Viridiplantae; phylum Streptophyta; class Magnoliopsida; order Poales; family Poaceae; genus Zizania; species Zizania latifolia. The sequence continues at coordinate 108,519 of KE372388.1, forward strand.
GGCTGCTTTAGTATTTAAAAAAAGAAAAGAAAAATGAAGTTTCAAGAGGCAACTAGCTCATGTACATGGGTAACTCAAATTATTGTTTTCTGTTTACGATTTTTGTTATCATTTATGGAAGATTCCTTGCAAAGTTGCAATGCACACGCACTTGGCCTATATGTATTTAGTTCTGAACTAAGCATCAAGTCCACTAAGCTTGTACTTTGATTTCAGATAGCATTAGTTCATCATTGATCTAAAAGGTAATGGCTTGCCTCTGGGAAAGACCAATCAGTGAACTGTGTCATGACTAGACCATGCAAGATTTTTGTTGAACCACTTCAAAAACAAGACAATCATTAGGATATTTTTGGCTAAAGATAACCTGTATTCCTCATAAGTCATAATGGATCCTTTTCTAATGAGTCTTATCTTTTTCTTCTGAAGAACTTCTATTTTTTTTTCTAAATGAAACAAATCAAAATATTTCATTTCTTTGAAAATTAGGTCATGTCGATTTAATCTTTTATTTCATGGTTCCTTTATTACTTTGAGACTTGTGGCGTATAAGCAATTTGAGAACCTTCAATTGTGCAGGGTTGTCAAATGGATAAATTTGGAAATAAACCAGCCAAACAAACAGATGAAGGTAATACTAATTTCCTTGCAATGCATTAATTTAGTTATTCTGTTCTGCTGTGTCATTGTTTGTAAACCCTCTGCTTGTAGCTTGTGCTTGTATTATAACCCAAAATGCCCACACACAGCATAAAAATTAATAAAAAGATAATTATATAGTGTTAGTTTTCTTTTTCTTTAAGTTTCCAGCAATTTCTTATGATATTTGTTGTATTTTTCTGTGCTATCAATAGACCATTCATTTGTTGAAGATTTAGAATTGGCTAATTTGATGGGTTCTTTGGGGCTTCCTGTTTCATTCAGCACAAGTAAAGAGGTAAGTGCTCACAACAGGACATCACTCTCTACTGCTCCTCTGCTGATTAATCTGTAGCATAAGCCCTTTGTCCATTGCAGAAAAAGAATACACCCAATAAGGTAAAGAAGAATGGAAGGAAAGTCTTATATGAAGCAACAAATACTCTAATTGATGATGCTGCAAGTTCATGCACGGGTACTAAAGAAATTGAAAGTGTTGTTCAGTTGATGGCTTGTGTGGAGCAAACTAACCCATGCAGTTCAATTAGGAATACTCTGGGTTACAGTGAAGTCTGCCGAGATGATACTGAGAAGATGTTTGGTAAAGACAATGTTTATGCTAATGAACAAGAAGAGTCTGGCTGTGACAATATCTGCTCTGCTACAGTAGTACCAAGTAACAAAGCTGAAAATAAATGTGAACATGAGATGTATCAGTTTCATGCTAACATGAGCAACCTTGTAACTCCTGTTCGAGAAAATCAAATTGCAGATAATGCCTTGCAATTGAACAAGGTGATGCTGGAGCGAAGTTCTGTTGATAATGAATCTAGAATCTCTGCTGAGATTTGTCAGAAAGAAAGATTATTAACAAGCAAAGATCAACTATCAGGGGAAACTCCTTCAACATCTCATGACAATAATGATGGTGATCATGAAACTTGTCTAAGTTCAGCAGAACCATCTCCTGTTGATGATAATCATGCCCCAAAGTTTGAAAGTGGCTTTTGCTTTGAATACGGTGATTGGAGAGTCCTGTGGGATCCATTTTACAGTCGGTATTACTTCTACAACATCTTAACGCAGGAGTCTACATGGTATCCTCCTCATGGATTGGAGGATTTTGCATCACATTCTAGCACGTGTATGCCTGACGGATTGGACGATTTGGGCTCACAATATAAAAGCATACCAGTGCAAGAACACAATAAGAGTCCTGAAAAATGTGACCCGTCATCTGGTGTCCTGTGTTGTACAGATAATACTTTGGATAATTATATGTCAGAAGCCGATAAGCAAGTTGTACAATCTCAGTGCTTGAGTACATGTAACAGTGAAAAAGAAATATTAGGTAAGGTAGTGAAATCCATTTTATGCAGTTTTAAAGAGATTTACATTACAGTTACACTGATGCGGAAATACATTGTTTACGGTACAGTTTTAGTATAATTTTTTATGTTAGTAATCACAATAATCTGGATTGTTGATACAGCCTTTTGCTAGTTATTTCTGGAATTTTCCTGCCTGTAATTGCAAAATAGCTCTACGCTTATTTACTTGCTGGGTTAATTCTCTTAGTTTTTTTCATAGACATGATCTCCTATTCCAATCCATACTATTATTACTTTTGTTTTCTTTTAGTGGCATCATGCTTTTTTTTTCTCTTGCCAGATCAGGCTGGTGGTCACAAGCATTTAGATGGGCAGGGGCAAGAGTGTTACAGTGAATTGAGCAATTTATCAGATATTCTTGATGAAGAGACAAAAAACCGATGGTATACCAGATTAAATTAAATAACGCCTCCTTGCTTCCTTGACATATTGATTATTTCTTGTTAATATCTGGTCTCTATGCAGTATAGTAACTATCATTGATGAAGCACACCACACTGAAAATATCCAGAATGATAGTTCAATGAGTGAAGCATTAGAGATGAACCAGGAAGTTGCTCGCACCAAAAAGAAAAAGAGAGCAAGGAGATCTCAGTCGTGTAATATATTCAGCTTCAGCTTTGTAGGAGTTGTTGCACCTGATGCCCTTTCAGATGATACTGTTGAGTGCTAGATTTTTAGATTTCTTAGGGTTTTTGGAGCAAATTCTTAGGATAGCTATGGCTGTGTTGTGGTTTGTCTTGTTTTCTGTCAATTTATCTATGAGTAACCATTTGTATCATTCCACAGATCATCCATGTCAAGACTTGGAAGAGGGCATCTCCACTGATATTGCCAAGTACTGGGCTCAGCGTTATTCACTTTTCTCCCTTTTTGACAGTGGTATAAAGATGGATGAAGAAGGGTGGTTTTCAGTTACACCAGAACTCATCGCAAAGCATCATGCATCTCGTGTTGGTACAGGAGTTATGATTGACTGTTTCACAGGAGTTGGTGGAAATGCCATCCATTTTGCCACAAAGTGTGTTACTGCTATGATGCTATATTGCTATCTCATTCTCATGCATTCTGTTAATGATGATGAATAAAATGTTAGCATGAGCCTCTTTTGCACAGGACTGTATTCTGGGCTATTATGATTTTGTCATTGGCCTGAATAGTGAATAACTGAATACTTCCTTCAATATTATTCATGTTTGCATAGAGCACAGTTCTTGGGGCACGCACGCCATGGCACACATATAATCATTTTGGGAAGTTGGGAACCATTTTTGTTGAATTTGGTGTCACATTGACTTTTCACAATCATGTTTGCATAGTACATTTAAAGGTGAATCCTCAGTGTTTCTTTGATGCAACTTCAACTGTATAGTTTTACATTAGTGACATCATTTTTTCAGGTGCAAGCATGTTATCGCTATTGATATTGATCCACAAAAGATTGATTGTGCACAGCATAATGCAACTGTTTATGGAGTAAATGATCATATAGACTTCATTACAGGTGATTTTATTCCTATGGCACCTCACCTGAAGGTACGTCTTATCTATTGAAAATATTGTTATCTTTAATTTTTTGTATGTATGTTGTTTCATTCAATTACACATATTGAAAGTTGCCTATCAGCCTATGAGATTGCATGTGCCCAGCCATGAACCTTGGTGCATGCACATTCCTGGGCGTGCTAACTATGTTAGGGACTTAGGGAAGAATTACTATTGCCTTGATATTAGAAGTCTTACAAAAGGATTTTTTTTACCAATAACCAAATTAATAATTTGTTTTACCAATAAGGCAACTACCAAATTAATATCAAGCTTCTAACAATCCTTCTTTGTATGATCCCCATGAATTAGCACCTGGCTAGGAGTGCAATTGGATTGGACATTGTCAGATACCTCATTCTATATCCTATTCCATATTTTTCTCTGGTTTCTAGTCAAAAGCGGAGAGTGCCCAATACGAAATATAGATGCAGGTAATACTTGTCGTGAATAAAGGTAGTACTGCAATGGGTATTTATTCAGATGTCACATGAAATCAGAGATCATATTTTAACACATCAACCCTTGGTCCCATATATTGGCTCTGCACAGTGCACACCACCATAAGCTCCTAAAATATCGCCAACTATTGCTACCTAGTAGTAAGTTTTTTGCCAAGTTCTTCCCCACAAGTTCTGGAACACATATACGTCATTCTTTCATTCTTTCTTTATGGAAGTAAGGAACCTGGAATCCAAATTGACAGTTGAAATATATGTAATTCAACCATTTCACCAAATTCCTAGCGTGGATTGTGAAATCTGGTAACCAGTGATCGCGAGGATTTGGAATCCTGGTTAACCACACTTTCTTTGTGCACATACTAATGTAGACAGGATGAGGAATATGTTCCTAGGAAATTCTTGTTTTTATTGCATTAGTTGGTTTAATACACTTACTGTGGGTGAATGTTTCATGCAGGGAGAAACTGCTTTCATGTCACCTCCGTGGGGTGGACCAGACTACGCCAAAGTAGATGTATATGATATCAAAGCCATGCTTAAGCCTTGTGATGGGTTAGTTCCTTGTTTCAGAGTATTCTGTTTCTCGTTCTGTTCACAGATGTTAGCATCTCCTGGTTGAACTTTTCAGGTACTCTCTCTTTAAACTTGCTACATCGATGGCTTCGAGGGTAGTGATGTTTCTTCCTCGCAACATTGACCAAAATCAATTGGCAGACATGTGCCTGTCAGTTGACCCTCCTTGGGCAGTTGAGGTATATCCATTTCCTGTGATTTTTGAGTAGCTGACTTTGCCTTAAAAGAGGACTTTGTAATGTGTTTTGGTTTGATGTTAAAATCGTCTTTTCCCCCTCACTTTCTGGTAGGTAGAGAAGAACTTTCTCAATGGAAAACTGAAAGCCATAACAGCATATTTCGAAGAACAGGATGGTTCAGACGTGCAGCATAACGCAAGGGACACAAGTCCCCCAAGCCCAGAATACCATGTTCGGTGAAAAACTCTTATGCCCAATCTTCAAACAAGATGTTCTGATGAGACGAGCAATTATTTGTGTTGCACGGGAAATGCCGAGAAAAATCGCTGTCTTATATCTAACTGAGTGGCATCGTTAACTTTAGTTGTGCTGGTTTGCCACAACACCGCATGGAAATATGGAATGACAAATTGGTTATCACCATGCATTTTCCCTTACTCTGTCTGCATTTACTTATTGCTCTTAAACCCTTTACAACTTCAGTGAAAAACAAAACATTCGTCAGTTGTTACAAATCATGATGGTCTGGAAGCACTCAAACCCGTGTGGCGCAACTCTAGGATAAATAAATTAAATGTATTTATTCGAGTCATCTTATTTTTACTTTAAACTAAAAATACAGAATTAAACTATTAAACTCTAGATTTCCTAATAAATTTTAAATCTGGAGTTGTAGATAAATTGAATATATTTAGACAGATCATACTATTTTGAACTTTAGATCTTCTAATAAAATTTAAATTTGGAGTTATAGATAAATTAAAATATATTTAGATGAACCATCCTAATTTTATTTTAAACTAAAAATAAAAATTTCAACTGTTTCATTTTATCCCATAAACTTCAGGTACAGCGTGTCAAACATGTTGTACACGTATATCTTGCACAAACCATGACAACCTGGACTGGATCAGATGGGTCGCGGCTGCTTTGCGTCGATCCGACCCAACCGGACAAGCACGAGTCGACCCCGAACGACCGACCGGACCGGGGCTGTAGATCTCATCTCGCCGCCCGTGATTCAGAAGTCAGAACCCCCTCGCAGCCGCCGGTCGCCGCCCACTGGGTCCGAGATCCGACAGCCGCCGCCGCCGCCGCGCGCAGTTCAGCCAGCCAGCACCCACGTCGGCGGTGGGAGTTGCCGCGGAGGGGGGTTGATGCAGAGCGTGACGCGGCTGACGCTGCTGCTGTGCGCGGCCTGGGCGGCCGCGCTGCTCTACGGCGAGGTGGGCGCCTACTGGGCCGCCCACCTCTCCTGCTCGTGGCCGTCCTCCTCCCCCTCGCCGGTCAGTACGCAACGCCGTTAGTTTTGGGCCCGGGTTGGGCGGCGATTCTGGGTTCTAGTTGCGGGGTTTCTTGTGGGCATCCGATTTTGTTGGTGACTTGGTGTTGATCGTCCTAGGTCTACTAGGATTGGCGAGTAGTTCTTTGCAAGTATCCGTCCCGTTCTGACGAAAAGGCAGCTAATTCTCGATCTCCATTTTGTTAACTCTCAATTTCATGCCTAAACTTGGTGCATTAGAATATTCTGGTGAGTGGTGATGCCTGGTAAATTATTGCATTGCTGGGCACCGAGACAGGCTTCGGGACTTGGGCAACTAGAACTCCAAATCAGGACACGGTTGGGCACCCCGACGATACCATTTTTTACTTTGTAACACAGTCTTATGTTGTAGCAGTTAATGACAGAATTCTTTAGATTTTAAGAGACTGGAATAATAAGGGTGGAATAGGGTGGAGGTGGATATCTTTTGCCTTTTGGTGGGCTACCAAGTACCAAATTTGCATGATTATCTGTTGCGCTATCTTGTCATAATAGTTGTATTTCTCCTTTATCTTTTCCTTGGGCAGAATAACCATGTGAAGATTGCTGTTATTGCTGATCCACAGGTCAGTTTCCCTCAAACATTCTCTTGTGAGATTGTGTTAAAACACTTTCCTTCTTTTCTTTTGAGAGCACTCACATTTTTAAAAAAGGCACACTCTCATTGTGTTACATTGGTACATACAAACAATAGCTTACATATGTTGCTCTCTTCTGAAAAACCTCTGCAGCTTATGGACAGCACCTCCCTTGGCCTTCCACCAAGTTCAATTGCGCTGCAAGCTGCTGAATTTTACACAGATTTGAATATGAGAAGGTCATTTCAGTCTGTGATATTGCCATTCAAACCAGATGTACTCTTATTTCTCGGTGATCACTTTGATGGTGGCCCATATATGTCCGCTGAAGAGTAAGGCACGGGACTGAATTCTATTTTCTACTTTTAGTAGATTCTAGAAATTTACTTTTCAATTTTCCATCTACCATTAATTATTGACATGTCAGTGTCAGTTAAACTGAAATGATAACTCATTTATGTGTTCTTGCAAGGGTGATGGTGCTATATAGAGTGATGTAACTGGAATATGTAATAATTGAAACTAAACTTATGGCATATTATTTAGGAAAATTCTGATTTACCCCCATCAACTATTGACTTAGTCAGATTACCCCCTCAACTCTAATACCATACATAAACACCCCTCAACTCTTTAAATTGGACAAATTACCCCTAGCTCAACTTTGGATGGTTTCAGTCTGACGTGGCACATGCATGGCGATGATTTGTCCACATGCCCATGATGTGGCAGTCCAATCAGCATGGTTTTAATAAAATAGAAAAGCAGTATCTTCATCTTCCTCCTTTGCACACTCTCTTTCTTATCTTTATCTTCGGTCTTCGCATCAACCAATGACAGGGACAATGAGGGAGGATATTAGGTAGGTGCTAGCACCGTGAAATACCAACAACTACAGCAACTAGAGCTTCGGCCGCCGTTGTGAGCTTGCATCCAGTCACCTTTGAAGCTGTGGGGTCACATCAAGCCTCCACCACCACTGCCAGTTTGCACCAAGCCTCTGCCGCCGCTGCAAGCTTTAATAGAGTCATTGCTTAAGTCGGGACATGCACGATGGAGCAGCAGTGGCAGCAAGCCAGCAGCACAACAATGACTCCATCCACCAAAGCAGCAAATATGCTAGAGATCTAGAGATCCAGCAAAGCCATGCCAAGAAAATTAGTGGTGAATCCAAAATGAAAATGACCAGGTGTCCCACCCATATTACTATATCACAACCACACATGTGCAATAATGCTTTAATCATCAAGCTTTATGTATTTAATATTAGTATGTAGTGATAATGGTGCTTATTAAAACAAAGATTCACAATTTTCCACTTGTAATAATCACAGTAAATACAAATAAATAACAAGTTATATTTAAAAATGTCGTACAAACATGATCGTCATCGGCAAAAAACAACACACTCAACCACTCTATAAATTATGCTGACATTTTCCAATGTCTATTATCTACTATGACATGGCTAAAAGAAAGTAGCATCTTTGTTCTAAGTGCCTAAAAATTATGCATTTTTCATATTTGTCCAAATTCAAATCATGTGGATCCATTGATATGGTTGTATATAAAGTAAAAAGGTGTTTATAGGAAAAATAGAAACAATATTTGTATATCAAATATAATTATACTTTCAAAGTCTTGCTCCACCTAAAATTACACATGAAAGTCCTTTAGTTATTTCAAGACTCCATTAAATATTAGTAATACAACAATAAAACTAGCAACCATAGGACTTTTATTCTGTAATTTATGATTGCAAGGATAGTTTATTATTCATGTGCCTCAATATTATCACTAATTTGTTTATTTTAATTTCTCCCTATACATGCTCACCCACAACGCACCGAGCAGAAAAGACAACCACGAGCAAAGCTTAGGAATGCATGGCCTGGCCCTAGGATCGATCCTCTCTCCTTTGTTGCACACATTTCAGGTTTGCAACATTCTGGGCTGCATATTGTGGGTTGCACCGCTGCATCCCTTCAGCTCAGCACTAGCGCAGAGTCTGCTCCATTGGCCTTATGTGAGCTGCTACACCTGAATATTGGACAACATAGTTGTATGCGTGTGATCTGCTAGTCTTCTACGGGCTGATTGGCTAAGCACCGGATGTCCCATAGACTGCATGGGGGTGTCCCACATATTACTAATGGGTTAACACAACTGGCAACCAAAATTTACTAAGTGTCCTATGCACCACGGTGGGCTAACGTGCATCCGTCCCTGAAGAAAATAAAGAACAGAGCCTGTATCGCAGCAACACGGCAAAGCAAATCTCTGAACATGGGCTAATGTGCATCCGCCCCTGAAGAAAATAAAGAACAGAACCTGTATCGCAGCAACACTGCAAAGCAAATCTCTGAACAAAGCATTGACTTGAATTTGTGAATACTGCAAAGTATTTTTTTGAAGACTACTGCAAAGTAATCAAATGTTTTAAATCTGAACCAGGGGATGTGCAACCGACTTGTTTTTGCTGTTGCCATTGTTGATTGTTCAGACTTCAGAACACCAGAATTAATTAATGTGTGCAGTATGTTGTTTCCCCAAGAGTTATTTTTATGACCTAGATGATAGTTGATGTTTGATAAATTCTTTTGCTTAGTTTCTCAGTTCTTTTTATTAATTTTTTAAGCGATGTATATTTTTCAGTGATATTTGAATATTTGATTGAAAATTATCAAACTGTACATTTCAAGTGTATTCTTTTTGTAACTGTGTCAAAAACCTTTCAGGTGGCATGAATCATTGTCTCGCTTTAAGCATATATTCAGCATGAATGAACATATAACAACTCCAAATATCCCAATCTACTACCTTTCAGGAAATCATGATATTGGTTACTCCGCATTTCACAAAATTCATCCTGAGGTGATTTTCCCCTTCATTTTCATGGTGTTTTATTTTGCATCGTTCATTCGTTCTGACATACAAAGTCACTGTTTCTTTTCCAATTTGTTTTGCCATATATATACACCTATTATTTGTTTGGTCCATGTGTGTTTTTTCACATGTGATTATTTCAATGTTTTATTAGAATATAATGTGCTCAACATCTCAGTTTATGTGGGAGTTCATCACATGCCACAATAAACCTACATGCTTAAATAAATATTACATTCATAATATAGCTTTGCTTGTCATGGTGTTTGTTGTTGACAGGCAGCTTCTATGTTTCATACCAGGGGCCAGCTCCTATGCAGTGCTGTGCACGCAACTGCACAAACTGTTTCTGTTTTGACATGCATTGCCTACAACAAATGCATTTCTACTTGGAGAATCTGTAGAGTGATGAACAATGCCAGAGGCATTAAAGCTAATAATTCATGGTTGTGCATGTCATGTGATCAACTGATCCTGTTGAACAGTTTAATGGACCTGAACTCATTCATCCTTGTGAGCTCTCAGAATTTACCTTGTTGCCAAGTGCCAACCTCCAGACAAACATACTCTGTCATAATATTACAAACACATTGTTCTCATCTATGTTAACATCTTCCTTGACATGGTTGATTCTCGTGCTCTTACTCCGGTGACCTCCCACATTAACTAGTGCTTCCATTCTTGGTGAAAACAGATGTCAGTAACCACCATACTCCCCCCAATACCCATATGCCTGCTCTGCCCTGAATAGGTTTACCATAGTTAGTAGTTGGTATCTTGAACTTCAACATGAACAAAATAAATATACAATAGCTTCCACCCGAATTCAAGTTACAGTGTAGCATTTTAAGAAATTATGTGAAGGATATGGAACACAAAATGTTAACATACTACAACCTATAATATCCCTGAAATAAATCCTGTTTGTTTGTTCTTGTAGGTGATCAGTCGGTATGAAAAAGAATTTGGATCAAGAAACTACCAGTTTTCAGCTGGGAAGGTGGACTTTGTTGTTGTTGATGCCCAAACTCTTGATGGTATGTTACCATGCGTCCATATTTTTGTGTATGTGCTACCTGCTATGGACTTTTCTTTGAAGACTACTATGAGGCTATGAGCTACACTAAAAACTCCCACATTTCAGTGCATGTATTCATATTCTAGTATCTAGATTAATTTTCATGAATAGTTATTCCATGTTTTTTTGCGATTTTTCTTCAGCAATGGTCCTTTCTATAACTAAAGAACTGTTAGTATATGTTTTGCAGGAGCCAAACAAAATAAAGAAAGAACCTCCTCTTGGGAGTTCATTAAAACATTATCATCTGGTATGGCATTGTACAGATGACTATGCAATCATACAATACTATCAGAGTCTTGACTAGTCTTACTTCTCTCTTAAGGTAACGAATCAAACCCAAAGGTTCTGCTGACACATATCCCCCTCTACCGACCTGACAACACTCCTTGTGGTCAATATCGTTCTTCCTCTGTTATAAATCAGGTATACTCTATTGTCGTTTGTTACTGTGGTTTGCTATTTATCAAAGAAATTCCTAAAACTTGCCTATACTCCTTTTCGCCATAATTGCATAATCATAGCGTATTTCAGTTAACTGGTCCACCAATTTCTTGATTGGTGAATTCCTGCAAATTGTGGCACTTTTTTACCTAAACTCTATAAGGAATTCAATAAACCAAATATACACTTTCTGATTGATTTCATTCTATTACAGAGGGTATCCAGAGCGGCCATGGATCAAGGGATAACGTATGTCCTTCCTGAAATTATTCTTTCTTTTTTACTTGTTTCGACTAACATAGTAACATTGCATGAAACTCATGATGATCACTGAACAGATTATATTAGGATCATTGAACTCTCAAGTGCTAAGTATTAGGTACAGTTATTGAAACCAAACTTGTCACTGGCCAGGTCAGGCACATAGTTTGTGGTTCCCTGGTCCAACCTTTTTTTTGGGTTGTGCTGCTGGTTCAAAAATAGTGTTTTTAAGTTATATACCAAGCACAGGATGCAAGTTGGAACAGTCAGCACACTTGCCCTAGTCCTCAAGACGTGGGCTTGAACCTTCTCATATAGTCATGTTTTTATTCCACATGAAATATTTGTTCCTCCAAGCTGATGCAGCTGGTTCAACCATGGCTGATTTTTCTGTGGTTTTTGGATGACTGCCTGGTCCAACTGTGTTCTCTTAAGGTTCATAGAAGCTTGATTGCAGAGGCAATCCAATTGTGAACTGAACTTGATTGGCTTCTGGTTCTGGATTTTCCGGCCGGTAGAACAACACTGGTTTTTTGAGCTACTTGATATTCTTCTTGGTAAAAGAACTGCTAACAACACTGGATGCTTTGTGCATGTAGTTATAGCCCTCAAGTGTTTCAGTGTGTGTTCTCTTGAAAATTAAACTTGTTACTTATTTTGAATTCTTGGGTTCAGGATTTTTTTTACTCTTGATCATAGCAGTTGAAATTTCGTTGACTAACAGAACTTGTTCAAAATGTTATCATGGAAAAGCCAAAGGATTGACATAAGACATGTTTTGTACGCAGCTACCAGAATTATCTAAGCAAGGAGACTTCTGACCTTTTGCTAAGCTTGTTGAAGCCGGTAAGTTTTTTCCTGTTATTTAAATCATATTTTGAAATTATATTATGGTTAATCCCTCTACAGGTTCTTGTGCTCTCAGGCCATGATCATGACCAGTGCACAGTAGTTCATCCCACTCCTTTTGGACAAGTAATGGAGGTAAGAAAACCTTAAGCTTCATGCTGCCATATGATTCAAGTTTCGCATCTCATGAAACAATTCATGTTGCAGCATACTCTTGGGACAATAAGTTGGCAGCAGGGGAATCTCTATCCATCTTTTATGCTGTTATCTGCTGGGCCCAAGCTGTCACCAAATTCAACTGATATAGAACATGAGGTTCTGACGAATCTTTGTTTTCTGCCTAAACAAACTCATATTTATATCTGGTAATGCTTGTAATGTGCACCTTCTGCCTGTTTGCTTATTGCGTGACCAATTTACAGTCAATTTTTTTGATAAATCTGCTGTCTTCTGTTTATATAGGTATATCTGCCAGTTTGTAGTGACCATTCTTCTGCTCATCTTTTGGCCAACAAATGGTCTAAGATCTCTTCCTTATGTGAATGCATTTGGGAGTTTCATGCGGTCAGTGGCTGCTGAACTGTTTTCCAGAACGAAAGAAAAGGTTGACGAGGAAGATGGTGACTATGAAATGGTCTGGGATGCAGAGGGATCCATGCACCTGGTTAAAAAAGCAGTGGCAAAACCCCCTAGCACTAACTCAGACCCGAGAACTACAGGACGGTATGTGCTCTTTGGATGATGATTTTAGATACTTGAAATTTGCTTAGCTTTTACTGAAAGACCCAATTTTCATGGCAGAGGAAATGTTGTTGCAAGGCCAACAGCGACAGCGAGAAAGCACCAATTGGAGCCTGACTCATCAGTTCTTGTTGAGATGAGCTCTGCAGTGACTTCAGAAGATGGAGGAAAGTTGTCTCGCCCCACCAATTTGAGAATAAGGAAGGTGCTTCAGAGGCTGTTTCGTGTCATTCAGTCAGTTGTTGTCATCGCTGCACTGAATGCCCCTCTATACATGATGCTTCTGTTCAAGGATTGGATTGACCGTTGAATAATATGCCGAAGCCTACTTCTGTCAGTAATTAACTAGAGATACCGGGACCTGCATTTTGCAAGGTCGAATAAGTAATGTGATGATATTGCTTGGTCGATGCATCTGATAATTTGCCAGTTCACCCGGTGCGATCGTATTGTGCATCAATGTTATCAGTGGTGAGTGGTGATCCGTTCTTAGTTGCCAGAGCAAAGGATTTTTGTATTAGATTAGGACACGACTAAACATTGCACGACAGACAATTAAGAGCATGTCCTTTGCATCTGTAGTAACAAGGTAATTAAGGATTAATGCAACATGTAGCTGAGCTACCTGGCAAAAGAGTTCATGTTTTTTCTATGTATAGCAACAAGGTAAATTAAAGTGCAATATGTAGCTCAGCTATACGTACATGTGTTTACCTACTTCATGTTTTAACCCCCCGTTATGCAGTTGCGTTTAGTGACAAAAAGAGTTTCTTTTGTTGCTGTGATTTGTTACTTCTATAATTAGTGTACATTACTACTAGATTTCACTAAATTTGCTTCCATAGCTTCTTGTTTCAACTCTCATTGTGTAATTACTTCCAACGCTGTATAGAGTTGCCTCTATTGTTGTGTTTGGCTACTTTTACTATTTGAACAAATTACTTTTAAATTTTGTACTATATATTCAATATTGGACTTGTTTTGTTGTATATATTAAGGGGAGTATCGTGGTTCAAGTGGATTTTCTTAGAACAAAGCCCAGACAGCTACACAATATTATGGAAATGCATTAACTTTAACTACTTGTGCGTTGTTTACTCGAGTCAAACACAGCAAGATGCAAATGTACCTGGATCTGTCCTTGTGGTTATCACCACTGTCAGTCTTGTCAGTCAAGTCGCCATCAAACAGATTTCATTTTCCTCCGTCGCCGATCATGTGTGGCATCCCCATGTGCCAACCCTGCTCATGATCAAGAACCCACGCTACTTATTTATTTAATCAACCAATCAATTAAATAAATAATTGATCATGATCTATCCAGGACTAGTTAATTAATATATTTAGGCTTCCACTAAACTGGTTTGGCAGGGCACCACCACCTCCAGATCTAATCATCAGTTCATCACCCACTTCACCCAGTGCACCTGCACCACCACCTCGAATTACCTTTCTCACCGGGTGATCCCCTCACCCCACTCGTGTGCTGGTAGCCACGTCATCCTTAGAAGTGGGCCCCGCGGAGGGGCGTGGGCCGTGGCCGCGGGTACGAAGAGGGCTACCGCCGCGAAGGGCGGCGCGTGCGGGCCCGGGATCTCGGGCTGACATGTGGGCCCGGAGGAGGATCCGGCCCCACCACGACGGGCGTACGGACGGGACGGAACCTCCCCGAAGGCGAAGCACCCTGGCAGCTTCGTCGCGGTCGCGCGATTTCTTCGATTTCATGGCCGTCTCGTCGGGCGCGACACGGAGAGGGAGATTGGAGAAAATCTTCTAGGCAGGGGGGAGAGGAGACGAGGCTTCGCTGATCTCTGTGACGCGCGGGAGCGTCCGAATCACACAGCTCGAGTCCCGCGCCCCTGGCCCTGCTCCGACTTTTCCGGCCGGCTCCATCGATCCGAGGCGGCGACCTGTCTTCCTGCACCGCCGGGCGGGGTGAGGCGGAGATTCCGTCGTTTCAGGGGGGAGGCGCGCCGGGCTGCCTGTCCTTGATTCGGGGTCGGATTCGCAGATGATGGGGGCGGAGAAGGCGGAGCTGGGGCTGGAGGAGCTGGACCTGGAGGGGGAGGCGGCCGGCTCGCCGCTGCCGGCCACGAAGATGCAGCCGCTCGACTTCGAGCACATCGGCTCGCTCGCGGCGGTGGCTGAGTCGCTCTCGGGGCGGAGCAAGTGGCGGAGGGCTCTCACGAGCGTGCGCGTCGTCATCTTCAAGGCCAAGATCAACGTGCTCCTCCCATTCGGGCCCCTCGCCGTCATGCTTCACTACCTCACCGGCAAGCACGTAAGAAATAGCCCGCCATTTTTATTTGCGTCTGCTAACCATCCGTCAAACATTGACTCGTCAGTGCCTTACGGTAGCTTACAATCTTCGTTGCAAAATTTCCGTTTTTTCCGTTTCGTGTGTCAAATTTAGTTGCAAGAGTGACTGACATTTTAATGCCTTCCTTTTCTGTGGTTGCTTCCTTCAAATGCTTCACAGCAAGGATGGGTTTTCCTTTTCAGCTTAATCGGCATAACACCCTTGGCTGAGAGGTTGGGATATGCAACTGAGTAAGTGCTAGTCAATGGACTCTAATTGTCAGTTAGTTATTGTTATTGTTGCTGAAATGAAAAGTTAGTTACTATTATTACGTCAAAATTCTCCGGACACAGTTTTTGGAGATATGCCCTAATCGGTGATACTTCCTCTCCTGCAGGCAGCTTGCTTGCTACACCGGCCCAACAAGTATGTTCCTTGATTTTGTATTGTCCTAGCTTTCCATGCAAATCTTGATTTCATCAGACAGTAAAGATTCGACCTTTCTGAATTGCAGTTGGGGGGCTTCTGAATGCTACCTTTGGCAATGCAACTGAGATGATTATCTCATTGTATGCATTGAAAAATGGAATGATTCGTGTTGTCCAGCAATCGCTACTAGGCTCTATACTATCAAACATGCTGTTAGTTCTTGGTTGTGCTTTCTTTGCTGGTGGTCTTGCCCATCCTAATAGGGATCAGGTCTTCAACAAGGTAGCTTTATGTAAAATGCAATAGCTCTCATTATCATCTGTCCGTTGTAGCCCTAACTGACAATCTGACATGCATTTATCAATGCAGGCATCAGCTGTTGTAAACTCAGGATTGCTTTTGATGGCTGTCTTGGGTCTAATGTTTCCTGCAGTGCTTCATTTTACACATTCTGAAGCGCAATATGGAAAATCTGAAGTTTCCCTTTCAAGGTTTAGTAGCTGCATCATGCTTGTGGCCTATGCCAGCTATCTGTTTTTTCAATTAAAGAGCCAGCGCAGTCTGTACAGCCCGATTGGTGAAGTAAG
>KE372388.1:124800-149623 GCA_000418225.1 Zizania latifolia
GCAAACTTTGAAAAGTGAAAAAAGACAGATCAGACTAAAGAGATAACACTGTTAACTGTACAAAGCAGCTTCGGATCACTTTAGTTCTTTAACTAGCCATTATATTCATTCACAAGAAAAAATATCTTTAGGATCATATAATGCAAGTAATCAAGCTGCACATGTTTCTTATAAATTTGTTAGTTATAAATTGTTATTCTTGTGCCCTTGAGTCTCCACTGAGTAGAACAATACTTTTGGCTATCATTCTCACTTTCCATATGTACCATGTTCGAATTATTTTCCCAATTATTTGGGCACTCTCAATTGCATGTTTTTTAATCCACTAAGGGCACCACGTAGTACCTAGCTGACAAGACAAAAGAGAAGAAGGATGAAATATTCATTTCTTGTATGTGCATCATGTGCATACTTCCTTCAACGTCCTATTTCCAACTTCATAGCAGGAAGAAGAAACAAGTGAAGCAACTGAGAATGAGGAAGATGAAAAGGAGATAACACAGGGTGAAGCTATCTGCTGGCTTTTTGTGTTGACTATTTGGATTTCAGTTCTCTCTGGGTACCTGGTAGATGCCATACAGGTACTGAAGGGTTTGTTGAAAATTACTTCATGCCCTATGCCCCTATGTGTTATGCCTGTTAGATGTTGTTCCCATTGGACCTGGATTTCACTATGTAGTATGTACCTCCCTTTATCATTGGCTGCTTCTATACAACCATATTTAAGTGAGAAAACCAGAATACCACATTATTTCCATTACATGTCAATTCAAATATTACCCTTTAACATTGCATCTTCCATTTGTTGTAACAGGGGGCCTCTGAATCACTAAACATGCCAATAGCCTTTATTAGTGTTATTCTGCTTCCAATTGTTGGAAATGCTGCTGAGCATGCAAGTGCCATTATGTTTGCCATGAAAGACAAACTTGTAAGTATCCCTCTTTCAATCCTTTTTGTAAGTTAATCATTTGCTTTCATCTTAGTTTTAATCTGACTTTATTCCAAAAGGACATTACACTGGGAGTTGCCATAGGGTCATCAACACAGATCTCCATGTTTGTGGTAAGAAAATATACAAGTTCATCATGCAACTAATCTGATGTGGTTTTGCGATCTCTGTATCATTAACAGAAGCATGTTAAAGACGAGTAGATATCATTGTAATGTTAAACAGTTGCAACTAACATACTTTTTACATGATTTGCAGATTCCATTCTGTGTGGTAGTTGGCTGGATGATGGGCCAACAAATGGACTTGAATTTTCAACTGTTTGAGACCGCAACTCTGTTTATAACAGTACTGGTGGTGGCATTTATGCTGCAGGTCTGTTTACAGAACAGACTAGAATCCTTTGTCCTTTGTGTTGTTTATACTTTGTACAATTACAAGAAATAACTCTTTTTAGGGTCTATTGGATGCTCTAATTCTAAATATATTTATCCAGGAAGGAACATCGAACTATTTTAAAGGCCTTATGCTTATATTGTGCTATCTCATAGTTGCTGCAAGCTTCTTTGTGCATGTTGATCCCAATTCAAGTAAGTTTTTTTTTTTGCTTAACACTCAATCTCAACAATTACCCCAAAACTAATCCACCAGTTTCAGAGCTGCTTAGATGTGAGAGTCTAGTACATTGGATATCCTGCTGACTGTGGAAAGTAATTCTGGCCTCTGGGCATTTATCCACTTGATTGACCAATTACCAATAATTCGATTTCCTTATCATGAAGAGACAAATTTTGAGTTGTTATGTGCTGTGATTATTGACTGTCGATATTCATGGTGATTTACCTTTGTATGAGCTCTTATAAACACTCCATTAACACTAAAACTCGAATAAATTCAACTAAATAACGTGTTAGGTCCTACAAGACATATTGTTAGAGGCAAATTTAAAGATATATTGGGCTCTCTAGATTAAGTACTCAGTTTCGGCTGCATGTTCTGACCATGTACTTGGTTTGACCTGAAGCAGGTGACAACAAGTGACAGGCCCCACAACCAGTGAAATGATAAAGGAAGGCTACTATTGGAATATCAGCACTAGCAAATGGCAGTATTCGCAACATATCATCTGTCTGAGTCCTGATTTTGTCAACCGACTTGTCAGCAGCATCTCACAGAGAAACTTCGACTCCCGGCTTGAAGTCGCAAGGCGCTGATGCAGCTTTTTTAAGATAGCAACGGCATCACCCTTTAATTAAGAAACTGTAACTTTATTGGATAGTGTACCAAGATCATCACTAGTGTGTATTTGTTGGAGTAACACTTGTCGCAATTTTGACGATGATGTTGTATTAATGCCAATGAACTGGCTGTAATGTGTAGTTCAAGGGACACTGGGCTTCATGCACATTTTTAAACGGTACCGGTTCAACAACATGCTTTGTCACTGTAGATAATCCTTTGTCGAGGACGGATTTCTTGTTTTACATGCTTACTGGCTTTTTAGAGAACAAGCGCGGTTGGTTAGAGGCTGTTGAATCAAAATCATTAAGAGTAAAATACACTGGCATTTCTTCAACTTTTGTACAGATGTCATCTACTTCTATGAACGTTAAAAAGAAAGCATATTTAGAACCCAGAGCCGTTTTCAACGTATCATCAAGAAACATTCGGTCATATATCTTTAGAAATTGAGGATTTGTTAGCCTATCAGTGATTTGAGATAACTCCATATGTCATGTGGATAATAAACCTTTACTTTTTCATCTAGAGTAATATATGATCGGATCTCCTATCAAAGCACGATCCTCTGGTGCCGACAGTGCAATGCCAACAAGGATTCCTATTGGCACATGGCCTCACGGCCCTCACATGCGCTTGGCATGGCACTGGTGTGGATGGGTGATTTTTTGTGTATGAGCCCTCATTCTCATCCGTTATTCCTTGCGCCCTAGTCCTCAATTCCTCTCAAGCAGAGGTAAAAATGGTTTGGATAATTTCCATCAAATACAGATGGATATAGATATAAATATAATATGACTTGTATATACGGATACATATTCCGGGGTTTAGGGTTTAAGGGCAAAATTTGTGAATTTGGGGCTAGTGTATGGTTCCATTACATCTGTAGACATGATACATCTTGAAATCTGGTGATCTATCTGGTGTTTATTAAGCTAGTGGTCGCTCTCCTTGCAAGAGAGTAGCAAAAATGAGCACAACTTTTTTATATATATATTTTGGCTTTTTTAAAACTTTTTTATAAATAGACGACTGAAAAAACTTGAATTAAGAATGAACCAGCACAAGAGACCCTAACACTGAGATCCAACAACTTAGCACTAGGGTCATTAGTGCAAACCCCTTAGCCCCTGACACACTCTCCACGTTGGTGGAGACATGACATGAGTCAGTGCCAGATTGGATGGCGTCGAGGGTCAGTAGTGGCAGAGTCGTCATTGACGCTGACCCCACCTCATTTATCAAAGTTTGTGTGTCAAGTTTATTTTTTTATTTTTTTGTCTTCTCACATTAATTAGAGAGTAGATCAATTTTTTCTGATGAATTTGTTATCATAGCTTGTCCACTCCGTATGTGTCCTCCTCGCATCACTTGCCAATGTCCTGCGTAGGGGTGGCAACAGGTAGGTCAGGTCTGAGTTAGTCAATACCGAATCCGAACTTGTCCCTACTCGGACCCAACCCGACCATCCCTACGGGTAGAAATCTTGCCCTGAATCTGGACCCGTCGGGTCCTCGCAAACCCACCAGGTCCCCGAAATACCTGACTGTTGAGGCTTTAGGGGCAGCAAGAGACAGCAAACCGGTGTGTGGGCATGTGGCCAGCGGCGACCAAAGGGCCAACGGTGGCTGAGCCGCGGAGGGGCCATAGCGGAAGGTCTGGCCGTCAGCGCCCGAGCATAAATCTGATGGCGGCGGTGGATCCTGTCGACGGAGCGGCTGTGGCGGTAGATCTAACCAGAGGCGGAGCTTAGGCGGCAGGGCTTCAGCCTTTAGGGCTTTGGTGGCGGGGCTTTCGGTAGGGCTTTGGCCTTTGGGGGCGAGGCAGGGGGGCTTCGGCGATGGGCGGCAGGGCTTCAGCGACGGCCAGCAGGGCTTTAGCAATGGCCGACGAGGCTGCAGCGCGTCGTCATAGGTGCCTAGGGGCAGCGGCTGCAGCGTGCGGCGGCTTTGGCATGGCACTAGGGCAGGACACACTGAGGAGGAAAATATCTGCTGCCAGGACACAGGTTACTCATTTCTATCGGTCTATCGGGGACCCACAAGGACCTACAGGTCAAATGATAGATCCGAACCTGAATCCAACATGATACGGGGCCCCGACCCGATAGACTCGTGGGTCAAATATTAGACCTAGACCCGGTCTCATAGGGGTGGGTCCTCAGCCCCATCGGGTGCATTCTGCATTGTCAGCCCTAGTCATGCGCCGGGCATAGCGTGTACGTGGCAATGAGTTGCCACTAGCACACAATGTCGTCGACGAACTTCAGTAGCGTGGGCAATGGCACGACGTCGAACACGATGGCGTTCGAGTCTGCGGTGGAGCACCTATCGCAGTACTTTGGCGGTGGCGGGATGTTTTGTATCATAAGTTATAATATTTTCTAGCTTTGATCAAATTTTAAAAAATATTAACATTTACCATTTTAAATAAATACACTATTAAAATATATTTTATAATAGATTTAATAAAAATAATATAATACTTTAGTTGGTTCTATATTTGTTCTATAAATTTAGTTAATATTAAAAAAATTTAATTTATAAAAAAACAAATTACTTATAATACTGTAATATAGAACGAAGTAAGTACATAATATGCACGTGCGTCTCAATCCAGCCCGGCCCGGTCCAGCCCAGAGTTTCTCTTCTCCCCTTCGTCTTCGTGGGCGAGCCGAACTCGTAGGCAAATCAAATCTCACATATCCCACAGAAACCCTAACCCTAGTCCGCCCCCCGCCATGGATCTCCTCCGGTCCTCGTACGCGCCGGGGGAGGGGGAGGACGAGGAGCAGGCTCTCTCCTCCCCGGAGGCCTCACCACCCCGCCTTCCCTCCAAGTCCGCGGCCCCCGCCGTCGACGACACCGCGCTCGCGCTCTCCGTCGCCGCCTCCACTTCCCGACCGCTCGACCCCTCCCTCCACCTCGTCCCCTTCAACCCCACAGCCGACCAGCTCTGGGCGCCCGTTCTCGGGCCCCAGCACCCCCACGCCCCCATCTCCTCCGCCTCCGGCAACCGCAACCACAAGCTCGGTCACGTGGAGGACGCCGCGGTCCTCCCCTTCCTCTTCGACGAGCAGTACAATACCTTCCACCGCTTCGGATACGCCGCCGACCCCTCCGGCCTGCATATCGTCGGTGACACGCAGCCACAGGCGCCTGAACCCGACACTGTGTACAACCTCGCCCCCTCCGAACACAAGCGCCGCCGCCTGCAGTCCAAGACGGAGGACGCCGACCAAGAGACCCTTCCCCCGGAGGCCAAGAACCCGGCATCCGACGAGTGGATCCTCCGCAACAAGCAGAGCCCCTGGGCTGGCAAGAAGGAAGCGCCGCCTGCAGAGCTCACTGAAGAGCAGCGCCAGTATGCAGAGGCACACGCTGCCAAGAAGGCCGAGAAGGAGGCGCGCGGCGAAGGTAAGGGCGAGAAGTCCGATATGGTTGTCAAGAGTACTTTCCATGGGAAGGAGGAGAAGGATTACCAAGGGCGGTCGTGGATCACTCCTCCCAAGGATGCCAAGGCGAGCAACGAGCGCTGTTATATTCCCAAGAGGTGTGTGCACGAGTGGGTTGGGCACACCAAGGGGGTCTCAGCAATCAGATTTTTCCCAAAGTATGGACATCTGTTGCTGTCTGCAAGTATGGATTGTAAAATTAAGATCTGGGACGTGCTTGAGTCAAAGACATGTATGCGGACATACATGGGGCACTCCAAGGCAGTCAGGGATATATCATTCTCTAATGATGGGACTAAGTTCTTGAGTGCTGGGTATGACAGGAATATACAGTATTGGGATACTGAGACTGGGCAGGTGATCTCGACCTTCTCTACTGGCAAGGTCCCTTATGTAGTGAAGCTCAATCCGGATGAGGATAAGCAGCATATTCTCCTTGCTGGAATGAGTGACAAGAAGATTGTGCAGTGGGATATGAAGTCAGGACAGATAACCCAAGAGTACGACCAGCACTTGGGAGCGGTGAACACCATCACTTTTGTAGATAATAATAGGAGGTTTGTGACATCAAGCGATGACAAGTCTCTTCGTGTGTGGGAATTCGGCATCCCAGTGGTGATTAAGTATATCAGCGAGCCACACATGCACTCAATGCCATCAATATCATTGCACCCAAACTCCAACTGGCTGGCGGCGCAGAGCTTGGACAATCAAATACTGATATACAGTACCAAGGAGAGGTTTCAACTTAATAAGAAGAAGAGGTTTGCAGGTCACATTGTGGCAGGGTATGCTTGTCAAGTGAACTTCTCCCCAGATGGGAGGTTTGTGATGTCAGGAGATGGTGAAGGTAGTTGCTGGTTCTGGGACTGGAAAAGCTGCAGGAGATTTAAGACATTGAAATGTCACAATGGAGTTTGCATTGGATGTGAGTGGCATCCATTGGAAACTAGCAAGGTTGCCACATGTGGATGGGATGGCGTAATTAAATACTGGTAAGTTGGAAGGATAAACTTGTCAGCTATAATATGTTTCTTTGGATTACATATTTTATCTGATTTATGTCGGTGTGCCCATTATTGTTGTGTTGAATTTGCATTAGTAGTCTTTATTCTAGCTAAGGACAACCTTTCTGTTTGCAAAATAATAACTATTTAAATTTATATTGGATTGTGATGCATTTAGGGATAATAATATAAGATTACTAACACAACTATGGTGTGCATGTGAAGTTGTGCCCAGAATTCACATGAAATAGGGTGTGCTATTATTTGAGATTAAGCTTATAACTGCTTAGATTATTTCAGTTCGTGTTCAATTGGTAATGTTTCCTTTAACTAAAGGTAGTTAGTTTTGTTTGTCAGTGAATGGCATTGACATTGCATTAGATAGGCATGATTACAGCTTTAATATGGTGTGCTTGTGAAACTTGCTCCCAGAATTTGTGTGGTGTGGTTTCTTGTGTTACTTGAAGTGAAGTTAAATAATTGTTTATCTTCTTCTTACCTAATCATCTACAACTCTAGAGTTCCTGTTGTTCATCATGTTTAATTGATACCTCATACCTGTGCTAGCTTCCCTCTGATTTGTAACTTAATTGCTAGGAAAGTAGGAAGCGAGACTATTTACATTTCCTATTGTCATAACTGCTATTCTATCTTTAAGATATGATGAACATGAATTTGTAGCAGTTGATGTCATTGCTTTATAATTTATTGTGGCAATTAATTATCTGGTAATATGTTCTGCCGTTGGAATGAATTATTTCCTCCGCATTCTACCAAAAAATGTAATATAAATTAAAATTTAGCTAATGATGGTTGGGCTCATGAAGACAAGAACAGTTTAAATGAAAATTGAGCTTACTCTAGTTGCTCCTATATTCAGTAGGTTTCTTACATTTATATGATAGAAGGTTTCTTCTGTTCCCTCGATGCCAATTGATCATTTGATCCTTACAACAACCTCTAGATAAGTAGATTTGTTTATGTATTTCTACTCTTTTCTGTAAACCCGTTTATATATAGCATCCTACCTGATAATTTCATTTCGATTGCATGTTTCTTTTGAAGGAATATTTGTCTTATGTTGCTGCGCTCTTTCTTCCCAGGAAAAATGTGCAAAAATGCTTATATATCATCTTTTCACTAAGTTTATATCATCTTTTATTTGCAACAGTAGTTACCTTTGCAACTGATTGTTGGTATTACCGAGTTTTTCCGTTTTGTACTGTTGACTTGTTATTAACTTTTGTATAACTTGCAGGGATTGAAGTTTTGGAAGTGCAGAGAGAAAGGTTTCTTGAAAAAGCTGTGATCCTGTATGAGTTCATGCAATTGACAAGGATTTAACTTCAGGAGACACTGAAAGCGCAGATGCCCATCTAGAAAACTTGAATGCATGAGGTGAAAACTATGCCATGTTTTTAGCTACCATCGAGCTCGTTGTGCAAGCAAAAGATTGTAATGTACACTATATATACATATTGCACCATTCACTGTTCATTTTTGAATTGTACCTTACGGGTTGTATCCTGGTTTCGGTTTCAGTTCGCTTGTTAATGCCAACTTTTGTGGTAAGCTGAGAACCAGACTTGAATACCAGATTTTATTATATAAAGGTATTTTCTCAATCTTTAGTCTGTTTTTTTCTTGTAATTTGCTTACAAACTCGAATAGATGGTTATATTAATAATTTGCGCTCATGAGATGTTGATTGGGTTCAAATGGTGTCAGGATTGGGGGTAGATGATTCATACCTAATCTTGGATTATTACAGTGGGGGCTCTGTGCGTGGGGCAACAGAGCATGGCCAACGAAGGCATGCAGCTGAATCCGCTGAAAGAATTCAACTTCACTTTTAGTTGATATTGTAATTATTGTTTGACTGCAAATGGCGTAAGTTGATCACACTACAAATTAAAAAGGCCATCTGCGATAAATAATTAACAAGCACTTGTGCAAGATCATAGGAGACGGTGGTGAGAGGGAGTCAGGGAGACACCCTCCGGCGTTTGCACTTTGCAGCCGTCATCGATCACGCATTCGACGACCACACAGCTGGGACTGGGATGAAGGACAAAAGATTCCCTATAATGTCGTTTTGAATCGAGAAATGCAGCTAGCAAAAACAAATCGGGAACTCAAATGTCAGCTGGAAGAACCGAATAAATCGTGCCCGCGAGCAAAGAAATGCATCCAAAAGAGAAGCTCAAGCTCCTCCAGGCGTCGTATATGCTTTCCTTTCCCTCGCCGCCAACTACAACATGCTCATCGCCGCGGTCGACAAGCACGGCCTCGGTGCCATCTCCGTCATTGTCGGCGAGGTCAGCTGACCCATCGACGGCGACAAGAACCTCGACGTCCGCAGCAACATCTTCTGCCAATTCAACAAGTACTTCCAGTCGGCCAACCAGCACCAGAACGCCTGCGCCTTCAACAGCCGACACCACCACCGACCCGTCGCAGGGTACCTGCCACTTCGAGATCATGACCCGACACCGGTCGCCACGACCTCACCGCCGCCGCCGCCGCGTGGGGCGCCCTTGTGCTGCTGGCCTTGATAGGCCTCGTCATAAGTAAATAACTCGAGCGATACACACACCTAGAAAGGGACTAATTCTTTATATACTTCTTTTTTCAAGGAGGCGATATGATTAATTGAGGGGATCCTTGCATGATGGTAAATTTTCATTTACCTCAAAATCAAGGTTCAAAAGGGTAGCTGCCTTTAGTGACCAAATTAAGAAATCATTGGGATTGCTATTTGTTGGAGGAAGTTGATGCTGATTCTTTCTGATGTATATATGTAACATGATAAAGTTTTTGATACAGAATCTGGATTAGAAATAATGATAATGCTAGTTGTTCACACCAGCAAATCTATGACTGATGCAGAAGCATTCCTGAATCAGGCATCGTCTTCTCCATCTTCACTCTGAACTTTCAGGTAGGAATCAGAATGTATGTGATGTACCAGCACCCAGACAGGGGGGTTGCCATTGTTATTCACAACAAAAAGAGAGAGTTGGTAAAAAACATACTTTACACAACAATGATTTACCGGTAGAAATCACTGTGTAGCCGAGCAAACTGCAGTATCTTTAACTTCTGTAGTTGACACCAAAACTACTGACGAAAATACACAGTGTTTTCCTCTAGAATGTGTACTCACCGGAGTCCTCATATCGCCGAGAATTGCTGTCACCACTGAGCACCGACCCCATGCTTGATTTCTGCACAAGGCGGACTAAGGATTGGACGACCTCCGACATCGGTGGCCTGAATTCTGGCTCAGGCTGTTGCAGTTGGGGATGATCAAATCAGCATCACTTCAGAAAGATTGGAGAAGAACACAACTATTATGGTGGTAGTATTTATACCTGGACACAGAGTGCAATCGCGTCGGCAAATCGAGAGAGGGATTTTGCAGGATACAGTCCTTCCAGTGTTGGATCAACCATCTGATCTAACGCGTCGATGTCATGAAGCTGTGGAGTAGCCCATCGGACTAGTGACTGCTGATGCCATGGTTGGGATCTGAAATGGTTTCAGTCGAAATTCAGATCCATTCTAGATGAATTTGAGTGTGAATTTAAGGACAGTGATGGTACGGACGCCTGGGAATTTTCACCTGTCAAATGCTTTCCTGCCAGTGAGGAGCTCAAGCATGACAACGCCAAAACTGTACACATCACTCTTCTGAGAGTATTGTCCAGACATGGTCACCTCAGGAGCTCTATATCCTGTGTTCTCATCTGATTCCTGAAGTTGTCATTATGCAAGGACTTGTAAGGAGAAAGTTGTTCATATGAAGGTTGTCTTTTCAGAAAGTTTGTTTGTTAACATCTGCATGACTCACTCCAAACTACACAAAGTAAAATAACAGAACTACACAGATGGTGCTTAAAGTTAAAAGAACTACAATATCTAGGTGCTCATGTACTGCAATTATGTTCCACAACTATCTTACACAACAGCAGCATGTTTATATTAGCAGCACACTTGATAAAGATCTTTGTATGTTGGTGTTAAATTCAGGTGAGCTCAAGATGGGGGTATGTGCATATGGACAGGAGAGGCTATCAAATGATGGATTGTGCAGTGTTATCACCTGGAGTTCCTGTTTGGGAATAAGGTCTGCAAACCCACAGTCTGAAAGATGGGGGTTAAGCTCATCGTCCAATAGTATGTTAGATGACTTGAAGTTCTTGTGGATGACAGACGGCGAGCAAGTTTCGTGCATATACCTGAAAAACAACACATGTTCAGTTCCAGAACAAACGGACAATTTGATGAATCTCCCCCACTTACTCTAATGCCCTTGCAGATCCTAGAGCAATCTTGACGCGGCTGTTCCAAGACAGTGGTTTGCTGTATTCATCCGACATGTGAAGGAAGTCATGGAGAGAACCATTTCTGTAAAATTCATATGCCAGCAAGCACTGTCCATGCTCCGAGCAGTAGCCGTCTAGCTCTGAGATGTTTGGGTGGTTTAACTTCGAAATGTTTGCCACCAAATCGATGAAGAAATTGGATGGGTTGCTTGGCAGTGCAGAGAAATTGATTTTCTTCACAGCCAGCACCTGAAAACTATAATTTTTTAGAAATAGGACTACAGTTGCAAATATGCAGTCGACAGTCCATTACTACACTGTCGTAACATCTGACATGAATACAAAATGATGGAAAATTAAAAGAAAATCATATCAACACCATCATAATATCTGCAATAAAATGCTGCATTTTTATATTATTGTGCTACATTACGACTAGATACAGATTTTGATGTCTTCCAGGAGTTAAAACTGCCGGTCTGAATCCATTACGCTACTACAGCCTATATAAAGCTTAAATTCATGCTGATACTATAAAAGTCAAATAATAATAAAAAGATGAATTGAATGTAATTTTGTAACTTATGGGTATTGAGTCGTCTCTTTTCCTTTGGGAAAAAAATACAGGATATCAACAGCTAATATGAGATAGGAGTACCTTATTATCTGACATCTTCGCGCTGTAAACCCGACCGAAAGAGCCTTCACCGATGAGATTGTCAGCACTGAAGCTCTCCGTTGCCGTCTGCAGGTCTGCCACCGTGTATGCAGTGGCTCGGATGGAAGAAAGGTCTATGTTCTTTGCCATGACAGGCTTGTTTGTGGGATCACTTTCGTCAAAGGACTTGTGCAAGTCGATTTTCGATGGCGGTTTCAGGTTCATCGAGACAGTCTTCTGCAAACCGTCCTTTGCAGTTGGTGACACGATGTTGATTGCCCTCAACTCTGAACATAGAAAATTGTTTAGCCTCCAGATAGTACGAAATTAACAGCTCAACTGTGATGATACTGGAATAGTTCTTCTAGCAGTCAAGGTTCCAGTTGGACTTACGGTTGAATTTTCCTGAAGCAATTGGTCTCAGAGGTTCATTCTTTTCAGGATCGTCCCCCCGTTGATCCCTCATGGATTTCCTCTTCTTGATCATAAAGAATGCAACCATTGCTCCAAGAACCACCAAAGATATGACAATTCCTGCAACAGCCCCACCTCCTATCTTGGAACTTCTGCCTCCACCGCCATCGCCGCCGCCACCGTTGACGCCATTGCTTCCGATTGATGGACTAGTGTTACTTTTACCAGGATTTCCAGTCGAAGGCGGCTGTCGTGGCGGGGAAGGAGTATATGTTGGAGGTGGTTGAGCTTGAGCAGGGCTGTTGCTAAAGGAGTTCCCACTTGTCCTGCAGTAGAATGTCTGAATTACAGTGCCCCATCCTACAAATGTTGGAGCTGTGGTAGACTGACAAGGCAGTGAAAAAAAAAAAGAAACTTACTGCAGATTGCTTATGCTCTTTAACCTATCAGGAATTGCCCCACTTAATTGGTTGTTTGCAACGTTGCTGCAAGTGGGAGTTGTCTTTGGATCATAACGAGATAATAGAGATGAATGTTGGTAGGTGGACAGTATGTCAACTTACAGGTCCGTCAGAGGGAGATCAGATAGGACATCTATGGTACCGGTAAAGCGATTGTTCTGCAGATGACTGACAGGAGGGAACATATCATTTGAAGCACATAAATTTTGTTTACTTGTTTGAACAAGATATCCACAACGAAGGATTGGAAAATTTGTCCTTACAGCATGGTCAAACTTGTCAAGGAGCTAAAGCTTTCTGGGAGAGTGCCAGAAAACGTGTTGTCACAGAGGTCCCTACAAGAATTAGTTCAGTTTTTCAAACTTCCAACAAAAATATATTTATGCGGAACTGTATGGCAGTGTAGCAAGAAAACGATTGATTAGATGTAAAAATAAAAAGACACTCACAGTGCTGTTAAGTTGGTGAGTTGGTTGAACATAACATTGATGTCTGAAAGCTGGTTATGTCCAAGATTTCTACATCAAAGAGAGTGACATGGTTTTGTCAGATGCAATCAAAGTCCCTAGCACAGGTGGCAAATTGTGATACGACACAAGTGACTTACAGATACTTCAGTGCAGCCATGTGGGAAATGGAGTAAGGCAGAGTCCCAGTGAAGCTGTTGTTCCCAAGATTTCTGCAGGTCAGGTTGTTTGTCAGAACTAAGAGAATGGCCAACAAGTACAGCAGACAGTGCTCGAGTTGTCAGTCAAATCATAACTTACAGTCTCTCAAGATTGGGAGGGAGATTATATGGGATATCACTTCCTCCAAGATTGTTATAGCTTACATCACTACAGCAACAAGAACTCAAATTTGATCAAAACGACAGCGGTCAAACGGATACCTTTCAATCATCAGTATCTATCTGTAAGTAGACAAAACTGTGTGAGGGAGATTTCACTAACAGCTCAACGAGTGCTGTCAGGATATTCATGTTGTATCCCAAGGTCCCCTTGAGCCCCATACCGGGTAATTTTCTGCCACAATTTGGAAGGAAGAGGGAAATCTTATCAGAATAACGACAATTAGCAGGCCTCATCTCTGAAGAAGCATGCCCACCAAGTGGCACCTCACATTGTTATCACTCTTGATCCAGAGCAAGTGATCCCAAGCCAAGACTGGCCACAAGGGTCGCCGTTCTGTGGCACCCAGTTCGTCAGCTGGGACGGCGAATTCAGAGTTGTGTAGAACGTGTTGAGAGCAGTCACTGAACATGAGGGAAAGGGGGAAAATCATCAGCTGAGACATGGGTAACAATGGAAAGTTAGCGGTCAAGTGACAGTGATGAACTGCATCCTGAATACTAGTATCTGACCAAGAATAGTAGTCACTAGTCAGAATATTAGTTGTATATGATTCCCATAATCTCAAAACTCTCAATTTGTAATAAAAGAAAGTACAATTTAAAGCCAAGTCAAACTCAAGCATACGACACAAAGAACCAACCTTTTTAGCAATCCAAGGAAAAAGATTGCGCGCCGATGTAAATTTATGGAGCCAGGCATAGAAGCAAGAGATGGAATGATGGATAAATGAATAAAAGAACTACAGGCACATCTTTTCTTCCCGGTTATCCGGACAGGACAGACGATGGCACCAGAATGATGATGACTAAGGTAGAGCTTGTTTCTCCTACAACCTAAATTTGGATTTTGGATTTTAGAATATAGTTTTAGGATGTTGTTTAAAGTTTTAATTTTGACGGTTCGATTGTTATAAATAAATATAAAATTTTACCCAAAATTATTTTTCACGCCAACTTTTTTCTACCGGCTAGAAGAAGGGCATCGAAGCAGGTCCAGAGGCCCTAAACGGAAGCATTGTGCCAAACTAATGGCATTCATTAGCCTTAACTCTGAATTCCCAATCAATCACAGTACGATGAAGCTAAAGATGAGAAATTTGGTCACTTGAATGTAAGAAAAATCAATCAAAAAGAATGGGAAAATAGCATGGGGATGTGAAGATGCTAGAAACTTAGCATAACACTTGGCGAGTGATTGGTCAAAACTTACAGAAAATTTCTCAAATCTGGCACCTGAACACTCCGAAAACAGAATTGTAAGCTCAATTACAATTACAATGAAAACTAAAGAGAACCCAGCAAGGTGTTTTCATCCACACCGACAGAGATGTCCCAAAAGAAACAGCACCAGAAAGAAAGCAGGGAAAGCGAAACAATTGCGAGTTCTTTGCTTGCCCAAGTGATATCACAAGCAATCGATAGGTTTCATAAAAAAAAAGTTCGAAAGCAGATAAATCATTGCTGTTCTAGTGTTCTAAACACTATGACCAGAAACAGAAGGGGAGGAAAGGAAGAATCAAGAACAGAACTTTCCCATCCATTGCTCAAGAAGAAGAAGAAAAGCACAGAAAACTGAACTAAATAAAACAAGTTGGAAATGCAGATTCTTGATTTGGCGTACTGAAGCTGTGCTTTCAGTAAAAGAAAGATGGCTGCATAAATGAAATAAGAGTAGCTAACCGTCATCTGAGCTAGTGTCGGCAGTGACCACCGTGGAAGTGGTGGCCAGGAGCAGCATCGCCACTCCAGTGAAGCCCAGCGACGCCATGGCTGAAGCTGCTCTGAATGAACCCGCGCTTGCCTTCACCATTGAAGCATTCTTTTTGGAGAACTCCGGGAAAGAAGGCGATGGAAAGAAAAATATCCTCCCTTTTTGTCACTTCCTACTTGACTCTCTTGCCCCTCTCTCCCTCTCTCTCTCTCTGTCTGTGTGCTTGTGTGTGTTGTTTCTCGGAGTGTTATATATTTCTATTGTCAACAAGCTAAGTTCAGGTGAGCTCCCCTTGAAAAAAAGCTTTAATTAAAAAAACAGATTTGTTGGTATTGCTGCCCTTTGAAAAAAGAAGTGCCACTTTCAGTATTCTTTCATTTTTGAAAGAAAGTTTCAGTGTTCTTGTGTTGTTTCAAATCTACTCCTACCATACATGGGACTGTTCTTCTTCTTTTTTTGACACGATGTCGGACTGTTTCTACAGTTCTGAAAGCGATGAGATGTAGCATTTTTCTCCTTGACAATTCTGCAATTTGCTCCCCTTGATTGCTGGACTTATGTCCATGGTCAGGGGTTTCAGTAGAACGGGCAGGAACACACATCATCAGAGAATTCAGCATGAAACAGTATTTCGTACGATACATAATTGTCGATTGGAGAGCGACCTCGCCGTGTTTTTCACTACTACTTTCAAATGTGGACAAATATTATAGAGTACAATATATGTTTTTTCACTGCAACTTTCAAATGTGGACAAAAATAAAAGAATAGAAGTTAACTTCAGCGAAAACCGCAGCTGTTTGACCCAAAACCGTTGCAGAACAGGGTTTAGGTTGGGGAGCTGCTATTTCTCGTTATATTTTGGATTTGAATGAATGTTGGAGGTAAAAAATAACTGGGTTTTGTGTTTACGACAAAAAAAACTGTATTTTACGCACGTCTTCACAGATGTACATCAAGCTAAGCTTGCTTCTGGATTTTCTTCAACTCTTTAATTTCTTTAAAAAAATATCAAAGTAGTGCCACTGAGGCACTGACCATGGCGTGGCGTGGCAATATTTGGCCACCTCGGGTCATGGTCTCGTGGCTAACGTAGCAAAATCATATTATGCAACTGATTCTAGCGGTGCCGCGTGGCTGAAAGATTTATTTAAAAAAATATTGATTATTTAAAAATACGATTAAAAATCACACTTCCAAGTTCCAAATTTCACTAGTATGATCTTTTAAAATACTTCGAAATAAAACATAAAGAATACTAAATTTTTTGACTCGGAAAATACTTTAGTAATTTACCATCTTACTGAGGGTTACAAATCTGTTGCTATAAAAACTGGCTGTCCAACTTGTGTTTTTTACCATCTTATTGGTGCTAGAGTGATGTATTTTTACTGACAAAGGGAGCAGTACAAGTGACAATCCACCTAAGAATCGAGCTCTCCGGTTGATAACAGTGAATCACCTGGATCTGATTCATATCTTAGCTTGTGCATAAGACTCACATATACATGTGCAAGTACATATATCATCTTTATACACACACGTACCTGAGTGCGACGTGTGTGAGTTCGTGTGCGTCTTCCTTGTACTTCAAAAAACCTAACAATACATGTACAGTGACTGTGTATCCAGCGTGCACGAATCCGCCGCTATGATTACAGGTCAGCTTCAACTACAGAATTAAGATTTTTTTTAGAGATAAGTTTGATCCATAATAAAAAATAAATAATGTTGTGGCAAATGAGTATTACTACGACTGCTGATGAGGAGGCGAGCATCGAGGGTGCATGAATGGGCGTGCTTGACCATAACGCAAAGTGCGACACGAGTTCGTCGGCGGATCAATCGATGATTTTGAACGACGAGTAGTCTTGTTCGAGCGCGCGTGCGTCGATCGTGGCCGCCATATGTGTGCACTGTCGCTGACGATGATGGCTATTTAATTTGGCGGTCGATCTGGTCCGAATACGATGCCTGTGATCGCCAAAGAAGCAGAGGAGATTTTGCGGTCCAGCACGGGGGTATGGGCGATTAGCTAGGCAATACGTACGCATGCATGGCCACACCGCCAAAGTCCTCTCCATCTCCGGGCCCCTTGGATGGACAACACCTGATGAGATAACCACGCCCACACGTATCGACTCGATCGATCGATCGATCTCGTCTCTTTTGCATTGTTGCCTTCCTCTCTCTGCTACTCTGCTCCAGCTAGTGAGTACTAGCTCCACTTTTACATTTGCTCGTGGCTTTTTTTAACAAGGACATAATATATTATATATTTACAGAAGAGTTCCTCGTTACCTCCTAGAGAGATAATAGTTAAAACTAATCTGGACCGTTGATTAAGTATATTTAAAATAATTAATTAAAAAGAAAATGAGCTAACCGGCTTAATTATGAGAAATAATCTGCATGCATGTCGCCCGCATGAAAAGTTTATTAATTATTTTATTTTTTTTCAGTTATACGACCTATACCTCGGTGACCGATATCAAATCTAAACCGTTAGATCATATAGATTGAACGATTAATAAAATTTGAGGACGCCATAAAATTCTCCTTACAGAAAGATGAATATAAATTATGGTGGTCGACAAGGGTCGGCAGATTGACAAGCTTGCTTTGTGTCGTTCGATGAACGATGTTGATCGTCACTCCGCGCGTGCAACGCACACCCTTGCACCCTCATCCCTCGGCTTAGTAAGCTCAGCTATCAACTTCGTCAACTCGTCTATTAGTTTCGTTAGCTTGACTGATATCTGCAGCTTCTTCACCTCGCTCAGCTAGACCATTAGCTTCAGGAGCGCCACCACCATCTACAGTCTACCGAAGCACATCACCAAGCTGGCAACTCCATGTGATTTGAGATCCTCTCCCCGACGTCAGGGTGCAGTCGGTGGATTCCAGCCGTCTTGCTAGAATCCAACGGTGCAGAGCGGGACTTCGCAACGATCGGGACCCACTGCGTAATGATCAGAGGCAAGATTTTGTAGCAGGTAGACTTCATCCCGTCAGATCTCAGCGAAACGGCTAGAATCCTGATTGCCCCGAAACGTCGGCTAGAGAAGCCGGTTCCCCTCCGCATGGCATCACTGTACTGATACCAACGGTGAGTGCTCCAGCAAGATTCCGGCCGTCATAGTGGTGATTGCTTACAGGACTTCAAATATGTTAGTTAATTGTTTTGTTGTGTGTTTATCAACCGAATGTACTATTTTTGCAGTGTTATATACGCAGAGCATTTTCCCGCCGGTCGGTGCCGTGTACGGCCGGCCGGCGGCGATCCATCTGTCAATATATATATAACGATATATAATGTACAGCATGCTTCAAGTGTTTGATTGCCCCTACTACGTACGTCATTATTTATGATATGTTTGTTTTCAAGAAAGTGTTTGACATGAGCTTTAGTTTGCCAATCATCATCCGTGGACGAGGGCATAAATTTTAGTGGGCAATTTCATGCTCTTAATGATATTGTAGCGTATATACTTTTTTTCTTTGTCTGACTAGCTAGTTTTTTCCGTCACCAAATTGCAAGTGATTAAATTTATTAGCACGCATTGAGTTGTTTGCCACTCGATCAATTTGGGACAACGACGACGCACAACTGAACAAACGGATGAAACGATCGAGCAGGCGAGCAGCAACTCACATGAACAATTAAGAGAGGTGACAAATTAAACACGATGAAATAATTAGGTTATCTTCTTGATCTACCACGTTCGATTCCGTTAGGAAACAAATAAAATTCTCATCTACCATTAATTCCCTATGCTACTCTCTCAGTTTTATATCATAAGTATAAACTTATCTAACTTTTACTAAGTTTTTTCAAAAAATATATTAATATATTTATGGTAGATCTAATAAAATTAATTTAATGTTATACTTGTTGATATATTTCTATATAATTTTTTAAAAAATTCAAAAGTATAATTTATAAAAGATAAATTTTAAGATACATCAAATTAATGAAGACAATTTATTTTTATAGATATAATAGTCATGATTAAAAGAAATCGATGATCCTACTTTCTATGAGAAAATAGATCACTATGATCTAACGATCATAATTAAAAAATCAACATCTTACCTCCTAAGAAGAAATATGGCACTCTATTTTTTCTAACCAATAGCTAAAATTAAATCTATCTCTTCCTTTTTTTCGAGAGATAATAAATATATCGTAAAAGAGCTCTTTATAAAAAAGACAAATGACTTATAAAAAGATATATTAGATTGGAGTAGCAGCTATCTAGCATGCATATATGCTTTTGCTTCCCTTGACTCAACACCTTCCAATAATGCAACCACCCAACTTTATTATTGCCCGTTTTTATTTGGTACTTTTTTCCTTGTTGTGTTGGTCCAGCTAAATTATGTGCGTGCACACATGGTTCTAAGTTGGTTCACCATCCATGGTCCTTCAACAGAAGGATTACAGTGTCTCGTACACTTGTCATTGTTCTTAGTTAATTAGTTAAATATGTTTTAGTGCCACCTGGCCGGTTCTAATTTTTCGTTTGTACATTACGTAACTTAGTGAACAATCCAAACATACTTAACCTTTGGCTCTGTTTTCAAAATTGGAAATTTTGTGCAACTAATCGGCATCGTGAAAATTAATTAAAATGCTTTGTGAGAATTTTTCTATTCCAAATGAGCTCTGGGGGAATTCCAAGAATTGACCCGAAAGATCTTACATCTTGACATCTTAGCTTTTATGAGGTATCGAGAAGTACTACTAGAAAATATGGAACATCTCAGTTTCTTCTTGAGTACATCAGAAATCTCGAACAACCGTTCTATAGTTTTGGGACAAGATTAATACCAATCCAACCCTGTCGAGGATATAACCTCGGGGTCCGAGTACATTTATGGTAATTAGATAAAAGATGAGATCGGAAGGACAGAGCATTAATTACGACCTGGAAGGGATGCCGATCACAAGGACTCGAGAGGGCCCCCGACCACCAATGTTCGGGAGGATGCCCGACCACCAGCACTCGGGAGGACCCTCGACCACACGCACTCAGGAGTCTATTCAATAGTCAGCCCACACAATCAATGACAAATAAACTTCAGGAAGTAACAGTCAAATCAATGTAGCGAGTAACTATTGTAATTATTGGTTCACGATCCTAGGTGATTAAACCAATTAAAAAGAGATTAATGAGGCCGATTAAACCCCAAACGGTAACCCCCGATCTCTACAGTATATAAAGGGATTAGGAACACCTCTTACGGGGACGTCTTTTTGACATACACAGTCACTTTCTAATCGCGCATATAAACACACAGGATTAGGGTTATTATCCTCCGGGAGGCCTGAACCTGTCTAAAATCTCATGTCTCTCTCTTTGTGAGGCAACCATTAGATTTCAATCACAGTCTTCCCCCAACACCTACATAAATCTATTCCTCAGGTATCCTCCAATGATACTGTTGTTCTTACACAACGACAAACCCTATTTGATCAATTTCACATGAGTAATAAATAATTAAATAGATATAATTTTTGTTTAACAAATTATTAAATCTTTAGTTCTTGTTCAGACTCGCCAACATTTTATATTTTAGGTCCATGATACACGTAACAGTACATCAGTTCTTGTTCAAACTTTCGTGAACATTTTAGGTTCATGTTATACATGACAGTACATTGAGTGATTGAATTTGTCATGCATATGTAAGCTTGTCTTGCAATGCTGCAAATATTGGCATTCAATTTTACTCTCCATGAATACAATTGGTTGGTTCCTTACCAATATGACTGCAATGTTATTAAAGTTTAACTGGTTCATTATAAATTAGTGTCCTTAAAGTAATTTGATACTATTGTTGCTAGTATCACACTCTAAAAGATTTGGGTAGGCAGTGGCAGGGTCGCTAGTGCAATTAGCAAAACAACAAAACATGCATGGTCCAAAATGAGCAATACATTTGGTGTGAGATCTTAGTCTAGACAAAATGTACCTTCTGACAAAAAGAAGGTTGCTTCATTTCACAACCTACCATGCATTGACAAGATAGAGGATTAGGGTATTGCTGGTGGTTATTAGATTGTCAGGTTTGTTGGTGCTTTGAACTTTAGTTCTATGGCTTCATTAAAAAACGAGTTTGTTGCATTTTGGGGGAATATCCCCACATCTATGTTTGAACTTACGTACGTACCGTTGAAGTGAATTGTCCATCCATCGTTCTCCGGTTAAATTAGTTGATGCATATAACATTGGACCCAGTCTAGAGAGGTCAACATTATTAGAAGTAGATATTAATGAGTATCTGGCCTATGATAATTTGATTTATTTTTGAATTCTACAAGTGCTAAGCAGCTTTACAATTTAGAGAAAAAATTGACTATTTGAGGGGGTTAAAATTGTTGGAGTAGATGAGCTGATAGATACTCATCAAAATATGGTTTTAGTATGGTATCAGAGATAAATGCCTCGAGTTCAAATCTTACATGATGTAGGTAAGAAATTGAATTACAGTCCAAAGCAAAAGAATTGCTGTGTATATGACCATAGACGTTGAGGTAAACCCATTCTAATGAGAAATAACCATAGTCCTTTTTGCCACCTTTTAAGTGCAAGTCATTTTCGTCATACATATTTTGCATGACCCTTACAGGATTTGTAGGAAATTTTCTATAAGATCCCGTAAATGTGAAGTTTGTAGAAAGTAATTTGTTTGTTCCAAAGGAAGCCTTTGCTTTAGCTTAACTGCTTAAGCAAGGCAGAGGAGTGAAACTAGAGTATACTACCAACCGACACCGACAGCTTCCGTCGTGCAGTGCCAACACCAGCAGCACCAGTCTGAACTGCAGTGTTTATTGGTTAGAGCATTTCGATGCGTTTCTGTTTTCTATCTTTGCCACTCTATTTCTATAAATATAAAGTATTTCTACTCTTGTCTATTCTCTTAAAATTAAATTTAGATGAAAAATCATAAGTGATCTCCTAAATCTCTATCTTATTTCTTAAAAGTAAGAAATAACTCTTTTTAGATTCCTTATAAATTTCGGCATGTAATTTTATTTATTGTGTGTATTATTCTTTACTTCCTCGATCGGCTGGAACATGCAAAAGAAATGATAAGTTTGGATAGTTAGGTATGGTGATCCTACTTTTGCATATGTTGTATGTGTTTAAAAAATAGGAATTGAGATTATAGAAATGCAATCATGGATTGATTTGTTTTTAGAAGTGTTAGAGTTAAAGGTTCACTACATGAGCATATAGAGTATGATCAATTAAAGAAATTCTGTTGAAGTTACTCTTATATTAATTTCTTTCTATTTCTCTACGTGCTCCAACAAACTCTAAATATGACTTGATATTTTATATACATAGCCAAACTCTCAGCAGGAGGACGTAGCTCCTTAAAAGCGTTACATATGTAGCAGGCCCAGTGCAGGTCAGATCAAGCCAATCAAACTTTACGCCAACGTCCAAACAGCCACTGCCCCAATCATATTCATGCCCACCGTCGATCGATGAACAGCAGTTCGAATATGTAACCGATTAACCTCTCCGTCCCTCGGTCGGATAATAGCCGGATGATCTAATTTAATAATGACTAGATTGTTTATCGTTAACTATAGGGTTATGGGTCAATAAATAAGATTTCGTCAATCTAGCGTACGTTGACTCAAATCAGTAAACTAGTACAAGGTTTGCTGGGGACTCATCAGTTTGTTTGGCTGGTTACTATATACGTCGTTGTAGCTAGGCAAGGTCTAATCAACTAATGAACAGTGATTGATTTGTTGTTACTACACACAACTCTGTGTCATAACACACTATATATATATATATAATGAATATATATATAATGAACAGTGATTGATTTATTGTTACTACAACTCTGTGTCATAACACACTGTATATATAATTTGTCTAATTTTAAGTACAAGTTATTTTAAACTTGGCCATATTAACCAGAAAACTAATCCAATAATCCAAATAACTTTGGTATCTTTATTTTATTATATGTTAATTAGAAAAGATGAGTTATTTATTTATAATAGATGTATAGTTTATTTCATAAAAGAGCAAACATGAAACAAATGATAAAGAATATCGAGATGGTATATTCTTATATTTAGAAAAAAGCATTAAGAAAAGCTAAAACTAAGGAGCCAGAGTAAGTATATCAAACACCCATTTTCTAGCTGGAATTTGCCACAAGTGTGACGAACAAATATGTAAATAATTCAAGATTGATATCTTAAAACACCTGTGGAAATTAATCAAGGAAATCTCAGCCTGTGAGAGTGAACTGAACATACAAGCTGAGCTGAGTGGGAAAAAGCCCAACCTTAGCTTGCAAGGCCCGATAGGTCGATCCAGCGCCTGCGGCTTAGGGCTTTGAGGCTTTGAGAACAGCTGCACTCGTTAACACAAAATCAAGACCTAACTAACCGCTGAACACTGACCATATGTACTAGTGTACTACTGGACGGAAAGGTCCTGCCTTGACAATCGTATGAGCAAGATCAGATCACGTCACGTCAGCCCGTGATGAAGTGATCTGGACGACAAGAATCCGATTACTAATTTTCCGACGGGATCCGGGCTCGTTGAGAGGGGAATCAATGTAGGCCCTCTGGATTGAGGATTCATATCCTCTGTATTAGTAGCTAGGTTTAAGTCGGTAACCGAGAGATAATTGGTCTATATGGCTTCGGTAAATCGGTATGTTTGGTTTAAATTTTATTTTTTAATTCTATAAAAAACCATATAAATATTAGGTGATTTATGATGATTTTAGGGATTTTTTTCAAAAAAATATTCAAAATTAGAATAGTTTTCGAGCACAAGATCGGTAAAAATTTTAAAAATAAAAAATGGCACAACCAAGTAGCATACTATTGTTAATTTTTTTTAAAAAAAATGACATTACTAAATTTAATTTTTTGATGCTCTACCGTTTAATTCAACTAAAAAATAACAAATATCATACCGAATTTTTTATCATTTAATCATAAATTTTCTTTACATTCTTACATTTTCTACACAACTTTTAATTTTTTTTGAATTTTTCTACTTTTATAAAAAAAAATTCCTGTATTTTTAAAATTGATTAGTTTTTTTACTTAAATCGTTCGGTTAGCGCCGTCTTAAGATCTGTAGAGCGACAAATAGATGAAAATAATTACTGTGCTGAATTCAAAAGGTTAATTGGCCAGCCCTGGTCTAAGCGTAGCCCAGGACTGGATTCATCCCATCGCATATGCATGATTGTTTAGGACTTATGACCTGGTTTAATAATCGATAGCCTAATCCTATAATTAATTGGTCTCATACATCATGCAAGCCATGCATGTATGCACCAAATGATTCCAACAACTGTCAACTGGGATCAGCTAGCTAGCTTAATATAGTTAACACGAATATATTCCTTTCTTTAAGCATCAGAAAAACAATTTGGGAGGGAAAAGAACCCATCAGAAAGAGGTTTAGAAATCGCTTTCACCCATGTCGGGCCGGCCCTTTCGATCGGTTGTGTGATGTGCTCCCCCTCACCCGCACGTCGATCGATGCATCCACGTCGTCCGGCCTCTCGATCGTCTTCGTCTTCTTTGGTAGCTTATATACACAGTACATACCTACACCAGCACACTGCACACCCCGCTCATGGCTGGCGCAATGGTCGCAGGTGCGGCGGCGATTCTTGCTCTGGGGACTTCGTCGGCGGCGGCGCAAGATCGGCTCGGCGTCGGCGTCGGCGTCGGCGTCGGC